>JAOUZG010050771.1:1206649-1402106 GCA_026289955.1 Argiope argentata
TGTTACGTTTTGGTTATATATATATATATATATATATATTTGTGATTTTTCCACCCAGGAATACAGCGTACAGCTGACCTTTCGTGAGCAGTGGCGAGATGAAAGATTGCAGTTTGATGACTTGGGTGGTCAAGTACGTTACCTGACTTTGACAGACCCTGAGAAGATCTGGAAACCAGATTTGTTTTTCTCCAACGAAAAAGAGGGTCATTTTCACAACATAATTATGCCCAACGTCCTCCTTCGGATACACCCAAACGGAGATGTACTATACAGTATCCGGTGAGTGAAAATTCCTTTGCTCTAATTAATTAATTTCCTATTGCTCTAATACTATTGATTCATGAGTAAGCGTGTCATTAATCAATAAAATTCTCTGAAAAGTCATGTAATCTTAAAACATATATAAATTTTTCGGAAATTATTAAAACTATTGTATTCTTCAAATAAAAAAAAAGAAACTTCCCCCTTTCTACTTAGATTTATCAGTATAAATGCTATAATAACTATATCAATGTATAGACAAACATATCAGATGATTTTTACAGACCCTCTATTATACTATTTATTTGTATGCTTTAAATAATTAATTCCTCTAATTAACATTCCATTCCACGCTTTCTCGTATAATTTAAGAGAATTTTTCTACTGAGATTTCTAAAACCAGCCTTCTAGCATATGAAGAAAAAAATTCCCTTCAGAAAACATTAAAAATATTATTATTATCATCGAAACGAGGTCACTACTTCTTATAAAAGTATTATATATCCGTTTAATATATTAAACCTAAAATAATAACAATTGCTCATTCTGTAAGGAAAGTAATCATTAACCGTATAAATCATAGTCGGATCGCTAAAATCAATCTATTGATAAATGAAGTTGTTTAATAGTTAATTAATATATTAAACTATTAATAGAAGACTTATAATGAATAATTATTAGCAATAATTACGACAAATTTTTATGATCAATGGGAACTCATCCACTGTTTATTGTAATTTTCAGAATATCATTAGTTCTGTCCTGTCCGATGGATTTGAAGTTTTACCCGCTGGATAAGCAAACCTGCTCCATTCTTATGGCGAGTTGTAAGTATATCAGATATCTCTGCAAACTTTTTGTCTAAAAGCACTTGAGAAATATGACTGTCGATAAGTATACAAAATAGTATCATATCCTGTTTGTATTTCGACCAGAGTCTGACATTGAGACCTTTGGACTACTATTTATACGCGGCTTATAAAATTATTGTTTTTCTGATGCATTCAATTTATTTTAACTGTTCCCCCATTTCAGTAGTATTTGTGAACTAGCTGCTTTTGACGACTAACTGGTTCGCCAGGTTTAATGATAGCTAAAAATTTTAATTGAATATCAAATGTAATTTGGTCTGCATGGCTTCTTCTGAAATATATTTTTAACTTCAAATTTTGGTAGATACACAATTTAGGATTAAAATAATTACTCATTTTACAATGCATTTCATTTGCTTTTTCATCTCTTCCAAAAATTTATAAAAAATAGATACACTTTAATGAGGCAACTAATTTCTAATTTTAATAATTAGTTAATTAATAATAATTATAATTAAATTTGAAAATTTGGAATTTTTCTTAATGTTTATAGTATTTTAAAAATTTCTTGTCTCTTCGGAGATTTAAATAAATATAACATTTGATTTCATGAAATCTGCCTTATCAATAATGATTTGTGTATAACAGAAATTAATATTGCAAAAACAAAAACGAAGAAATAGCAGCAATGATGAGTTTTATCAGCAACTTTGCTCTTTTTCCAGAATACTTAGGCTTTTTATTTGTAAAATTGTTTGTGTTATTTTTAATATTCCTTTCTTTCGAGTTTTGTTGGGAAATATACTTAAAATATTTTTGAAAATTTATTGAGTGCATAAAAATATTTATTTATAGAGTAAGAAAAACGATATTATTAAAAAGTTAAGATTATGTGAAAGTGTTTTTTTTTGTACTGTAATATTTTTCCGAACTATCGCTGAAAAACGAAAAAAGGTTGCTTGGTTTTAAATTAAAATTTAATGAAAACAGCTCCAAGATGCACATTCCCAATATCCAAAATAAACATGTGCCAAGTTTAATAGCTTTAAGTTCAATGGTCTGACCTATAGAACGCCAACACACTCACAAACATTCAATCATTTTTATTATAAATAAATATAAAAGTGCATGATTTTATGTTTTATCTAGAATTCATGGAAATGAAAAGATGACATGGAAAATAATTTTTCAGAAAAAAACCGCGAATATCATTTGATTATAATAATTAAATTCGAAAAAGGAAGTTCCCTCAAATTGCACGTATATTTCCCTTCTAACCTAAATAATATCTGCCGTAAGCGAAATGCACTAGAAGAAATATCTTTTTTTTCTTTCGCTCTCTGAGTGGATGTCGAAATATAGCTTTTAATATTATTTTTGATCCATGTATTTGAAAGCAATCCATTTTCAAAAAATAAGATCGTGAACAAAAATAAAATCCCCCAGGCGATCTTTTACGATACGGTACAAATTGATTTATAAAATTCATGCGACTTTATAAGTGATGTAATAAAATTTTCTTTTTCAAATAGGTTGCAAAATTCCCTTTAACGTTATTGTTCATTCTTCTTTAAAAATAAAGGTTAATTTAAAGGATTATTTCAAAATTTTTAGAAATGGAGTCTATAAGAAGATTACAACTTTTATTTGATTTTATCCACTTTCTTTTTTTATAAATTGGGTATTAAATGATATTTTATCGCATATCAGTGTTAATGTATTAGTTTTACAAAATATTTAAGAATCAATTTTCTTAGGCAGGCTTTATGAAATTTTTTTAAGATATATATTTTTAATAACATTTTTCAAATAATTCTTTTAATTCTAAATAGTTATTGAATAAAAATTTTAAAGGATTTTTTTAGATTTATCACTTTTATATTTCGCAGAACTATTTCTCCCCGGGTCAGTTTCTTTTTATCTTTTACTTCAATTAGGAAACGAGAGACCAGATTTGTTGCACAAGTAGCTTCGGGGTTTCAAGTGTTGCTTCGTTGACTTTTTTTTATTTTAAAAGTTAATATGAATTTCCAATTCAATCCCATTGCGATTTCACAGTAGAATAAAAACACTTTTTTTATTGAATTTATGCATCTTCCATATAATATTTCTTTCTTTCCTTGTTCATTTTTATAAATCTCTGACTTTTTTTAAAAAAAATTTACAAGAAAGGGGCAGAAATGTAAATTTTTCTTTCTGTCAGTTTCTCTCGAAATGTTTTCTAATTTGTTTAACAAACAACACGGTTCGAAAAATAATTTATAGGCATAATCTATTCGAAGCTTTAGGAGAAGAAGCGATAATCTTATAAAACCCCATCAGCAAACATTGGCTCACGGATTACTGATTGTTCACACTACGGAAAAAGTGGCTGAAAATTAAATTATATTACACCCGTTAATGACAGAATTACTATCGATGGAAAGCCTTCGATAACGACGTTCCCTTGTTAAAAAGAACTTTCTCGAAGGGAAAAAAATGAAGAAACGAAAAAAAAATCCTCTTGACTTTTTAGCTCCATTACAGTTAAAAGTATTTTTCTTTATACGGATTTTCATTAAAGGAAACTTTTTCTCGCGTTATGCTCGTGCTAGTAATTAGAGCCAGAAACTCCTAATGAAGGTACAACAAGACGAGCGTGACATTCTAATCAAAACACTTAATTTCTTTCTATTTCATTTTAAACTTTAACTTGCCTTCAGTGTTAAAAAACGAAAATGGCTAAAAAATGTGTTGAATAGACCATGCGTACACCATTGAGTTCTTCACTTTTATAGCGGTATTAATTTTGAATTTTTTTCGTCGTAGATGATTTGGTGCAATTTTCATGCTTCACCGAGAGGAATCTTCTGACTAACTAACCATCGCTCATTAAAGTCGTTTTTCGTTGCTTATATTATCGAGCCCATCAGTATTAAACGCTTCAATTAATAGATGATCATACCACTTTAGAAAACTATTATTTGGCACGGGATTTACCAACAAAATTTCCTACGAATAGACTGGGTTTTTTTGCCATGAATAAAATTTAAAATTTTAAAATGAATAGACTAACAATTAATTCGATGAAATTTACTAAACTTATACTTCAGAAATTTTTCCTTCTATTAATTCGAGTAACTTACAGTTTTAAAGCTACTTGGGTCACTTTAGAGAAGAAATTTTGGACAATAGCCAGATAACGAGGACAAGTTCAGCTTGGCACTATCTACCAATATTTCTAAACTACATTAGGAAGAGGCTGTTTGACCTCGACATATTTTAAGTATGTCTATCAAAAATTTTATGAGAAGAACTGGAAACTGAATCATATTTTGTGTTAACAGTAAAACGAACAACAACAAAATAGAAATATTAACTACTGAACGATTATAATCTATAAAAATTTGGTATAATTTATAAATATTTCGTTTACATTTAATAACTAATTTTTTTTAATTTATGTTTTAACATAAAATACAAAAACGATTATACGTTAAAAATATTAAAGCATTTTTATTTTAAATTCCTAAATTAACCAATCTGACAGAATTTGATATAAATTATTAAAAATTGAATAAAAGAATTATTTACTCACTATTTATTCCATTCTGGAATGATGTTTAGTTTCATTTCTTATAAATTCTGGTTCAAAATGTGAAAAAAATGTTATAATATTACGTCAGTTTTAGCATAAATATTAAATTAATCGAAGCAATTTCACTAAACATCTTGTATTTTATCACAGATATACGATAACTTTGCTTCTATTTTTGTAAGTCTTTGAGGAGGAAAAAAAAAATAGAATCAACTGTAATTTGTCTCCAGACGAATTTAAATTGATCATTTTATTGTCCATGCGTATAAACCATAATTCATAAAACCCAGACATGGAAAATGACATTAGTTAAATGGTGCCTTTTCATTTTCTATGAGTTAAAATAAATAAAGGGCGAAAGATTTTACATTGATTTAAATCTATTGCAATCTTCAATATTAAACTCACACAGCTTCCAAGACTACGTGAATATACTTTATAACTGTATTAGTTGTAGAAGTATTTAGATGTAATCTCGAGACTTTTATCTGAACAATAATTGAAAATTCTCAAGGGTAGTAAAGATCTTTTTGAACTAGACTCTAGCGCTAAAATAAAAACCATATGTATGACTTGCATAGTATATACATAAGACTTTTCTGTCCACATTTTCTATCTTAAACACAAGAATGACAGGAAATTAAGGGCTTATTTTCATACAAATTCTGGATTTCTTCCTAGTTATTTCCACAATCTTTATAATGTTGTAACTAATGATATGTCACGAACTGTTTTCAGATTTTCTAGATAACCATATTCTGGTAGCATGAACAGCTACTGAAAATCTCGTTTTATAATTGGAAAACTATTTAATTCATCAAAGTTATGCCCTTCTGCTGCTTTAAATTAGCCATTACTACACGCATTTTCTAACTAAGTGAATGAATCTAAATTTATAGCATCATTAATTACGTAACTCGTGCAGTAAATTTACGGATTAAATCTCGGACGCTTCGTTGCTCTTCTGACTATCGAAATGTCTGGAAAGAGAATGAGGAATTGTTCTTTTCATATTTTGCACGATTTACAATTCGCAATTCATTTAAGCAACCATTTGAATACAAGCCAATAACTGAAAACAGTATCCATTGCAGATGGAAAACAATTTTACTGAAAGCTTTTCAGTTTCTAAATAAAGAAATTTTTATTAATAAGGCTTCCAAAATTCATAGCACTGGAGTAAATAAATAATAGTTAAGAAATATTTTACAGAAAATTGAATGTATTGTATGATTAATAATTCGCTACTCATTTAACCAAACATTAGAATATAAGCTTATTTAGCTTTAATCATGTATTGAAAATATATGCATAATATTCACAGCAAGCGGCAAAAAGAAGTTTGCCTTGTAGTTAATGCCTCATTTTAAAACTTTTCACTTCCAATATATATATTCCTTAAATGTAATTTCTAAGATTTTCTGAACAATTATTTGCACGAAAAATATTAATATTTAAGGAACCAGAAGTAGAAATTGGGAAAATATCTAATTAAAATCAAGTTTATGGTTCCTATAAAAGCATCCCACAGTACGATGCAAAAAAGTAGACAATGACGTCAACTAACAATAATTTCAAAAATTGTGAATAGAATTGAATCTTTTTATCAGTTTTTTCCTCAGCAGTAACAAAAAAATTTAGTAAAGTTTAGCTATTTATTTTTAAAAGGAAATGTTGCATGAAAAAAATGAGTTAGTTTCAAAAGATGAGACACGATGACATGTTTATGCAAATTTTCCTCTCATTGTGTAAATTAAAAAAATGACATAACAGATTTCCAGTATTTCAGTTTCCAGTGCAGTAATATTTCGTTGCCAAAAAGTTTAGAGTCAAGAAAATGCAGGCAGTTGAAGTTATTAAAACATGAGGATTCAAAGCTATTAATAAGGTCACTGAAAAACTTTCAGCTATCATGATTAGTATTAAAGAACTTTGTTTGTCAAGTTTTAGCTAATAATAGCTAATAATTTAGCTAATAAAATAAGTAGGGAGCGAAATGTAGACATATTAGACTTTGTATCGTAAAGAAGCGTTATGATTAGATAATCAAAAACGAAAGATAACCAAACAAGTGTCGGATCGCTAAGTGAAAAGTTAATTATGAACTGTAGATTGAATAATATACGTATGCGCATTCCTGAATTGGATAGCACGCTTCATTGTGAATTCAGAAGACTGCCAGCACTAAATTCCCATTATAAATTGTCAATTTTAGTTTATTATGTTTAAATTTAATCTTTGTCTGAACTCTTAAGGCAGAGTTAGTTATGATTTAATACCAAATAGCAACTTACCATATATACAATTGAGTTTTCAGTTATTGTAAATAATATTATTTACACATAATATATTACACTAAAGCAAGTTTAGAAAAGTTGGTTAAATATATTTTTAATCCATGTATGCAAATTCGTTATTTATCTAAACTTTTGAGTCTTGTTGTATAGTTTTTTGATAAGCATCTCAGAAATGATAAAACATATGCTAATTATAAAATAAGAGGGACAAGTAGTTAAAAACCTGCGTTGATAAATTACATAATATTCCACGCTAAGATTTTGTGAGCTATTCTGCGTTTGTAATAAATATTGAACAAACATGAAAACATTTAGATTCTGTTTTATGCAAATAGCAGTTGATGCTAAATTTCAATAATCCAGTATAACTTAAAATTCATACAACTGCTCGAAATGTCCCCAAGAAATTTAAAGATTGACTTTGGATACTTGATATTGACTTCATATTTTAAAATAGGGATATGATATTAAATGTTTGCATTAAGCAGGTACATAGCATTAGGTCATTCAATAAAATTGAAAATTCTTTTTAGGTGTTTAGAGACATTTACACCATCTAAAAATGAAATTTTCTGAATGTCTTAATAAATTCCTCCACAAAGAAATGACCGCTTTCTATGCATGTCAGATCATCTCTAAACCAAATGCAAATTTTATTTTCTGAAACAAATGTGAATTTTTTAAAAAATATTTATAAAACAAAGAATCCTTTAATTATCCTTCTTAATTTATATTCAAAAATTGGTGATAAAAAGGCGATTTGTATAAGTCTTTTTCCTCGAATACAATAAATTTGCTGAAAAGATATAAATCTTCGAAATAATAGTGTCCTATGGAAACTAAATGCAATGTCATTCAGTGAAAAGGTACTGGAAGGTTGAAAATCAGTGTTAAACGACGACATGATTAAAAAAAGTAATCGTGTTCTAGACTCAACATTGTTATTTATAATCTGTTTCGTAGAGTGTTTCATCCTTGAATTATGAAGCTAAATGAAAATGTAAAAGTTATTAGAAAGAAAAGTAAGAATCAAATCCATTTTCTAAAGCCAAATGGATTCCGTAACATAATATTAAAATTTTCATACTTACAGAATCTTACTCTTTCAAAAATCCAAAATTAATTGAAGAGTTAAGACTTCTGAAACTAGGAAAACTATGAGCTCAATTTAACTCACAATTCCAGTTAGGCAATTTGATAACGCTACCAACACAAATATCGAATCTCCAGAGAAACTGTAAGAAATTATTGACACTAGCAAAAATTTAACAGTTTCTACAAATTATAAATCATTTCTGCAATCTGAAACAAATGTAAGATGAATCGAATGGCACATCGTTAATATTTATCAAATGACCCTTGGAAAGGCTGTGTTACACCTGCAGCGAAAGGGAGTAGGGGGAAATAAAAATAAAAATAATAATAATAAAAACGAATTTCCTCGAACAAAATTACTTTATCCCATCGATTTTTGTCTCCTTTAGCCACTTCCCAGGCTTAAAATTATATTCGAATTTATTTATTAAACGCCGGAGATCGTAATTACCATTCGTGGCCTCGATTCAACAACGATGATTATGATTCGATTCGTGGAACTTTTCATCCTCGAGTGGTAGAGTACTGTCGAAAAGAAAAGGCTATTGGAAATCGAACTCCAGTCTGGGAGCCCAAATGCGACGCCTTTGCGTAAAAATCGAAGCTGGTTAAGACCTACGAGATCCTCAGTTGTTCCTCTAAGGGGAGTTTTTTATTTAACTTCACTGATTTTTCCCTTCCTTTCCGCCAGGCGTTTAGTACCACCTTTCCTCTTGCTTTGTCACCGTTGCCTCAGATCGTTATAGGAATCTTTTGCCTCTTTTCTTACTATTTGGGGATGCTTTCTTTCTTTCTGTTTTTTTATTTGGCTCCCCCGGAAGCGTGTGTTTGTGTTTTTCTTACATGTTTAGAGAGAGAACGTTTGTGTACCTCAATAGACAACGGAGCGCCGATTCTTTTCCTTTGTTTGATTTCGTATTTTTCAGTTTCGGATAAATTTGGTTGGTGGCGGAGTAAGTAAAAAATAGAAGGGAATGTGTTCGATAAACTGACTCACGTTTTAAAAATGACCAGCCTTATAACTGGTTTTATAAACATTATTCATTTTAAGAGCCGCTATTCAATACAAAGTGCTCGGTAAAGTAAAAGGTTTAAATTTGAAGCATGTAACATTTTAGCGTTAATTCGAAAACATTTTAAGCTAAGTAAAAATGATTGAATACTATCATTAATGGTTGTTTATATATGAATCTCTCACGCTTTGTACAATAAATATTTTATTTCCCTCGTTTTTCTTCTGACAACTTCTTTGATTAGTGCTATAATATACTGGCATAATTAATTCACATATGAAATTTTTGGCGCTGTTTATTTAAATTATAACAATAATTAAAAAGTGTGCATCTTTATATATGGTATTAATTGTGACTATATTTAAAAACTCAGTTGTAGGCAAAGCTCATATAGACAAAGGATATGAAAGAATTATTAATCAGAAGCAGAGAATCAAAATAACTTCTTTCATACCATTTTTATTTAACTTTCTTTTACAGATATGAGTTCATGATACATTTTTAAATTCAGTTTCAACTTATTGCCTTTTGGTGTTTTTTTAAATGTGTTATCATTTATCGGCTTTGGCTTATTATTGAATTCTTCCCCCGCTTTGCATTAATTTAATTTAGTATCTTTATTCTGTAATAATGGCTTCTGTTTCTTAAATGTAGCTTCCATGAAATAATTTTAGCATATTTTAGTTTTAGTTTTTATTTCCATGCGTTCATTTAGTGCATTAGTAATTCTTTCGAAGTTATTCTTCAGCCATATATCCTATTATTTCATAGAAGCACTGCAATTACATTGAGAATACAATTTTAGCGATTATTTAAGGCAACACATATCATTATGAAAAAGGCAAATCTGAAACTAATATCGAGAAATAATAATTAAAAGACGAAAAGTAAAATGTATCATTTGTGGTTGCACCTATCATTACAATCTTTGAAATCACATTTCTATTCCTATTCCATGGTTGCGCTGAGATATTTTTTACATAATTGGTGCTGCTTTGTGAGGTAAGTCTATAAGCTTTATGAGCTTTTTTAGAAGTACAGTAAAACTCTGATAAGTCGAATCAGACCTTTTACTTTTGGATTACCAGATCAAATTAATATGCTTTTAAAATGTTGAAAAACTTTTAAAGATAATGAAACTTAAGATTTTTTATGAGACACCTGTTTCGTATTTTGTAGAAACAGTAAATACTATAAATTGCATTGAATAAATTAACGAGTTATCAGAGTTCAACTGGGAAGTTATTGTCTTATATATAAAGAAATGGAGAATTGAAAATTCGACTTATTAAGTTTTACTGTATCTCTTTTTTTCTGTTTTAGACGGTTATACCACTGAAGATTTAGTTTTTCTTTGGAAAGAAGGGGACCCCGTGCAAGTGACTAAGAACCTCCATCTTCCCCGATTTACTTTGGAAAGGTTCTTCACCGACTATTGTACTAGTCGAACAAATACAGGTGAGTTGTACAGCTGGTCTTAAATAATGATAATATTATTTAAAAATATTATAATAAATGTGAACGATATAACATCTAAGTAGGAACTCGTGTCTTTGTATATTTATTGAGAGTTTTAGAGGTAAGTTGCCTATTTTTTCAAAATTATTAAGAATTTCAGTCTCATTCTTGAAAGTTCCTTATTTCGCTTCGTTAGAAAAGGTAAGTTCAGGTTGGTGTATTTGTTCAAAATTATACTTTATTATGTAAAATATGAAAAATATAAAATTATGAATTTTATGTCAAAATAAACCATGCATTACTGTTGAACCAAAAGGACATATACTTTGTCGGAAGAAAATATATTTAACTCAAAATTTTTAATTAATTAAATACCTAATAGATCCCATTTTCTATTTCCGTACCCTCTGGAAAGTACTAAAAGAGGAGAAAGCCAGTAAATATTCATGAAAAGTGTCATAAATTGGTTTCATGTCTATTTATTTCTCTTGTATGATTTAAAATAAGTCAAATTTCCTGAATTAAATATAGCCTTTTTACCCCCTGCCTCCTAATTATTTCTTATTTGTAAAATAAATTTAGTAATTTTAACAGAAATAAAGTTCACAATTTCCTAATTTGATCAAACTTTCATGTCATTTTGTTGTGAGAAATACGTAAAGATATGTTTAAAGCTCATAATGCACATACGGTTAAAGCACATACGGAAAGATAATGTCAAAGGAATCTCACATTCAAAACTAAAGGAAGCGGATTTACTAAAAATTAAGGTATTTACTTAGGTTATCATAAAAATACTATGGGACATCCAAGATTATTCTCTAAAAAGAATTATTGCTGATCATTCCCTCTTCTAATTCATTTTATGAAAAGGAACTTTCATAATAAGAGTAAATTTAAAGATGAGCCTGTAGATTATTTAATTGATTGCGATAGTTAAATTTCCTATTTTATATTCTACTATTCAAGTTTAATAGGATAATCTGCGTTAAATATTATTCAGCAATATTAATTCTTAAACTTCAGTATGCTGATCACAGAACTTCACCAGAAATAAAGTCTGCTTATTGTCCAACGTTATGGAAAGACTAGTTTCACGTAGAGGAAATAAAACGAATGTTTCATTTTGTTCACGGTAATATTGCCAAATAAGCCGATGTCGAATGAACTTCTCCCGAGTAACACAAATGAAAAATAAAGGAAGTTCTAAATCTGTGGCCACAAAAAAGAGCAAATTTTGTGGCTTGGACCGTTCTGGTAGGCATTCAATAAAATGCTATGAAATCACTGAGTAAAAAGAAAATTACTAATGCATATTAAGTCTGTCTAACCGACGTTAGTTTATTTCCTTTGCAGGAGAGTACAGCTGTCTGAAAGTGGATCTTCTCTTTAAGAGAGAATTCAGTTACTATCTTATCCAAATCTACATACCATGTTGCATGTTGGTCATTGTATCATGGGTCTCGTTCTGGCTGGACCAGAATGCTGTTCCCGCTCGGGTCTCTCTTGGAGTGACCACATTGCTGACCATGGCAACTCAAACATCTGGTATCAATGCATCTCTGCCACCAGTTTCTTACACCAAAGCCATTGACGTGTGGACAGGAGTCTGTTTGACCTTTGTGTTCGGGGCACTACTCGAGTTTGCACTAGTCAACTACGCTTCACGCAGTGACGTACACAAAAAGATGGCCAAAGAACAACAAAAGAAGCAGTGGGAACTGGAGCATGCGGCTCTTGAGGCTGACCATCTTGAGGATGGAGCTACAACTTTTGCTATGGTAATAACATCTTTTTTAGATATCTTATTTAAGAGAATCACAACTTATTTTCGCATCTTATTTAGGAAAACCTTATTGTATTTAAATTTTTTGTAACTTGGCAACAAGTAGGCCACTGTAATTTTTATTTTTATTTTTGTCTAGTTTCTTTATATAATTGTCAGAACAGAAATAACAGAAATGGATATTTCTCGGTAAAAAAGCAGTTACTGCTTCTAATCAAAAATTATCAAAACCTAAGTTATTTCTCAACAGCGAATTATATTTTTTTCTCTGCTACACTAATCTTTTAATAAATCAAAAATGTTAGTATAAATAGTATAAAAACTCTTTAAATCTTTTACATTTTTTAATAAATTCATTTAATATTATTTAAATAATGGAACTTTTCTTTAATGCAAGAAATATTCCTGAATTTAATATAATAGTTTAAATTTAAGAATAAAACAATGCCCTTAAAACATTTAATATACTTATACAGAAATCCATTTTGGAAAAAAAATTAATGCTACTTATTGATTAAATAAAGAATTGCTATTACATTCTTTACCTGTAAATACTTGCGAGAAGGAATGCACTCATAATTCCATTTTAGTGACAAACATTGCTTGAACTTATTTGCAATTTGTTCTGTTTGTAAAATAAAGTTTAAAATAATAGATTACAATTTTTATTATTTTCTGAATAATACTTTAAAAGTTTTATGGCTCAAATGATGCTTTCATAATATTTGGAGCTTTTATAGCTGCTGATATTTACGAATTTCACAATAATGCTAGTCTCATTCATACCGAAATCTCTATATTTCCAGTATCAGTTTTTTAAAGTCAAGAAAATTGATTTCTTTGTGAATTACGAGACTTTATTAATATTATTTTGTATTCTTAAAACTGTTACCGAGGAAAATGCTCTTGCTCAGTTTTTTTTAGTTTTTTTTTCTGAAATATTCCTTATTTTTTATAATCAGTTAATTAATAGTAATTCTCTAATATAGCTTTGATCAGTATTGTTTTAATTACTGAAGTTCTTTTTTTTCAGGCAAAAATTTATTTGTTTTTTTTATCTGATAATCAGTTTCAAAATGAAAAATAAACTGAAGTTACTGAAATTAATAAAAATAAATACTGAGTTATATTATACTGAGTTAAATACTGAATCATATTATACTGAGTTAAATACTGAATCATATTATAATAAATAAAATATCATATGTCATTATATAAATACATACTCTAGTAAGTTTGACGGAAGGATAACAGTCAAAATAAAAAGCCATATATTTTTAGATAAAATTCGAAAAAAAAGCTCCTAAGAATTCTTTGATTGACTTATTTAGAACACTTATACCATTACGGCCAGCGACAAAATAATATTTTTTCCTTACATCCTATTAATATAGTCATTACTTAAAACTGTCTTTTGCCACTGAAATGTACCACTAGGAATAAATATCTCCATGGCTTCTTTTTTCAATACGACAGCTGCAGGGTTGATAGCAATTTGGCGGGAGCCAATAACATAAAACAATCCATCACTGTAATAAGAGTTAAAGAAAGATTTCACCATGCTCTGTGAAGGGAGGAAAGAGCCTTCGGTTTTATATATATTAATCAAAATACTCTGGCTTTTGCAAAAATCAATGATCTTTGCGTTATAAGCTTCACTGAATATCTTCCTTCTAACATGAGTGGTCGCATAAGAGTTATCCATTCTTTCTCGAATGGCTATTCAGTAGCCGCATCAGCATTAAGTTTATTGCTTGGTCGCTCAATATCATCCCTTATGAGAGGTTTCAATAAAGTCTGTGACCCTTTTATTACCACAGGCTATTACTTACCAGAATAAAATGGGAAAAGGCTTTTTAGAAGCTACTTTCATGCGACTTGTTATAATATTCACACGTTTGCGTACATTATTTTATGCATTAATGCAGAATAACGATTTCTTTTGCTTCTTTTCAATTATGACTCTTTTTTTATTTAAAAAAGAAATCTCTCTCCAATCCATATTTAAATTTTTTTTCACGGCTCAGAAAAGTGGGAAAATAAAATACCAGTAAATCATTCATCAGTGATAAACAAAAAGAAATTCAGTTTAATCAATCGTTTTTAATCCAACACTACTGAGGATTTCACATTTGCATTGCCATCATATTTGCGTTTAATTTGAAAGGGTTTCAGAATCGATAAATAAAATATCTTTATTAACAATATGGCATTTTTTATTTGATTTTTTGTCTGCTATATTTTTTATTTGATTAAGAAGTTCTTACTAAAGAGTTTTTATTCATTAAAGGTTTTAAATAATTGTGATATGAAATTTATTTTAATAAATTTACTGATTTTTTAAGAAGAGTTTTTTTTAAAAAATGTGAAATCAAGATTAAATTCTTTGAAATATTTCAAATCAAGGGTGCTTACAACGCCACGTTTGTATTAGAAATTTGAAATAAGCATTAACTGTCAGTGTTTTTTGACCCCAAATTTTATATATATAATTACCCTATTATTTTATGTTGGCCCCTATTATTTTATGTTGAGCTAAAATATTCTGAAATATCATAAGGAAAAAAAGACAAAATCAGCAAATATCTTAACAATTTAATATTTTTAAATCTCGTTACTTAAAAGATTTTATAGTAGAACTTAGAATATTATGAAAGACATCCTTAGAACCATTCATTTTCCAATGAATTTTCATTACTTTTAGAATAAAAGAATAAGTATTTGTTTATGTTTTCATACTTAAGTCAAAATAATTTTTATAATTGATCAGAGCAATTTCAATGAGCTATAATCGGCTCTTATACCAGTCTTATCAAGTGTTATCGTTTCACTGCATTGTATAGCTTACTTCTATTTTCTGAATATGTAATGTAGATGTGTTTAATTATTGCTTAGTTTCAAGATATTTCGTTTACTTTTAATTTTAATGTGCCTTTAGAAGGAGATAAATACTGAAAAAAAATTAATTTAACTTATGACAATTAATTTCTTTAGAATTTTATTAAGTAAGCAAAAACTGAAAATTTTAACAGCTGTACATGAAAACAAATATCAGTAATTCGTAATAACTTCTTTGAAATTAAAATAAAGTTTTGAATTCCTTTTCAATCAAATAATAATAATAAATATTTTGATCCATTGATTTACCTCATGAAGGTAGATTTGCATAACTGAATTCAGAGACGAACTCTGCTTATTCTTTAATTTGAATATCAATCCGTGTTAATGTAATTAGAAAGTAGATAAAATAAAAAATAATGATATTTAAAAATATTTGTTTTGATTTAGGAGTACTTGAATGTTTCTATTGATAAAATGAAAGAATAATCCTTTTTGAATTATAAACTATTCCATACATGCGAATTTGACAAAAAAAGATGATATGTTTAGGAAATGATTACTATTTCTATATAATTATTTAAAGGTATTAAAATTGTTATAATTTGTGAGTCCTTGGTTTCAAAGTAAGCTTATGTTGTGTGTTAGTATTATCTGCGAGTTACAAAATGATGCATGTTAATAAACTGGAAAATTTCTCGCTAAAAGAGTCAGGCAGTATAAAAATATGAAAATTACTTTTTATGTTGCACGAAAAGTCACTCTTTATTCTGAAAAAGAAGGAATGTGAAGGGCTAACTTATTCTAATACAAATTAGCATTCTCAGATTCTAAAATCCCCCGAAAAAAATTATTTTTAATAAACAACAGAACTTGTATAATGCCCATGAAATTCGAAGTCATTGTTATCGACTTTAAAATTATTTATTAGCAACATAAACATTTGGTGTATTTTCCTATTTCAATGGCGAAAAGAGCTGTTGCAACAATGTATAAATAAAATAACCTGCTGAACAAAATCCCGGTAATTAGTATAGCTTATAAATGAATAGACACACAATAAATGAAATTTTTCTCTTTTCAAAAAAATATGCTCTTAGAAGCCGTATAAATAAATTTTACTTTGCTAAACAACAAAATTGCCTAACAATAAATACAAATTCCGTGACTGTAAATTTTACTGTCGAAATATAAGACAATCTTAAATAACCTATTCTTCCTTGATGACAACCCATAAACATTTCTCATGTTAATATTTAGTTTCAAATTCGAATTTAACTTTTAAATTATTCTTAATAAAAGACTCTTCCATAACAAATATAATAATAAAATCAATATTTTGCCTATCCATTTTAGGTTAATTTAAGTAACCTGGTTTTTAAAGGAAGTTATTTTTTAAATGTATTTTTTACAAGAAATATAGCGCAGGAATAGGAATGGAGATCTTCAATGGATTCAGGGAAACTTTGAAAGTAATTCGTTTCCCGCAAAATTTATTAAATCTTGTAGATTAAAGCAATTAAGAAAACTTTTATTTTTTAAGTATTTCTGTATAATTGGTGAAACCCTAAAACTTCTTTCATACTTAAAACTAATTCGTTTAATTTTCTAATGTGTGTTTATGATCAGGCCTGTCTTATTTTCGAATTGTAAAGTTGAAAGTTAAGATGTGTGCCACCAGTAGCGTCCAAGAAACAATCGTTCATCAAAAGTCAGAAATACAATACTGTCGCTTTAATTCCCTGCACGTAGAATTGGTTAATTTCTCTGATAGTAAAGATGCAATGCACAGAAAAAATACATGGTATTCTTGAAAAGAAACAAAATTAAAGTAAAGTCAACAATTCAAAAAACAAACAAATTGACGCCTTGGGAATATATTTTAATACTCCCAAGGCGTCAGTTTTTAATTAAAATATACTCCCAAGTTACTCCAATACTTTTTTAATTAAAATATACTCCCAAGGCGTCAATGGTGATTTTACACCAAAAAATTATAAAAGGATCTGAAGGGTAAATTTAGGCAATAAACACTTTATAATACATTCTATAAAAATACAAGCACACCAACTATTATACGGATCCCTTTATTCGTGAATGAAGTAATGGATAAAAAGTTAACAATCACACTGAAATACAAAGCTCATTTTTTAATACAAAAGAAAAAAAAAGTGTGATTCTAATAGAGTTGTTCACGAAGTCCAATATTCAAGTAGTATTGTAACCACCCCCACAATTTGTTGCCCTACATAGTATATATATTTAATGTAAAGCATTTAAAATATTTAATGAAAGCAGATAGCAGAGTAGTGGCCGAAATCATGGAGAAGAAAGGTAGAATTTTTAAGTTCGTTTTGTTCCATCACGGGATCTACCTTCATGAGGAGGCATTATTTACAAGCTGACGGACAAGACGCGTCCGCTCACAGCACGGCAGAAAAGAAGAAGGCAAAGAAGGGCGGAATAACATTATCCCTGGTCTTAAATAGCATAAGATTTTGATAGAGAAAATATTTTGCATGTGCTTATGCACAATGAGATTTCACATAGAAAACACAGGGATCTTTTTAAAGGAATGTGCTTGGCAAGAGAATTCTCATCTTTCTCACTGAGCATGAGAATCTGTAGCTTTTAGCCGATTCTGCAATTTTACACAGCTTCTGTTGAATTAATTAATTAGAAAAAGTGAAATTGATCAAGAAACAAGAGAATTAGAATGATATTACTATCGAGCTTTGGAAATTAATTGGGGTTTAATTTAATTATATATATATATATATATATATATATATATATATATATATATATATATATATATATATATATATAATATTAAGCTCTAACTTAAATTTAAATTAAATTTATAATTTTCAACTTAATTTAGCCCATCGTAACTTCATTCTAAAAATATTCTCTTATTTCCTGATCCACTTGTTCTAGCTAATTAATTCAACAAAAGCTATCTTAAATAACTGAAACGGCTAATTGATAAGAGATTCTCACTCTCATATGGGGGATGAAAATTTCCCAGCCAAGCACATTACTTTAAAAAGATCCTGTGTTTCCCTTGCCTGTTTTGGTGTGTTTTGTGAAAATCCCCATCGAAATCTCATTGTATAAGCACTGTGAAAATATTTTTCCTATCAAAATCTTGGTATTTAAGATCAAGGATAATGATTTCCCTCCTCTTTTACAATTCGGCTTTTCGTCATTCCGTTTTTGTGTTGTTCTGTGATGTGTTCGTCACTTTTTCTTGTAAATAATGCCCGCTTCCCGTGGTGGAATAAAACGAACTTAGAAATTCAATCTGTCTTCATGATTCCGACCACGACTCTGCTATCTGCTTTCATCAAATAAGTTAATGCTTTACATTATATATATATATATATATATATAATATCGTGATTCAGGATTTACAAAGAAGTGACATTTTGTTGATATATAGTTTGTAATATGGTAGGAATCTCTATTGAACATATTGTGGCAAACGTTCAGCGTATTGAACCACTTCACTGATTTAAAATACATGGATTTCACATCAACATTTCACACAAAAAACAGTTTCAATTTCTACTGTATTATAAGTCTAAGAAATAAAAACAAAGCATTTAAGCAATTTAATTTCAAGAAATTGAACAAAATTTACGCAATCGGATCAGAATAAGTAGGCAAAATAATTCAGGTAAAAAAGGATGCATATCAGAGTTTCTTGAAATTTTTCGAACGCTCGCCACCATTACACTTAATATTCATAACTCTGTAATATCTTATCTCTGGCCTAATTAATTCTATAATTAGAAAAATTAATATGGGAATGGACCTTAAGCAAAATTAAACAAAAAAATTTAACCAATTAAATAGATTTATTCGTAAAATTTTAAAGAAACAATTTACATTGCCTATTATTTTAATTTGAAATATTTTTAAAAGTTTAGACATTAGCACTATTAATACTCTTGGTAGTTTTCATATAAGCAGCTTCATTTGAGAAAAGAATCATAACTTTAAAAGTTCTCACACGTAGAAAATATTTTTCAGTTTTCAATCAACCTCATGCCAAATTTTTGGCACAGAAAAATAATATGTGTCCCTTGTCCCATTACAGACAAATCAGTGTACCTGTTTGTATCGTTGAATGTTGCCGACTAAAGTATCCTTCTTTCCAGAAGCCCTTGGTGCACCATCACGGTGATCTGCACGCCGAGAAGATGCGCCAGTGCGAAGTACACATGAAGAGCCCGAAGGAGAATCTGTGCAGACGGTGGATGAACAGGTTTCCTTCACGCTCCAAGCGCATTGATGTCATCTCGCGTATTTTCTTTCCCCTCATGTTCGCACTCTTCAATTTGGTCTACTGGACCACCTACCTCTTCAGAGAGGACAAGGAAGAGTAGTCTGCTGCAAGACTCCCATCATCCAGAAGTGAAACAAAAGATATTTAGAACTTCTGTAGATCAGAATGGCCCAAGAAGGAAAACAAGTTCATAGAAGCATCTAACAACGGACATAAATCTTGAACTCACGTGGAAAACCCAATCTTCTAATTTTCGTCTACTTAGAATAAGAATAATTATGATTTATCGAGTAAATAATGTTAAGAACATTGTGCTGATAAAAACAGTTTTACATTCAGGACAATGCTTTGTTTTTGAACATTCTGCATGATTCGGTACAGATAAAGGTATGCTGTTTCCTGAAAATGAAAATAATTTCGTACGAAATACCTGCATTCCAGTTATCCCAATGTAAATTTCTGGTTTACAGTTTTGACACGGATTTAGTGACGTGGAAACTTATCGTGGGTTTTTCATATGAAGAATCAAGAAAGGTACTCTCCTGTAGGTAATGTCGAGAAAACAAACTGAAAATCAAAGAACTATATAGATACTACTGTTAAAGAGATGCCCGTTATACCTACCAATTACATGGACTTGAGTCAGATTATATTGAAATGGACTGTAATCTCAATTACATGGATGCTTATCAAGTCATGGAGAAATCTTCAAGTAGATATGTAATTATCAAAAAGAAATTCAATAGTTTCTTTTACGAACGGAATCATTTGTACGCAATTTCAATTACCGAGACTTGTTTTTAATTTTCATTCTAGTTACTCCCAGTGATGCTAAAAAACGCTACAAGTTTTCTCAAATTCTGACCTCATTCCAGTTAATATTGAGCCATTACACAGCACAATAGGGTAAAATGTTATCATGATTTAATATAAAACCACTTAATATCATTTATCTCATTATATTTTGATAATATGAGACATATTCATGGTAAAAGAATTTTAAAATCTTATTTTCCATGTTGCTTTTATTAACTAACAAATTGGACTATTTTTTCCCCGAGAAAATTTTTAAATTTTAAATCAATAAATTTGTAACAAATCATTCAATGTTTTAAGTTACAAAAGACTACAAAAAATATCTTTGAAAATTGTTACATTTTTGGTAACTGATTTTTATATCATTTTCGTTGTCGATTCAGAAAACTAAACCGATTTTTTTTCTATCGTGTAAAATTTATCACTTCACAATTTTATGATGTGGAAAGAAATTACTCACATAAAAATAATTCCAACTGGTTTTTTTTTAATTTATCACTTCACAAACGCTTAAGTTCCATTTACATCTTAGTTCTGTCATGTTTTGAATGATAAATAAGTTTATCAAAAAAATTACCAAATCCTTACAGCATAGCATTTTATTTTTTTCTCAAAACTTCTCTTTCTTCTTTTCTTTTGGTAACTTTACCAGAAATCGTCCATGTTTAGCACTCAGCAGTAGTCGGTTATCTTGCTGATATTCCACCTTTCCTTGATATAATCTTTCTATTTGCTTTAGGTATTGATTAAAATCTTTAATCATTGATTGCACTTTAATTCTCAAAGAAATAGGCCAGGTACAAATCGAGAAAACGAACTTTGTAACTCTTATTGCCTTCTACTATCTTAACATCTCTTTTGTAATAGATTTGTAGTTTGAGAAGGTTTAGTTTCGAAAAAGCTTAATTGAACGATTCTCTTGTTTTCTTTGATTTTGAACACAAAATTTTAATTATTTATCTGTATTTGGATTTCATTCTCTACAAATCTTTCTTTCAGCTTTTCTTTGAAATATCCCGGCAACTGTACAGAAAGGTATTTAAACCTTTACAATAAACTAGACAAGCCTTGATAAATTGTATGATAATATCATAGAAAGTTTGGAAATAGCCTTGGTGGTCCAAGTAAAGGATTTCTTTATTAATTTAAGTAAAGGATTTCTTTATTTGAATATTACTGAATACGCAAAAATTACTTTATTTCCGGCCATCTTTTCTTTGAATAATCTTACTCTGTCTGCCCGATTTGAGAAAAAAAATCGAGTATTTCTTTGTAATTCTGCTGCTGGCCAAACAAGATGAATTCCACCTTGAAATCGTTGCAAACTGCCCTTTTGTGTTGTGAATATGAAATTATTTATCAATTCCTGATTTTCAAAGCATTCCTTAACATGAACGGAATGTTTAATAGACAGAAAAGCAAACTCATTTTGTTATACAATAAATAGCCTTGCTTTTAGTCTTCTTGGCAAACTAGTTTCCATTTTTCAGGTTTGTGTTACGTATTGAAGTTACCATGAGACGTGGAACATCATCGTCCTTGATTTGTTTTGATTCCTAATTTCATTCTAAAACAAACAAAATACACATTTCCAACATTTTTTTGCTGTATAATTACCGAAAATTGCAGCATAAATATTCCAGGGTATTAACTCATCTAAGTTTTCAAAGCCAGTTTTCACATTCTGAAAAAAGAAACTGAAAATAAAAATCCTTTTAACTTAAATTTTGGATTTATATACACATATACTTGCCTGAGCAAAGAAATGCATCGAGGGAGGAGAGAGAAAATAAAAGCAATAAATAGATGGAGTGTAATGGAAACAGGGAGTGAACGTAACGTGTTAACTAGCTAGTGATCCGGAAACTAATTTTCTCCGATATTACTGTTGTCTTAAACAGAAAGTTTAACTTTCTGCTTAACAGAACTTTTAGAGAAAAATATTAAATGAATAATAATAAAACCTTGGATAAAATTTCTATAAAGTATAGTGTTATTTAATATATATGAATGAGCTTTTATTACAACATACAAACAATATTCAGTTGCTCATAAATATGCGAAATTCCTACATATTATATCTGTGATTTGTGATAATACTATACAAAATGAGAGTTTCAAGTTATTTTCTCAACAATTGGCATCCGAGAATTGTATAAGGATTAATTATTTTTAAGACAAATTTTTTATCACTGACCTGTATTTGACCTCCAATTTCGGAATCATATCATATAATCACTATCTTATAAAAGATTTTAATGAAATTCGGTTCGATCAAATTAAAAGTAATTCCTAATTAAAGCATCCTCACCCATTAATTAGAAGGTTTTAGGGAAAAATTAAAAAAAAATTCTTTTCAGGTAATTTGGTATTGTCTTCAGTTAAAAACTTTTGGTAAAATAAGATTGGATACTCAAATGTTCTGGAACAAATGCTAATAATTTAACTTTATAGATAAGAAGAACTGTTGAAGATATTCACTCATAAAAATTCGCCAAAGCAAGAAACTTATTGGTATGTATAAAATTATGATTTCATCCAAAATTCTCTATATATCCTGAAAATATTCTACATCCCTTTTTTCTTGTATAATGCAGCACAAAAACAAGCAACAGTATATAAAATATTTTCTTGATTTTAAAATTTTTACCAAGAATGAACTTCTAACAGAAAAAGATAAAATAAATTTCCTGTTTAATTAGAAAAAAAACTGGATCGCTAGCAAGTTTCCGTGACATTGTTGAAGAACTAATTGAATGATTATTCGTTTAATAAAAAAAACAATTCTCAAAGTTTATTTTGTTCTTCAAATAAATGTTTTTGAGATAGCACAGACCAGTAAAAAGCTAAAATCTTGTCTGAACATAATTTCATTTTTTTTTCTTTGGAAAGTTTTATTTATCTTGAAAAGTATTCTTGCAAATATTGGTAATCAAAAATATTTTAAATGCAAAAGAAAAAAAAACATTACATAGCACATGGAAACAGCAAGAAGGAAATAAAGCGTTCTTAATGCATTTCTTATTTCAATTATTAATTATATTTTAAACACTATTTGACCAAATTATTCAATAGACGCATTTATTTACTAAAATCATGAAAGGAATTATCCCTTTTATTTCAAATATGACGTTACGATATGTAAATTAGTGAGGCATTAAAAAATAAAATTTACTCTGCTAAATTGTAAACTTTAAGATTTATGTAATACAAGTTGTAGTATTAGAATGATTTAAATTTAAGAGTTTCTAGGAGAAAAAAGGTAGAAGGAATTCAAAGCCAAAAAAAGGAAGAAATTGTGTCAAATTGAATCCGTTCACAAGTGTGTAAATGGTGCCACAGAGGGAAATCATTATATTGTTCGAGAAATTTTCAGAGTGGAAAGGTGGTGACTGTTGTAGAAATATCAAAACGAGTGCCAATTTTGTCATTGTTGCGACGCGCTCCCTATCTTAATGTGTATAGTCTCTGTTTTGCGTAGTGAGAGTTTCGTCTCTGCAGGACGAAAGCGTAGATTTGAGACTTTTAGGAAACCGTAGAATGACTGAGTGGTTTTTGTAAATCTGTCACAAACCAGTCATCTGAATTCCCTAACGTTCCTTCGTATAGAGTTGAAACTAATCACATTCAATACTCAAAATCGCGCATTTTATTCATGGAATGTCAAATGACTGGAAGGCCATCTTCATCACAAATGATTAAATCGAAACGCATATTTGAGCTTTTTCTTTCCGTGTACACTTTTATAACAAAAGTATTGCACTTAAAATACATACGTTTATGAACTATGTAAATGCAACTACGTGACGACACTTTTCTAACATTTCACATTTTATAATTCAGTTTCATTTACTGAAAGATCTCTAAGGATGCATTTTGACCTCACTTTGCTCAGAATAAATACCCGATGAAAAATAATTAGGAAACAGGAAATTTCATTCGTTAACTTTTGCCTCCAGTCATACAAATTATCCAACCGGAAATTTAGCTAATATTAAGCTCTTTGATACTACGCAACTCTCATGCGAATGTGGTGAAAGCAGTGCAATCTTAGAATGAATCTGATATACAGTTTTATTAGTTTAGAGACCTCATATTTATCTAAAGTTGTTAGCCGTGCTATAGAAGTAAGTTGGTAAGACTGAAATCAATTTTACAGTAAAAATAATACAATATCTACGAAACTCATAACCAATCGTTTTATCGAAATATTTTAGTGACTATTCTCATCACTACCAAAGCGCCAACGTTATTTTCAAAGGTGACTTCTTTCTTTTTTTTCGCATGACAAAATCTCGGTTACAAGATAAACATATCTAAATCCTTCTAAGGTCTTAGGTAGCTTTTAAACAACCAGCCACTAGATATACTAGAAATAATGTCTCTTGTGAGATGAAAAAGTTTTATTAAGGCTCCATACGTATTTTGTGTCGACTATTAATATCAGTAACTGCAAAACCGTTCCAAGACAGTGTTATGACTATTATACTTGTAGTGGTTATGAATTCCAAAAACATTTGAAAAGAAATATTAATCTTGTAATCGAGATTTTATGTCATCTTTCGATAATGCTGGCCACTGACAAAGAATAATTAGAAGAAAGATTTCTGCCTCCAATTAAAGTGCTATACGCACAGAAAATAATATAAAGGTACTAATTTGAAATGAGCTTATTTTATTCTTTGGTCATGATTGATTTGCATTCACATTACAATAACTGTGTTTCAACTCAAACATCTGCTTAATGTAACTTGAGTGCATATATGTACAAGTACTAAACTATAGTTTAAAAACCCCGATATTGAGTTTAAATGATATGTACGTTAAGATTTTTAGTGAAAATTTCAATAATTCGATTTTTGTAAATGTTGTCCTTTCTCAGTGGTCATTTTAATTTTCTGTGAAGTTTTAAAAAAGTAGCCTCTCACTAAATAATGTTATCTAATTATTTTTAAAAGCTGGAGGCATACTTATAATCTTATTATTATACGTTTTTGTCATCTTTCATTAGTTAGAGAAAGCTCTCAACTTGACTATTAATGAATTGAAATTTGATTGCCTCGTGACATCCATAACGTACTTGAAAATGTCCAGATATTTTACATAGCAAGAATTCTTTGGCACAAGAATTGTAAAAAAATTATTTTAATTTCTGAAGTCCAAATATATAAACATCTGTCGTCCATTGAATTTTAAAAAAAATTGCAAGCAATGCTTCATGACTTAAATATCTATGAGCATAAATATTAATTATTTTCTGAACTTTCTTAGTTAGCTTATTTTATTCCTTTTTTCATTGTTGAATAAAGAACCTGGAATAACATCAGCAATTTGTGGAAATAACTGCAATCATTCGATTTGTAATAATTAAAATAATTAGTTTTATAATTCGTGAATAAATTTAACGTCAATCTGTTATAGTGTGCAAAATGAATTACCTGTTAGTCCATTGAAAATATGAGATTTTACGGACACAGATTTTTACATAAAACAGTAAAGTAGAAACTAAAAATAAAATAATTTTTAGACGAATAGTAAAGGAGAATTGTAACCAAAACGAACTCAGAATTGCACTTTCTGTGTCAAATGGTTGCGACAGAGCCTCTTGCTGGGAGTGTTTTTATTAACTGAATGAATCTACTGAACTGATTATGACTAATAGCTGAAAGAGTAGAACGCAACTAACTTTTCATTAATACTATGTTAAGCAAGTTTTGCAACAACGTTGATTCTTCTTGTTACTGCACCAGTGCCGGATTACGGGTTCTACCGATGAACATCTTGCAAGAAGTAATCATACTCGTTGCAAAACTTAGCTTTCATAATATTTACAAACGGATATCCCGGTATGTTTCATGAAACTGCTTACAAAATTATGAAAGTATGTGCTTTTTCTTTTACAGATAAAGCAATAAGTATTAAATAGTAGTTAGATTGCATGTTACTTTGGAATCAAAGCAGTATTTGAGAGTTTATATAACAACTCTTTCTCTCTGTATAAGTGAGAGATCAAATGCTCATAAGTATGTAACAAATTTTTTGTGCATATGTTTTCTCTTCCTTGAACAATTTTGTCTCATTCGTGTTCCTTCCCTGTCTTATGTTCAATTGTAGGAGTGTCCTGCAATGAATATATTTTGTATAAGTTGTGATCCCTCACATTTCGTATTTGTAGTTAGTATATTATTACACTGTATTCATTTAGGCGGGACTGACTTCTTAAAAACAATTGGTAGAATGGTCATCCGGTGCTGGTGCTGTACAGAAGTCAGTCCCGAAGTAACCGCGCGTGATATATTTGCAGTAGATACAACTCATACAATTTTGGACAGATGACGATGGAGTTGTATCAAAATCAGCCCAATCCCATTATCCTGTGTTAACAGAGCTAGATCTTAGAATCTGTAAACGTACAGTTATTGTACATGGAAACGTTTTCATTTATTGAGACCGTGCTTGTAAATGTAAATAAATTACTACCCCCGTTAAAAGCTAAACCATTCTTTTGTTTTGCAAAGCAGAAAATAGTGCTCCCTTTGAGACGATTACTGTATGCTATACACAGCTTCTGAGATCCCGCTTTGTTTGTTAGAACTACAACTATAATGTGACATATAGGATATATCAAAATGTCGTATTGTGCAGCGGTTTATAAGAACTGTCCCCAAGTCCACAAGAGAATTATAACTATGAATTCCACGTCCTCAACTGTGTATTGTGGATATTGTGAACAAAAAGCTTTTTTCGCGATTATTAGCTTAAGTCTGTATAATGTTTTATACCGGATGTGGAGCAGATGTAGTTTGACAGTTATCACCTGCAAAGTACATGAACGTCAAAGTCATAAAATACGCAAGCACAAGTCTTTTATTGCAATATCAATTTTTAGAAAAGCATATTCCGAACAAATTATTGAATATGCATAGTTCGAAAACCATGACCACTCAGTTGCTTTAACAGGCTGAATTATTTTAATGTAATTTATTTTACCATTTTTTTCCAATTAAATCCTTTGGATGCTTTCTGCAATTCTTTTAACCTTATAAATTTAAAATTTGAATACTTTTATGGATAAAACATGTTTTTATTCTCATTAACTGCTCTCAGAAGACTTCGTCATTTTTGGAAGGAAACAATTAAATCAGTTTAATAATAATTTCACTTATTTTTAGCTCATTAAATTTATAGACAACCAAAATAAACTATGTATTTCTCAGGAATATTATTTACAGTTATAACAAAAATTGTGGAAATATTCGTGATGGAGAATTTATTTCAAGTAATAGAGCACTCTCTTTGTAAATCACTAAGTGCATATGTGCCAACTGAAGAACTGCCGTAAGGGTTCATGGAAATGCTTAGAAATTTTCATAGAAAAGTGTTCTCATAAAGTCAAATATAATATGATTCCTTATTTATACAGATATTATAAATTAAATAGCTTATATGTGAGAAAGTTATGTTAACTACTCATTGTCATTCAAACTTGAGAGTGTTTTTAAACTGGTATTTCATTGATGAGAGAATCATTTGTAGATATTGTAAGTGTAGTGTGAAAAGCGATATTTTATATTTAGCGAACAAACATTAATTTTAGGTGTGTTTTACAAAGTCTAATAATAAATTATATTTCGTTGTTTTCAGAACTGTTGAAGAGTGTCTAAAAGCACTGCGTACATTTTCGTATTTTTTATTTTATTTCAAAGAAGGTTTATACATGAAGAACAAAACTTTATGTTTTAAAATACAGGTTCTTAGAATAAACATCCAATTTAGAATAGTTTTAGCTTTGATTTCCCTTTAAATAGACAGGAATAATTCATATGTTGACATATAGATATCTTCAGTTTAAAGGAAAAAAATTTAATGTTTGCTAAGAACAATTTTTAACCTAAGATGCATCGCCCTATCAGTAACTCTTGATCATTTCCTTCCTAACATAATAAAGAATATTAAATTTCATAACTTTCTTGGGTAGTTCTGAACTCAGTAACAGTTCACAAACAATATCTCATAATGCAAGGCATATGGCAAGTGTAATAACATATAAATTCTTTCGAAATGAATTAAAGCTACATTTTTAAATTGCTCGTCAAAAGGACATTTTTAACAATAGATTTTCGAAAAATTATTGCTTGCTATATACTAAGTAGGAGGACCCCTTTAATGTTCCATTAAACTCAAAGCAAATTGATAGTCAAACGCTTTTATGTACATAGTTCTTTATTGAGTTAAATGCACATGATGTTGAATATGTCAGCAATTTTCTAGATTTGATATTAGTGTTGTGTAAGTATGTTTCTAAAACATAGCACTAGGTTATGTCTCGAATTTTAGAACTTGAAACCCTGAAGTCGGGTACCAGGGTTCAAGTCCAGCTACTGTTTTCTTTTGAATATAGACGGATAATATGTTTTCTCCTGATTGATTCAATTTAGTTTCAAAAAATATTTATCTTCTTTTAAGCTGTAAGTTAAGACTGCTTCAGTTTCACTTTGAAAGTCTAAATTTTTATAGTTATTTATAATTTCATAAAATTACACTTTCTGTTTTATTAATTTAGATTTAATCTACGGTGTTATTTAAATTCGGCAATTATGAAAAATTTATAAATTCCTCCTTTGTTCTTTGATTTTTCTTAAAACAAGTTCCTTATTTCAGGAGGGAAACTAGAAAACTTTTTTTTTACTTTTTGGCTTAGAAATTTTTAGCTTTCAAAGAAGTTTAGCTTGTATCATTTTGGCGCATATGAAGCTTCGCGATTTTTCTGAAGGCTTATAATTTGTCTGGTTTATTTAATTTTATTCGTGTGAAAAATTTGAAGAAAAAGTTTCTTACGCATTACAACTTAGTTTTGAACTTCATTATTCCTTAAAAATTACTGTTGAAATCTTTAAAACTGTATGACTTAGTTATAATTTTTTTTCTTTGAAGTTAAGTTTCATTTTTAAGGCATAAACTTTATGTCGTATTTAAAATGGTTTTTGCATTATAAAGATAATTTTCTTTTTTGGTGCAAATTCTCTGCTTACAGTCAAGTTCTGAAGAATCTTATTTTTTTCATGTACAAACGTAAGTTTATCTTTATACGCCCTGAAAATTTTTTTTAAATTCTCAATGAATTTGGCTTGTTAAATATTTTCTAATATTGCGCGTTAGGCTAATTATTAACCTTTAGGCTAAAGCGCTCGTGCATATTAATAATGTATTTCGGTACTTGTATATATAGATTTAGATATAAGCTACTTATTGAAAAATTTGCAAAAAAAACTCTGTAAATATGTAGATAGTTGATATATATTTGTAAGTGCTTGCCTGTTACCCGTAATTTTTGCATGTTAGTGTTTAAAAATACTCGTTTGTGGCGTTCTTGATTGGCCGAAAGGCTTAGATTTATTTCACTATGGGATACGATAATTTTTTGCTGTTGTTATTAAAGTTTTTGTGTGTTTAAGACCACGATTTCAATAAACGAAAATAAACCTGAAGTATTTGCTCAATTCAAAATTTCAAAAAGGAGTAAAAATGAACTCTGAATCTAATTAACATGATGTTTAAATATTGTAATACGTTGAAGTGTGTTAAATATGTATTGATTGTGCTTGAAAAAGCTTCTTTGTTTTTCAACATAACTTAATAGCATTAAAATGAATTTTTCTACAACATCATTTTCTTGCTAATTCATAAGACTATCCATTTCGCTGAAGACTTTAAGGTTAACGAAATTGTAAGTGAAGTTATATATCTGTTGTAACTGAAAAACTTCTGAGACTAAGGGTGTAAAAACTCAGTTTAACATTTCCTTGCTGATAACCTTGCTTAAAAGTATTAAAAAAATAAATTTTTCTAACGAAATGAATTAATTAAATAAAAATTAAAATAAAGATTTTTTGAACAATATGGTTGTACTGATAATCTCTTTAATATCGCTTTCCCATTCAAAGCCCTCGCTTAAGAAGCTCAGAATAAAAATTTTGAATGATGTTTTCCTTTTTTGAAATTTATAAATTTTCAGTTAGCAATTAATCTATTTTTTTAAAAATACTACAAGTTGTTCCTTTTTAGCTTGAAAAATAAAAGAAATACATTGTTGAGGGCGTAGAAAATTTATTAAGTATATGACTCTGTAAAAGAAACCTAAAAAAGTTCTTTCATCATTATCAACGCCAAACACCTTAGAAAAATATCTTTCCTTTTAATGGGAATTGAAATAACGTTGGCAACTGCGTCACATTTATCGAATAAAACTAAAAGGAATTTCAAAATTTGAAATTAATGAAAAATTATTATGTTTTTTATGTATTACTATAATTTAAAATATATTTGCATACAAATTAATGCAGATTACTTGAAAACTGGGAAAAGTCAATTACCAACTAAGGTTCTCGAGGTATCTATTTTTTTCATTTTCAATAACATGACACGAAATGAAAATTGGTATGAAAAATGACTTTTTGTTTAAAAGTACACAGTGGAATCTAGACACTCTTCACAATAGTTCTGAGTGAAAAAATTTACATTTTTCTAGAATGAAATGTTTATCTTAATAAAAAAACTTTGAAATATATATTACTTATTAATATATATCGTTACCAAACGTATATATATTCATAGTAGAAACCTTTTCCTCGCAAAATGATAATCAAGAGTAATTTGGTTCTAGAACTGCATGTACAGTGTAAATATTGATTAAAAGCTAATCAAGAAAGGCGATTCTCTTTGCAAATTTTCTTATTTTTCTTCAAGTGTGTTTAAAAATTTCATTAATCTGTAATGCTAATAGTTTATTTGAAATTATAAACTCTTCTATAATAAAGAGAAATATATTTATTAATAATTGCCTTTATGAGAAAAATGAAATTTAAAAGAATTGTTCGTTTGTTTGTATTTTTACTATTTTTTCGTACAACTTACTCTTTTTTTATATGTTACTGAGTAAATTAATTATTTCTTATACTATTAAGTGCAATTGCTGAAATTGTAATTTCTTGTTTTTTAATACTGTTCTTATTTAGTTAAATAATCAATGTTTATAAAAATATATAAGGATTGTAATCGAAGAAAATGAATTATAAATGTTTTTATTATTCGTATCTTATAGAAATTGTGAATATATGCTTCTCTATAATGTTATGCATAAAGTGACGCATTATACCTTTTTCTTTGTTGTTTAGTAAAAATCTAGTCAAATATTTAGGACTAATTATATTGTAGATAAATTTCTGTTAAAATATTATATATTATAGTAAATTTTATTAAGGAATCATTTTAAACAGCTGTTACACCATTATTCAAATATATGTCTGTTTTGTTTTCATTTCTTATGAAAAGTTAAATTTGAATTATGTTATATATTTGTGAGGTGTTCCGAGCCCAAGATATAAATTTGCTGATAATCAGTGTCTGAGATTCTGTCATCTTCCATAACATCTCACATGTATATTATATATTTGAATGCTGAGACATTCCAGTTACAATACCGAGTGAATTTGATAATCCTTTTTGAGTTTAAAACAAAAAAAGTTGAGCGTTTCAGAAAAGTTGATTAGTCAAGTAATTTACACATTTTGCATGAAAAAATAAAGCAAAATGTCTTGAATTTGATGTTTTTTAAGTTTTAAATAAGTAAGAAATGTTTAGATTTGCTGAAGGTGACTGCAGTTGCTTCCGATTGTTTGTACAGCGTTGATGATTCAAGAAAAAGGCTAAATAAATACTAAAACTACGTATGTTGTCTTGTTTTCCTTGTTGTATATATTTTCTATTTGTATCACATCACAATGTATATTCTTGAAAAACCGAGTGCTGGATGTCCATCAGACTACTTGTAGCATCAAAAGTCAATCACATCCATTATAAATTGTAAAAACTTTTTGAAATCAACCAGTTATTAAATTCTATTCATACATTTAGAAAATCAATAAGTCCCATAATTAAGAAGTTATAAATACTCATCGAAAGTTGTAACAACTCAACGTCTGAAGTATCAAAAGGGAGTTAAAAATCAAAATGATTATACACATTTTTTGATTATGCAAAAGTTTTCATCGAAATATGGCCTGCAATCTGAAATTTGCTACAATCTAGACCATTCCATCTCTTAAAATCAGAAAACTAATAAAATGTGTTTTGATTATTTATAGATACTGTTAAATGAATAAAGGTAAAGGAATATGAAATTTAACATAAATTAAACAATAATGGGCGAAGTTTTACGAAGAATTCATTATACGTTTTTAAAAGGAAGAAAATTAATAATTTTGACTGAAAAAGACTTTTGTTGATAAAAATGAATCAAATATAACAAAATAATGGTGATTATAGAATAAAAATTGCTGAAGGTTATCTTGTGAGGTAATTAGATGATTGATGACACTATGAATTGTCATGAATTTATTTATGATGTTTTGACTATTACTAAGATAAAAAAGCGGTAACAAAATTAGTTATTCCGTAAAAATATTTTTTCTTTCATTTTCTTTCTTTCACAAGTACATGCTACCAACCATAATAATAAACAAATGCTGACTAACTGATTTTCATTTATAGCTACATTTTGCTTGAAGGCATTTCATCCATCTTAATTTACTGTCAAAGTTGCACTCAGTGGTGAATCCTCCAGGCTTTCAAAGTTTTCCGTCTTTTTAGACAAATACATTGCTATATTGATTCAGGCAAGTTAACTAATTTATTAAATGAGGTTCTCTTGAATATATATTTTATTGGTCGAAAGCTGAGAAGATTTATTTCCTTAAACAAATAAAAATGAAAATCTTTTAATTGTATTGAGTATTGAATTAAATTAAAACCAGTATCTTAAAAGCCTATGGTTGTTGGAGCAACAAATAACACTTCAATATAATGAAACCCTGAAAAATCACTTTAATTATAAAATCCAAATGCAACTTAACATGAACTTGCAACAAAACGTATATATTTAAAGAAATAACTGTCACATTGTAAAATATTTTTTTGTATTTTAAAAAAGCTGTTTTTTGCAATGGAAACACAATGCTGGTTATAATAATGAATTGAAATTTTAAAATGTAAGTTTGGAACGGAACAGATGTACAAATGAAAAATAAGTGGTGAAATGGATATATATATATATATATATATATATATATATATATATATATATATATATATATATATATTTGTACGCTTTCACAATTTATGCATAAGACATTCACCCGAACGCAATACAAGATGATTTCACATTGCTGAATTTTACATTACCACTTTCTTCTTTGTCCTTTTAAAACATGATTTTACATTACTTAATAAAACCTTAAATCTTGATACCTTATAATTAGGGAACGAAGAAGCAGTGATGTAGCTAAACAAAAGTCTAAAAATGTCATAAATGGTTGGAAATCCATCGATGGTAATGCATTCTGTTTCTTGGGATATTGTAATAGCTTTTTATATCAAAAAAATTGTATTTTACTATTCCAAGTCTATTTTTATTTATTAACCTTAATATTCATGAAACGCATTATTTGGTGCTGCTCGAGAAAAGTAATTCTTTCTAAAATATATGTAATCTAAACAACTTTTGTATCGATGTGACATTTGCCAAGTGCTTGAAATTAAAGAACCTGTCTGAATAGTATAAGGGTCGTGAATTCGAACTTATTTAGCCTAAAAAAAGACATTTTTATGATAAAATTGATTAATAATCTTAATAGTCAATAAGTAAAATCTTATATAGCAATTCACCAAAAAACTGTAGCAAGCCGTTCTTATAAAATACAAGACCAGCATAGTCTCCAACACCAACTATGTAATTGTAATTAGAAAAGACTTGAATTTCGAGAAGCACATCAAAAGTCAATATACAATCTGTAGTAAATTCATTGATTTTGTACTTGATTTCAATAATTTATACCATTATTAACTAACTAACGGAATGAATTAAAGTTTATTTAGCGTATATTTCTTATCAAGCCTTGGAGGTTAAGAAAAATGACAAAAAAAAAACCCACATATAACTAAAGCATAAATCTCGGCTACAAGGAAATTAATAAAAATAATTCAATGATTTGAGAAGCTATTTAACAAGTAGAAAAATTATTTTAAATTTCAAAAAACAAGAGGCAAACTGGCAATTTTATTCTTTATTAGATAATTATAATATATAAAGAAGGAAATAAAGAAAAAACAAAGAAATACCAATTGAATTTTGTTATGAAATACGATTAGATCTTAACTTTGGTTAAAATTGCAAGAAATTTATTTCATTAAAACAAATCTGAAAGTTTTGAAATTTTTCTTATACCCCTATATAAAATGTCTCTTTTTTATTGCAAAAAACAAGATGAATACATTTGCATATCTTCATTTCTTTTTTCTTTTTTATTATTCTCATTATATAGTAATTTTCTCTTCATACAGATGTTTTAAACTTGTATTCTATTATATGTAAATTTGCAATTAACCCCTTAACCAGTTTATTTTCCTTACTATCTAATAAGATGGCACCTTCTATTTTGGGAATATTTTCTTATTTTGATTCAAATGGAAATCCATGGAATACTTGGCTTATCTACGTATTCGAAGTCATTTTACTATTGAATTATAATTGTTATGTATGATTTATTTTTTGTTTACAACTATCAAAATTCGATAAATCGATGCATGTACGGCGTACGGGCAAAACGGTTAAGGGGTTAAATGCTTTTAATAATGTGAAACCAAGTTAAACGTCAACAAAATAGCTGACTTGAATATAACAAGATTATGCAATTGCCATAACAAGATTATGCAATTTTTTTCCGGATGAAATTAATTCTCCTCAAGGTTTGAATCAATATTTCTAAATCTCTATAGTGTATGCAAAATTGATATATATATAAATTTAAACGCATATTTATTAGTATTACTAAAAATATATTTATTTTTATCTTTAATTAATAATTAAATATCACAGATATTTTAGTTATTTCTCAATTTCACAACTTAGAGCCATAGTATTTGATATTTAATTCAATTAATCAACTAATTAATTTTGAAACACTCAAAATGCTAAAATATAATAAAAATATTGTCATTGCTCACATATAATTATATAATATTTCAAACCTATGTCACAAAAGGAAATTATCAAAGACTCACTTCCAAAATTCCATCTTAATAATCCTGGAACAAATGAAGTTAAAAGTTGAATCGGAAATCTCAAATAAATGTAAAATCATCAAATGGAATATTTGAGATTTAAAAAGTTGTTTTTTCAAAAAATGTATAAGTTAGATTATTTTAATGCAAATGCTTAAGGCATTTCTAATTATAAGCAGCCATTATATATAATAACCTATATGTTCATATGCAGATTTTGTGAAACTGCGGGTCTTTAAAAACGCTTTAGACGAATTTGATGTTTAAAATTGTAGAAAGAAAAGAAATAATGTGGAATGATCTTGAATATTACTTCTGGTATTATGAAGAAATTCATCAAGTCTGGATTCACTCTAAATATTCCGTTTCATTGATTCAAAGAATGATCCATTTCATCATGCATCTATTTAGGTATGTGAAAACGATCACTATTTCTTAAACATAATTTTAAGGCATGCAAAATAAATATTACGAAAATTTTTATAAGATTGTTTCCTTAAAATATAAATCGCATTTTTTACATATTTCTTATATATGTGCTGTTTTAAATAGTGGTCATGTAATAAAGCATTCAAAATAATGAAATTATCCTTAAAAATGCTGAAATCATACTTACAATTCAGAGACAAAATAAATTTTAAACGGAATAATTTTTTTGAGTAATTTATTTAGATTTTATAATAAAATGTGAAAATAACCAGACGTTTCAAAAAAGAAAATATCTGGAAACCTCTTCAATATAAAATGAGCATTTTTAAATGAAAACAACACTAGAATTGAATGTAAATATACATTCAATCAAAAGAAATGAATAAATGTGTTAATGAGATGCAGAGCGTATTTCAAATTGATTGAAAATGCGAATAAAAATATGCAGCATTGCAGACAAAATATATTGAGTGCCAAGTTTCAGCTTGTTTTAAATGTGGATATAAAATAAGTGCATGAATTAAAATAAAGAATCAGCATATTATCATTTTAATACTGAAAATGATTATAAAAATATTAAACATAATTCATCAGATGCATATAATTTTTGAATAGTTTATATTGCATAACATAATTGTCTTTACATTTTAAAACGGTGTCTCAGCCAAGATATTAAACGATTTTCCATATGACTTTTAACATTATTTTATTAGTTAAATGCAAAATATAACAAATTCCACGTATGTACAGATGGACTTTAAATAATTTAATTGATTCGTAATTTTCAATTACAATTGAAAAATGATATTTAACTACCCAAAAATAAAGAATCAGCATATTATCATTTTAATATTGATAATATGAAAATTATTATAATCAATTTTCGCTTTTGAATATTTAATATTAAATCCAAGAAGTTAAGAAAGAGAAAAAGAAACATTTAAATTAACACTTTGTACAAGGAAAAGTAATTTGATGCGAATTTATTCTCCTAATACAAGGGCTTGTTTATTGCTCCTAAAAATAAATATACACAGCTGATTCAAGTTGAATTTCCCCTTATGTTAAGTTAATTTATAATTTCCAACCACTCTGGAGGTATTTTTAACATCTAAAATTGAAAAATAAATAAATAAAACGTCAAAATGATGCACCTTCTTGAATGGTGACCATAAGTCAGAGTTAATATACATTTTCCATATGGCCCTTTAAAGCAGTCACTTCTTTCAAGTAATATTAATTTTTCAGAGATGCCTGCAGACAACTCTGAAAGGTTCTCTCGATACAGGAAATAATAATCTAATATAATATTTAATTATTTCCCTCCAAAAATTCTGATATGTTTGTATTAAATAGTTTTAAATAAATTGTCCGAAATAGTTTTCAATTCAATTGTCCTTAAAATAGAACAATTGATATCAAATAGATACATAACAGTGAAACAAAAATGTAACAAAGAATAAAAGCAGTATTTCTTAATTGCAAAATAACACTGTTCTTTATAGAATAAGAATTAATATATTGAAGGACTGGTAGAAGATACAATAATAAACATATCACTAATCATATTACAGAAAGTTATGCATAAAAAATTCTATTCCATTGAAATAATTGGTATTTCTGCATATTGTAATTGCATACCAGAAGATTAATTGTATAAAATTTAAATGAATTATCCCTTTTATGAGATAATTCATAGCTTTTTTTAAAAAAAATTTCGAACCTTCACTGTTTATGCTCTATTTCCAACATTTCCTGATTTTTGACCCTTTCATTGCCTTTAAACTGGAGCCCTATTTGTTTCACCACTTAACGTGTCTTAAAAATTATGACTTTTCTTTTCCTATAGCGGCGTTCACACGAGGCCAACTATTGCGAGCAACGGAAGGCCACGCCTGCCTTAAGAGCATCATGTAACCTCAACGGGACAATGACAAAAGGTTCTCTCGATAAGACAACCATTTGACATTGTCGTGTTAGGATCGCGTGATCTGAGGTAGGCGTGGCCTTACAATGCTCGCAACAGCTGGTCTCGTGTGAACTCTACTTTACACTTACTATTTTATGATTTCCAAATGGTGGTAATTTCTTCAGTTGCTCTTATAAATAGCACGTTCAATCGTCAAAATATTCTTTGTTTTTAATTACTATTTATTGTATGGGCTTTTAGTGCAAGGGTTTTAGAACTGTTTTGCTGTTACAATTACCTCTACAGTGAGAAAGGTAAGATAAATCATATACTTAAATTCATAAATGTTCTCATTTATATATTATTACATAGATTTTTAATTATTATCAAAAAATGGCAGTAATTTTCATTTTTAAAAAATCTAAAATCTTCCCGGTTACGTTTAGTTTAAATTATTACACAAATTATCTATCGTTGACAACGAACTTATTCGCCAAATTTTTAGGCTTTTAAATTATTAATATGGACCACATTCTTTTAAAATCTCATTTATATCTTATAATTGACCGATTTAATTACATTCATATTTTTAAATATTATATTTTATCTTCAGTGCTTATTAAAAAAATGTATTGCAAAATAAAAGCAGAAAGGAAAATCTTGCCCGAGTTGAATTAATGTCTGAATAAATCAATTCTTAATTTTAACTCTGACAAAAGCATGCAGTTGAAAGTTTTGACAAATGAGTTTGCATTTCATCGTTACACTGTTAGAAATTATGCATCAAATGAGATTTTCTAAAAAAAAGTATTAGAATCGAAAAAAGAAATTATACTGAGATGGAATCGATACGATTAGTTCTATGATAATACAAAACTGATTTTTGAGATAATAATTTTGACGGATTGTGTTAACATTGACTTGTCTGTCAATGTTAAACACATTCGCAGCCATGATTCACGCTTGACATGCGGACGATTTGTCTAATTAGAAGATCATTTCTTTTTCTTTGAAATAAACAAAAATAGTCATCTAATTAGATGGTTCGGAACAATTGCACAAGTGCAGCAGTAGCCAACTTGTTATGCCTATTTTTAAGATAGATTAAAACTTCTGTTTGACGTCTATTTCTGCTGCCTATATGTTTTTGAACCTTAGTTTTCTTCCAAGCGAGGAGATTTAAGTCGATATCAATTCCAAACATTTCTAATATTATTAATAAAGCTATAAAATACTATAAGCAAAGCGTTGGATTAAGTACAAATATAAAAACGTTCAGTTAGAAACGATTTGGAACTTCCCTATAGCATTTTTTTACTTTCGACCGTTATGTTTTTTTTATTAATACATTACATAGTAATGAGTATTGATTTTGAGAGATAATTATTTCTGTGTTGCGCACGTTTGCATCTAACATACATTTTATTAGTGGATCAAAAACTAGTTTCTAAAATGTTATAAATAGACGCATAGTTCTAATTGGAAATATAATTTAAATTAAGGGAGGGATTTTGTGTCTGAGCCAATAAATGTATTTTTCAAAAAGTGACATAATCCAACTTTATTTACAGTACTACTCAATCATATTTAAGAAAATATTTTTGACATTGTAACAGTTTAAAAAAATCGCATTTTCTGCGACTAAAACGGATCAATTTACGAAACTTTGGATATCGAATGACGAATTTTGAAAGATAAGTTCCGGGACTTGACAGACTTTAAGGAAGAGTTTTCAAATTAAAATTATGTATTATGTTACTTATTTAAATTTTCTTTAAAAAATTGTTGCCTGGTGATATGTGATCGGCTCGTTCAGGTTCAAGACCCGATTCAACAGAAGAACCGCCATGGAAGGGGGTCTTTTGCCCGTTAATCAATTTGGACTATACGTCCTCCCGCTGGTGTGGAGAGAGTGTGCCAGCTTAGGTGTCGTTCTCGTTATCTGATTGCTGTTGCTTTACAAACGGATGTTAATATAACTAAAACTAAACTAAAATTTTGTATATAAGCCACTATTTAGGTTAATAAACAGCTAAAATTTAGTAAATTTTAGTTTTAAAAAGATGGGTTTCTTTTTATTCTGTGTTTGAAATCTCGACATGTTTTTATACTCAGTGATAGGAACGGGGAACAGAGAAAAAGAAAATGTGTCAATTAACACAAACAACATAATCTATACATTTTCCCACAGTTCATATTGTTGTTTCAATCCTTATATTTGTTAATTTAGGAATTTGTCATAATTCCACGACTTCAGCGATTGCTATACATATACATCACTATTCAACGCCAGATTTTTTTTGTCTAACTCTACTATTAATATTTTTAAACATGCGACATCTTATACTTTGAATGAATTAACTAAAATCGATCTTAACGGTTCAAAAGTCAGATTTCAAAGCTGAAATTATTTCATTTCAATGCCTGTTTTTACTCGAAAAGAAAAAACTGATTGGTCAGAAAGATTGAGAAATTCATATATATATATATATATATATATATATATATATATATATATATATATATATATATATTAAGCAGTTCATTATTTAACTAAAGGGTTTAATTTCATTATTTAACTTCGCATAAAAGATTTTGTTAGTTGGAATACGAAAATTTCATCTAGTGAATTTTAACAAAATGAGTATACAATCTTTGAGCGAGTATATGAAATAAAGAAAACTAAAATGCGGAAAAGTCTCAAAATTTATTCAAATTTAGCCAAATAGTAAATGAAAACTAAATGAATATATTTAAATGTAAAAGAATCAAACTACCATTAGAAGGGATTTTATGCTGATGTATTCACTAAAAAAAGATTAATCAGAAAATATAAAGTATTTCTTTAAACGAATGAAACTTTTCACAAAAAAATCTATAACATAAATTCCTACATAAAAAATAAACTATAATGAATTCAAAATTGTAAATGATATAGCATCAGCATTATAAATATTTATGGGTTATTCAAATATCATATCGCCCAATTTATTATAATAACGGCACTTTTGGAGTGCCAGAAAATGTTTTCCACTATTCCACCACTTTTGCATGCCAATTCTATATTAGATAATGGCATTTAATCACGTAAACTTAAAATTAACTTTGTCTTTCACCAGTCAATATTTTAGAGCCCAAATTGACTGTTATACGAATCGTTTCAATGGCTTTTATTTGCATTTAACAACAAAAAATTATGAACTGTAATTTCTTTGACAAATATCTTAATTTTTAAATTAAATGGCAATTTATTATTCTTAATATATAAACATAGTAATCAGTCAAATCTTTTAAAATGTTTATTGATTTGAAATGCTTTTTCTTTAGTGATTTTGAAAAAAATAATAATCAATACAATTCTTTATAAATTGGTTCCGATTAAAAATTTTGAGGACTTTTTGTTAGAATTAAGTCTTGCGTTTATACGCAAGTATTGATTGTGTTAATTAAAAAAATTATTTATAAATTTGCACAATTCGGCAATATGCTAACTATTTCTGTTAACTATTTCTTTTGTTTAGTTTCGAATGTAATTGTGTAATTAGCGTATCCAGAATAGCATATTTTGGCAAGTAGAATTTATCAAAGTGGTTTTCGAAAGAACTATTATCAGTTAATTCTTAACAAAGCTGAGTTTTTTTTAAAGCAATATGAGAAAGAATTCTGTAAAATATATCTTTGATGTAAAGTATGCGCTTAAGTCAAGTTTTAACTTAAAATTAATGTAAATAACAGAACCCACATTTTTTTAGAAAACTGGTTATATGTTTGGATAAACCGTTTTTTCAATTGATATGAAGTGTTCTCGAAATTTGATTAGAAAAATTTATAGAAATTTGATTTAGAATAGAAATTAGATAAATGTTTGATTGATTGCAGTTTCTTCCTTCTACTTATTTGAATTTATTTTTAGTTAACTGTTACTTCATTCTTTTGATGTTTAGATTACTAAATCGTCGATATTAATGAAAGTCATAGATTTACTTAGAAGTAATAAGGCTTTTTTTTTTCATCTTAAATGACCATTTTTGAAAACAAAAATAACAGCAGGCTTTCGATCATGACTATGAATCGTAGAATAAAGTTTAAGTGTCATAGAAATTCTCACAGTATTTATCTTACTCCTGGTCCTTCAATGTTTGTTATCAAAAATACAGAAAATTAACTTGCTATTCTAAAAATTTGCTAAATAATTATTTTTAATTTAATTTCTTTAAAATTTCTTTACATTTTGCATATTTTTTGTGATTATAATTCTTCAATTAATTTGGGGTCTTGGCAAAATGCCAGTTGACAGTCTTTGAAAAATGCTTCAAATCCCCAAAGATAGTTCAAGACTAAATGAACTTTTCCACAAACATATTCTCTAAAATACATAGCAATAAATCAAGTATTGATATCAAAACTTTCGGATACATGTTTAGATTATTGGCATTTGTTAGTTATTCAGGAAGCGAAACTTTGATTGCTTTGATCCAAAATAGCATCCGTGTGCACCAGAGCAAAGCTTAAACATTAGCTTCCGTCAAGAGGAAGATTCCTCCTAATGAATATGACAACTCTTTTCCTAACTACCTTGGCATAAAGAATTCTTACACAAAGCCCGAGAAGTCAGATAATAGCGGAGGCAGATGCTAACATGCATCGAAAGAAGCTGAGTAACAGGATTTCCTTTCGTTTCTTCAAGGAGATAATCGACGAAATCTATCATGCAATTCGATTGTAACGAGTGCTCTTTCTGTCTTTGTGAGTTGTTTTTGGACGATGCGAACATTCTATTCTTGCAGCATACATGAATTAGAAGGGAAAGAGTGTTTTCAATGATTTATGTTGATATTTCCATGTATTAATTGATGAATTAGTTATTGTACTTTTATATGATCGATGTTTGAATTTTCATATTTTCGGAAAGTTTATTAAGGTTATATTTTCTGCTGTCTCGCTGGTATTTGATTTCAGTCTTTAACGTTGAGACAAAGGGCATTGATGCTTCTAGCGTTAATAATTAATCTGAAGTAACTATTAAATGCTGCTGGTTAATTTCACTTTCAAAGCTAAAGATTAGAAAAGGGCGATAAAAAAAATTCTAATAAGCTATTTATCTGTGATACACGAATGTATTCACATAATCAAGATTTAATCTATACATTGAAGTATGATTTTATATGCCACATTTAAGAGGCAGGAGGTAATCATGCATTTAAATTGTAAGGAAGCAAAATAGATATCAGTTTTATGACGAAACAAATCTATTAGTTTTATAGAGATGCAGATCCATAGATGAATGGAAAAGTGATTAATTTATCTTTTTTATTTTAATACTTTTGTTAAAAATAAAATTTGGTATCTAAAAAAATAAATTAGTGAGTATACATTAAACGCACATAATTAGCTGAAGAAATAGATAATTTAAAATATCGCCCTAATTATATTCCAAATGCTTTGAGGAATAAGCCGGTAAATATATTTGTGATATATATTCATAACTGAAAAATAAACCATCAGCCCAACTGATTGATAATAAATATTACTTATTTTAATTCTGTCAGTTATCATTTCCTATATCCTGATCATTCATTCATTTTCCAATTTTTCCAGCCCTTAAACTTCATTTATAGATATAGCAAAGTTTGAAGTGAAATTTGATTAATAATTATTTCGGGTAACGAGTTACACTAACACCCAAATGTCTCTTTTGAATATTATATTCAAATTTGCAACATCAGAAGTGAAGGAAAAAAATACAACATAATTAATCATCGGAACTTTCCAAAATTTTAACGCTCTTTGCGTCCGTACCCAAAAGATGCCATTTTGCTTAATTTCGCTTCCCCTCCTGTCGCCTAGTCCCTCCCCCCGGAAGTAATGGCCTTGACCGTTGCTTCTGGAAAGTTGAGACTACTAATACGTATTCAAACAATCCTTTCTGCATTATTGGAGAAAAAAAAATATTTGCGAATGACCAAAAACTATTTTTTATTGTAATGTATTTACAACATGTATAATAATAATAATATGGAGGAGGGATAAAAAATTAGTAACTGTCTGAATTTTTATAATTAACCACTTCGCATGCAATGACGTGTCTTACACGCGCATCGAATTACTGAATTTTTATTTTCAAGTCTGCAATTAACCACAGAATTAAGTATTTAAATACCAAAAAATCAATATGAATCAATTGATATCCCAAATGCTCCATATATTATCTTTAAAAAATCGAATGAACTATAAATTACCAAAATAGGGAAGAGTTATCTAATTAGAAAGTTGAATAAATCCGTATGTCAAGTGGTTAAAGTCGTGCATAATTTAAAAAAATTATTTTGAATAAATCAATGCATTGCAGCTACTATAATTGAGAATAGACTCATTTATCTTGCAGAAAATTTTGTTATCAAAATAGTTAAAATGTTTTTTGATCACGGCTCTTTTAAACTATTCTTAGTATGTCGGTAAATTTTATCATGACTTTTTTTTTTCGTGTCCTAATTTTAATTCTTAATTTCCTTAAGTTGAACATAGGAAACTACTTTGCAAATTTATAAATAATTCAAAGAAGCGATAATTTAAATTGCAGGAACCCCTTTCACGCACATGAGTAGTTATAATAATGTATTTTGTTTTCTTATAAGGTTACATGGATGGAAAAAACCATGTCCTAAATAAAATGCATAATATAATCAGGAGGTTATATAAATCTTTTATATTAAAGGATTGACAAAACGCAATAAAATATTTTTATTTATTATTCTTGCAAATCAAAATCAAAATCTTGATTGCAATGCAAAATCAAGTTTTTAATCCGTTCATATCGAAGACATATTATTAATTTATTGATTGTTTTTAAGTCGTAACTAAGAAACTAACTTAATTTCTCTAAACAATAAAAATGGTGGTGGTTGGAGTAATTGATATTTGGTAATCCTGTAAGAGTTTTGTCGGGTTTTTAACTATTTATAATGAATTTAATGATATTTTAGTACTAAATACATTTTATTGCATTTCCTTCACAACTATGCAGACTAACTACTTATAAAAAATTTCATACAATTGATACTTATAATTTATAAATAGAAGGGAAGAAAGAAGATGTTAAATAACGATAAAATGTTCTCTGCCAAAATATACATTAGTTTAGAGATATGTAAATGCTGGAAGTTTGAAATTAGAGAAACCCTTAAAATCTTGTGGTAATTTTTCTATACTAAGATTTCAACTTCATTTCAATGTAATTTATTATTGGGCTGTTTTTACCAAGAATTTACATAATACTTTGTGTCTCTAAGGACTGTTATAAACCAAATATATTTCAATTAAAGGTATTTAATACCAATTATTTTTTATTTGTCATCGTGATTAATTAAAACATTTATATTTTTATAATAGCATGTGATTTAAAAATTAGAAATTCTATTGTGATTTAGTTTTTGCACTCTACATTAAATATAAAGGGGAGGGAAATATTAATATAATATATAATGTGGGAATATTATTTAGAAAAAAGGTACATTTTCAAGGACTTGTCCCCATTTTAATCTATAAGCACTCAACGGTCTCGCAGTGATCTAAATCTATGAACACTCAGGAATATAATCTATTAGCACTCAATTATCTCTTTTTTAGAAAGCTTATAAAAAAATCGAGAGTTTCTTTCAGAAAACTGATGTTCTGATTTTAGTCAGTTTTGAAGTGTTCAACTTGCTCTTATTCAAGTAATTCTGTAGAGGTAGGAATCAATGAGGGTAAAGGTGGAATAATATGGAGTGGATGGCTCAAAAATTCCCAAAACAATTTCTAAATGTTTGTCGCCGTGGGTTTTACGTTTTGTGGCCGCCTAGTACTATCTTGGAGATAAAAAGTGGTTTTGAGGTCCCCAAACAGTATTGTTCTCTAATTCAAAATTTCATAAACGTCATTCAAATATCAACAAAGTCCTTCAGAGTGATTGTCTATCCACTGGGAGGGGAGAGTTAGAGAAGATATGCACTAGTGATACCACTACTTTCTTGAGGGTCACTGTACATCGGGCGACCACTTTTGGCCACGTCACGTCGTCTAGAAGGGAATGTTAATAGCCGACTCACCTTCCGTGCCCATGATTATACGATCGAGAAACGGATCTTTTTCCTTCACAGCAATGACAAGCAAATCTGAACACGTTTGTCTGTCAATTGATGTGAAATCTGTTTTCGTTGTCCAGATGCATTCAGATGTTCCTGCATTTTTCTGTGAGTTACTCCAATGTACCTGGAAACCTCCTCAGTCGAAATTGATGGCTAATCCCCGATAAAGTGAATCTTTTCCTCATCGTTTATTTCATTGGTCTTCCAGCTCTTCACTCTCGATTCATCCAACGACATTTTTTGATGAGGGACGCAGCACTATTTTACTTAATGTGTAATAATTTTATGCCTGTTTTATACATTTTTGTGGAGTGTCCACGATTTTCTATCCAGAATCTTGCATGTTTTCAGATATCTCACCCTGAATTGGACGAGTTGCTGCCCAAACCCCCGAATGTTTATTTTTTTTGTCTTTTTTTAAAAATATTGGTTTTTTATAATCATATATAAAAATTAGCCGCACTTTTTAACACAGTACCATACTTAAATTATTGTTACGTCTTTTCATGACTCAAATATTTAAGCTTTTAGACATTTGGATTTTGTTAAGATTCCGTATTTTGATTATATTATAAATTAATAGATATTTTAAAGTCAATAATGAAGCCCATCTTGAACGAAGATAGATTTTGTCATAAAAGAAAAAATTCAAACCAACTCCAGGAATTGCCTTATTTGTGATTTATCTTCGCCATTAAAACCTAAGCACAAGACAGAATCAAAAAGTTTTTAGGCGATTTTAGTGGATTTTCCTAAGAAAAAAAAATCATGATTGCAGGAAGAAGTATTAAATTTGGATTTCATGTGGAATCAAATGGTGTGATAAATTAAATAAATTTTCAACAGACATTTTATTTTTATTGTAATGCAATTAAAGGTCTAAAACAAATAATGAAATTTTGCGTGCTATTAGAGCCCATTTTACAGAATGTTTTCAAAACTAACTTGATTCTGCAATTTCAGCTGTAAACACAACTACTGCAGATTAACTTAAGTAGCCAATAATTTCTGCTTATAATTTTGTTTCATATTTAATAAAAAAAGTATCTTTTTGAAGTTACATTTTAACTGTACGTAATAGTTTGTGGCTATCTTTACGACACATTCTTTTTGACACTCCATAAATAAGTCTCAAGTGGTAAACAATAAAAAAAAAGTTTGCTGAAGTAGCAAGCTTCTGGATCAAAACATAAAAATTTCGTAAGCCACAGTCGCCTTTGTCCATTTTACTATTTTCGACCCCCACATTTTGATTTGAAACACGTTTCATCGCCGTTAGGAATGTGGGAATCGTGACCGGGAACCCAGATGATTCAAGTGACATGTGTCCGTCTCCGAGTTCCTTTGTTCTTCAGTCAACTCGATGATTATTTTTAAAAAAAACAATAGGCAAACATATTTGTTGAGCTGAATATTTCGCCCACGTTCTAAGTTTACACAATAATAGCAGATTATTCCTTCCTTTTTATTTGCAAGCCCATGCAAATACAAAGAAATTTTTTATTAAAACCTACAGAAAAATTGTTTGGTTTCAAATAAAATAAAAAGAAAATAGATAAAATAAAATCCGTTAAATCTTTTGATTAAAAAATTATATACGAGGCATATTCGGAAAGTAAGTACCGATTCATTTTACTGCCGCTGCAGCACTGCGATCGGCGTTCTGCGCATGTGCACTAGTCTTCCTTGTTCACTGACTCTCAACTGACGCCATTTTGGACGCTGTAGGTTGTGTTTCCAGTTCGCTGTGCTTGTTTAAAATGTTTAAGACAATTACTGATCCCGCCGACTGTAAGATTCGTTCTGTTATCCGTTTTTTAAACGCAAAAAATGTGAAACCGGCTGAAATTTACCGTGAAATTAAAGAAGTGTATGGTGAAAACGCGATGAGTGATGGAATGGTGCGGAAGTGGGTTAGAATGTTTAATGAAGGTCGAAAAAATGTTCACGATGAGGCTCGGAGTGGTCGGCGTTCTCTTGTCAATGACGATCTGATACGGAAAGTTGATGAAAAAATCCAAGAGAACAGACGATTCACAATAACGATACTTTCAGACGAATTTCCACAAATTTCACGTACTGTGTTGTACGAAATTGTTGTTGACAAATTAGTCGTGTTTATCATCGTTGGCGGCAAGTTTCTACGAGGAAGGCATAGGAAAACTCGTCACTCGCTACGACAAGTGTTTGAACATTGGTGGAAACTACGTAGAAAAATAGTTTAAGGTTTGGTCTTTCATGTAATAATAAAATTTGTTTGAAAAAAAATGTTTTGTTCTATTTATTAAAAAACGGTACTTACTTTCCGAATATGCCTCGTATTTATCTAAGGGACACTTAATATTCTCTTCAAAAATTCTTTCAAATATTGTAAATATTACAAACAGAAAATATTGCAAACTTTTATTATAGCGGTACTGCTCATATTGGTTAGTAAAAATTCTCTGCTGCAAAGATTGTGTAGAATAATATTATAACGAATATTTTTATGATATTGGAGTGTATGGAGAAAATATTTCAAAATATTTTTAAAAAGCTTGCATAGCTTAAATATTGCACCTTTTAATTACTTTAGAATTAAAATGTATTGATAAAGGCTGTATTTAATTGCCATTCATGATAGAGATTTTAAAAATACAACAAAAACATATTTACTTAATGTATTGAAAAAAAGGTTCTTATGAACACTGAAACAATTGTTGGTCCTATTGAACATAATTAAAGATTATCAAAATTCCCCATTTTCAGATTATTAATGAGAATGTTTTTTAAAAAATATACTTGAAAATGGCTTAGTTTTACTCATCTGCAGTTTCATGAAAGACATCCATCGTCGATTAGAATTTGTCTATTTCGGTATTTAATCGGCCATTTATTAAGTACCAGAATTGTCTTCATCCTAAATTTGATCACGTACTTCCCCGTCAAAATGTATCGTGACTGGCATCGAGAATGAATCGTGACTGGGTATCTAGATGATGCGAGAGACATGTGTCCATCTTGGAACTCTTTTGCTTTTCTCTCGACTTGATGATTATTTAAAAGAAAACAAAAGATTCCCACATTTTTTCAAGTGAATACCTCCTTTTTTCAGAATTTTTTCCCCAAGTTTGTTTAACTAGAAGTTCTTAGGTGTAAACTTTTTGTTTTATTAGAATTTGCACATCCAAAAATAAATTGGAAGATTCAAGTATTTTGAATTAAAACTAAGAAAATGAAAAAAACTGAGATAGTTTAAAAAACATGCTTAAATTATTCTAATTAAAAAAACATAAATTGCGACTGTGCTATGACATATGTTGGAGAGCTAACCATATTTGAGAAAAGGTATACAGTTAGCAACTTTCTTCGTTTTAGGGAAATGCAATTTTAATACCAAGTCAAATTAGTTTTACCTTCATTTACATTTTCATTGAAGGAATTTGAGTTTTTTTTAAAAAAATCATCATCCTATATTTTTTTTACCTAGCTCAAAACATTTAAAGCTTAAGACTTCGTGTAAAATTAGTTTAACATTCTATTATCAAAAGTCTTATTTGGAAGAGCCAGCGTACTGTTTTGATCAATTCTCTTTATTTTAAACTGTATTCAAAAGACGAGAATGACACCCGAGTTGGCGTGCTTTCTCTCAACTTCTAGGTCATGGTAGTATGAAGAAATTTTACATACGGTGCGAGATTTAACTGTACTAGTTCCGCAAAACGGATATTTAAGTTGATTTGGACTCAACAATAGGGAATTCTCTTGTCACGAAACCGAGATCATACCAACAAGCCGCTACGCCTGTTGGCTGGGCCAATAGAATACTTGTTGTCGGATGATGAATATTTTTTCTATATCTGTAAAATTATTTTAAAGGTCAGCTGACTTTTTTTTTGTGTTAGATTGTATGAAATTGGCATATTTATTTACTCGCTTTTTCGATATGACATTAATCCTTTTTTAAATTGAATCAAATTTTTTAATTGAATTAACCCAATCTTAAATTGAAATGAATTCATATCAGATCATACAATATTAATAATGTCTTCGAATTTACCTTCTTTTTAATTTTTGATGTAGGTTGAGTCCCCTCTTAGTTAGGTAAAAATTGCAATCAACTAATTAAAAAAACTAGTCATGCATTGTTTTACTTTAAGTCTTATGTTATCATATGTATTATTCCTATAGTGCAAAATTATTATGCAACAATTGTAAAATATTAAGAATATGCGATAAAATATTTATTACTTGCTTTAATATCAAAGCACTTCAAACAAATGGGCTAAGAAAAAATGCTAAACGTAATTTAGAACACGAATTTCAATGATACAGTTTGACACTTGTTGTTTAAGATGTAAAACCATGTTGAGATAAGAAATTGTAATTCTAAATAGTATGTCGGATTTTCAAATGTCTCATAAAAAAAACAGTCGGAATATTTATTTGGGAAACATGCTGTAATATAGTTTAGTTTATTTTTTTGTATATATAATGCAAAAGAAAAAAAATTGTGACATTTTTAAAACTACCTATCTTACTATTTAGCCTTGGATGAAAATTTTCCTGCTTTACTTACAATTACCAAAAAAATTTAAAAATTCGCTTATAAAAATTTGCATATTACTACGATCGGAATTGGCGTATTTTTGTTACCTTACATTCCGTCTTAACTATTACCACAAGGAATTTGGAATGTTAATTTAATTCAAATTATCCAAGTAACGCATGCCTGTCTCTAGATTCCTTTGTTACTTAGTAAATTCAATGATTATTTAAAGGATAACAATTGATTCCCGTAATTTGTTTAACAGTATATATCTTTCTTTCATTGGGAGTTGATTAGGAGTTATTTAGTGGGATGTAGTCAAACAATCCAAAGTAGTGCAACAAAATTTTTATTTCAAAGTATTTGCGCATTCAAACACGAATGAATCAATTATTTCAGAAACCCCAACTAACAAAAACATTCGGAATTCACTTTTCACTGGTTTCTTTTAATAGAAGTTTATTTGATACAGAAATCCACTGAAGTAAGGTTTCGTGTAAGCTTCGGTATGCATTCTTGAAACATTCATTTATTGAAGAAACCTCGTAAACGACATAATTGAACCGATTTTTGTGAGGAAATAGTTTGCAGTATTGACGATATTTGTCAGATATAAAATGTTATTCAAGTACTTCCATATTTACGAAGTTTTTTATAGGGCTCTAAAGATTATTTTTCGTTTCTTCTATCCAAAGTTATGAAGATTTATATCAAATGAATAGCTATCGAATGCCTATATATTTTTAATTCATTGAGGAGGTCAGCAGATATACGCGTCGCTTCCCTTTTAATTCAGAAAGCGACATAAATTTATTAATAACGACAAATTACATTTGAGTTTCAGACACTGGTGGACGTGCTCGAACAAGGAGCCTCTGGATGAGACATTCTTAAGGAGAACAGCACTCCTAACAAAATATACACGCACTAACTCTTCATCTTTAGTCATGGTTTACCTAGAAAAGTGTTGGGGCAAGATGTTCTTTATTGGCATCACTGTATCAATATTTACTTTGAGGGGAAAAGCCATTCGCTCTCCTAATTTTTCAGCAATAAATGTCTACCTGGCTGGGATAATCCCAATCAAAAAAGAAACCAGAGCAAGTAGTCTCCCCAAAACGTTCTCGCATACTCTCTAATAAAAGTGAATTTGTGTCTTAGAAGCGTTTTTTCCGTACCGATTGAAGCCAAAATTTGAAATCAAATTCGAAATTTATAAATTTGCCGTTGCATGTTTTAGTATTGGGTTTGCATGCTCTTGAAAGTACAGACCGACAGACTTTCAATAGCCTTTTATATTTCACTTAATATGATGAGTATTTACAATAGGTATGTTAAATCTGTGTACCCAATTTCATTCATCTAGATTTCTTCGTTTTGTAGTCATCGTGTTAATTTATTCGAACAGCTGGATGGAAAGTATTTCTTTGAATAGATTTTTCTCTAAAATGTTAGGAATAGAAAACTGTATTCTTTGAGTTCGAATTTATTCTTCGTATACGAGAAAGTAAAAAGAAAAAAAATTCAACTGCAGAAATCCGTTACATATATGTCAGATCGTATTAAATTTCGATTTTAAATTGGGGAGTATCTTAAGTTAGGGAAAATTCTGGCAGAGAGAGATGTACATGCCTATACTATACGTCTGAAACTAACTCAAGCAATATTAAATGTCATTTAAAAGTTAGCTTTGTTGATTTTTAAACTTAACGGAATTCAGAAATATTACATAAATTTTGAAACAGTGGTGTAAGGCTTTGTTATTGTAGAAATGCCATAACTGTAAAGGATATAAAGAATTTTTCCCTTTTCCTGAGCTTTAATGGATATATCATTCTTCTATTTTATGAACAAATATACCGACATTTTTTCTCAAAAAATGTCAACTTTTAGTTAAGTTTTTATAAAATATCTCGATTTCTAATTCTGCCCTTATGTTTCTGAAATAAGCCATCCAAATGTACTTAAGCAAATTGGATAATTTTCTAACTGAAATTCCACTGATAAATTGAATCGAATTGTTTTAATAAGCACAACTGAATTTATTTTGGAAAAGATGATTTAAAAATGTAACATGGTTATGCCGGAATTAGATACAAAAATCGGACAACTTTTTTACTTGCATTTAAATTGATTTTTTAAACCTTTAGACACACTTTTTACATTTCTCGATTCTTTATTTGTCTTTAATAATTAATAACTTTTACATATTTAATGTCAAGAAATGTACCAAAATGAACCAAACATTTAATGTTGTCTCATATCGAATTATCGAATGAAAGTTGATAAAAATGTGTATCTTTCGAGGATGCTGTATAATTATTGCTACAATATCTTCACAATACCATGCATAATTTGGAATTTCGAGCATTATAAAAATATCCTAAAATTCCTTTGTGTTTTGAGCATCTGAGCAGATCATTTGATTAAATAGATCTTGCATGGGTAAGATGCGTACTTTTATGCAGCGGCTTAACAACAAGATTTAAACGGGGGGGTCAGAATGTCTCCAGGGTATTAGGGGGGTGTATTGATGAGAAAGGATTATTGCGTTTAGGTCACTTTTTAAAACTAAATGTAGCTCCATGACCCGGCTTCGATTATACTTATGAAGTTACCGATGGTGATGGGCGAGTGAGAAATGGTATAACCCAAGCTTCACCATTGTTTATATCACACAAAATAGCAGTACAAAAATATCACATCAAATAAAGCTATGACAAACAAAATGGAATGTTGCAATTCTATTTCGGAATTTTTTGGTACATTTGCTAAAATGCTTTAAAGACGCGACTATTTAGTTTTGTTTCGTGTTGTTGTTGCATGCCCCCATTGGCCTGCAGTGGATCCATAACTGTATGGGGAAACATTGCAGCCTCTGTTAGTTACAAGGACCAGAGCACCTAGAAATAGGTAGAGAGCCGACTTAGCTCTATCAAACTCATTCCCGTGCACAGCCCCTTTTTACAGGAGGCACATTCACACATTTCATAGATAGCACACAGATGAAAAACCATGCCTTAACCAGGACTCAAACCCGGGACTCCCAGAACACGTGGAAGACTCTCTACCTCTGTGCCAGAAAGCCGGCAGTTTTGTTTCGTTCATCTCATTGATTTTTTTCGAGTGTTTTGTTTATTGACAATAATTGCGTATAGTGAATAACTATTGTGAAAAAAAATTTATTCATTGTTTTATTTGTAAATAAATTTCAACTATGATTTCTGAAAATGTTTTTATGTAATATTGTATAAATTGTGGACGGCCAATGAGAAACAAAATCTGTATTGTCATATAAATAGCATAACAGCGAATTTTCTAAGTTTTTACTCCTAAAGTAAGCAAAATCTTTAATAGATATTATCAAAATGAGTTTGCCATTACACGAATACATTTGCAACCAGAAATTTGATACAAGTAAAATATTTGACTTTTGAAATGGATGCAAATTACGAGTTTTCATCCTCTGTCCCACTAATAGTGCCGACTTGCCATTTATGGGAAGATTTAAGAGAGGAACTATTTGGAAGTAGCAATTAAGAAAATCCCTGAATCTTTTTAAGGAGGTTCCAAAAGTAATCATAACTGCCGGGCCAAAGGTGTGTCCGAAGATTAATTCATAATCATTTTAGTTCATAAAAACAGTCAAATGTTTATCTTTTGATCATCTTGCATGGTATGTTTCCAATTAAATATTAATTCCTCGGTGAAGCTTACTTAATTTAACGCTTGAGCAGGATCCCGAGCCTCTTCCCTTCCATCTGAAATTGAACTAGCAGCCGTAGGGACAGATAGAATTATTTCTTTAATTGGACAGGTTTTTCAGAAAGGAATTGGTGTTTAAATACTCAAATTTAGAAATACAGTGCCAAGAGATTTTATTTAAAATATTGTTCTTTAGGGCAGAAAAAATGTATTTTCGACAAACTATTTGCTTTTAAAACTGTTTCAGATAAGGACATTTTTAAAGAATTATCGCTAATTAGCAGACATTTTTTTTTGAGAGGAATGCAATTCATGAGAAAAAAAGGGGGGAAAACAGATTCGTAAGCATTTGGTGAAAAATCATTGTTTTAGATTTAACAATGTTTATTTGACATTTTTTGAGTTAATAATGTATTGCTTGCTTTTTTCTGGTTTACAAATACTTCGCATTGCGTTTTCTAGGTTTTTGGATGCAAAAATCAAAAGCACAAATATTTAAAACTCATTAATTAATGTTAATTTTTTTTATTGTTTAATTTTGTTTCTGATTGCAACTGTGTAGGCGAATCGGAATTATTTGTTTATTCGGTTCCTTTTTTTAAATTTGCATCACATTTCTATTTTGCTGATTTTTGTTAAATTCAAAAGAACTGAAATACCCCATGTTCAGCGTTTTATGGGCCATTATTTTGCTTTTAATAATTCGCAAAAATAAACGTATTAATTCATTAATTAAAAATTTTCTTTGTGCATAATTTGTATCTTTGGCTAGAACCAAAATATTATGCATCTACAGAGTTAAAACAAAAATAAATAATAATAAAAGAAAAGGAAATATCCGAGTGCATTTTTCTTCTGCTCATAAGGAAGCTTGTGCTAAATTGTTTTATTCTTTATCCAGTCAATTAAATCGACTGAGCAATTGTTAGAAATCCTGTTTTCATGAGCATTCCACAAATGAATAAAATATTATGATTATCTATAAATACATTCAATAATCCTATGTTTCCCGTGAGCATTAATAGAGCAATGCTCATTGTCATTGACAAGTTTGTCATTTCTAAATCATCTAGTTGTCAAATAACTATGCTTATAAAATCGTCGTGAAAGTAAAGCAATAGCATTCCTCTTTGTCTCCGTCGAAAAGTCTGTGGAAAAAGTCACTGGAAGAAACGGAAACTGGTTCTTTTCTGAATGCCAGCAACCAATTATCTTCATCCCGCACAGGCTGGAATGCAGACATTTCGGAGAGTTCCGTCTTTTCACCTAGGACTTTTTTGAGTAAAAATTGTACTCGGGATCTAGTTTGCAATATGTTTCCTTTTTATTATTAAGTGCTGTAGTGGTACTCGAGGTTCATTAAAAGGAGGAAAAGAAATGAGGTGAAACCATGCTAAAATTCCTTTCATGAAGCCGACTTGCTCAAGATTTAGATTAATGAGCGTATTGATTGGTTTAATTAATTAAATTCGAAAGAAATGTTAGATCGAATAACTGGTAAATTTAAAAATTCTTTCATTAACAAGAAGAAAAGTTTCTTTTGGTCTTAAATGGTTGCATGGCATTAATTTACATCCGTTGTGAAATAATAGACTTGATTGATAATACTTTTTTCTCCTTCCTTTTGAAATCAAGCTCGACGCTGCTAGGGATAGGAATTTATTTCTGACTTAAATTGAAGTTTTTGATTTCTGTTAAATAATATCCATTTAAAATGTTTTTAAATAATAAGCCTTAAACAATGGGGGCCTTTTTAAGGCAACTATTGTATCACTTTAGCTTTCCAAGAACATGCCCGGTATTATGAATTGAAGCTTGATCACTATTGAGCATAAAATGCTTATCAAAAAGTAACTCTTTCAAAATCTTTTGTATTCTATAATAATTACATTTAATAAGATTTCATCAATTAAAAATTACTTGAGTGGCTTTCATTGTTTTAATTTAAGATATTTTATACTTGTAAGATTCAGTTCTGATGTCTTTGACTTAGGAATTTTTTGGATGTGGTTAGGACAAGAGCTTTAAATTTTATTTGTTAATACTATCGAGAAATGTCGAAAGATTTCAGATGTTTTTCAGAGAGGAAAGCATATATGAAAATATAACAATGAAGGCTTATACTAATACCATTGCTAACTAATTTAAGATACATACAACTTACTAACAAGAGTGTTTCATTATTTTTGACTGATTAGAATATAATGAAATCAAATATCTTTGGAAACTTCTGTAACAATTTTTAAATTTACCAGTTATTAAAAATAACTATGTTATATAAATCTACAATTGCATTCTTCAGATCAGGTACAAAACACTTTAAAATTTGATCATCATTTTAAGCTGCAAAAGTACATTTATATATCACCGGGTCAGAAATGTTTCAAGTACTGCACTACACAGAAAGCTAATCATTTTTTGTGGCATGTTTCTTGGTGTAAAAAGAACATTTCGTCTCATTTAAAACATGATCATTGCAGACTCTGATTGTTCTATCTCCTATAAACAACTAATACCTGGCAAATCGAACTTCTTTCGGCAGTTTTTTGTAAAATCATGTTTTTTTGGAGAAAATATGTAGATACGAATCACATACTGATTGTATATGAATGTTTTTCAATTTTACTTCATTTTGAACTGCCATGTAAATAAAAAAAATCGTCAATGCACTTAGTTAAACAGGTTATTCGAATTGAGATAATTGCATTGTTTTTATTGGATGTGAGCTGAACGTATTCAGATAAGGCCATATAGCACCATCTCACAAAAGTTTGAGGAATCAGTAGGTTATCTTATGACAACAATGCAAGTACCACAAAAATTTACGAGATGCACTATATAACATTGTTAACATGAGAGCCTATAGAAAAAGGCTTTAATGTAAAAAATGTGTGTAAAATAACGTTTTGTTGAAAAAAAAACCCATCTGTATAGATAAACTTAAAAGTAAATCTTATCTAAAAATTGATCTAAATATGTTGCGCCGTTTCCGAGATACATGAAACCAATTTGTGTATATACATGATTTGCTCGTTTAAAGTTATAGAGGTGTTATTCATTCCGAAAGTAAAGTTCTACGATATGCCGAATTCAACGTGCCACAAGCTTCATGCCTTGTTTCTCGATACCTTATGTATGGATCTAAAGTTCAAAAGTACGAATAAGGATAATTGTTTGAATAATTTTAATATTTATATTTTCTAAAATTAAAACTGAGATAAATTAAAATTTCGAAGGAAATTTCTTAAATTTGCATCAGATTTTATTTGTTTAGGCCTACTCTAATAATGTCAAATTATAAACTGGTATTGTTGGCCCAATTGTAAAAAATAAGTATTTAAAATTTAGTAAATTTAGTTAAATGTATTATTAATACAGACAATTTTAATTTAATTTAAATCGTTCTTTTTGTAACGTGAATGAAACAAATAATTGTACCACGAGTAGAAAACTGTATTAAAAATTTGAGACTGAATTTGAGATTTAATAAAGAGCAAAAAACGCAGTCAAATTTCTTACGGGAAGATGAAATTTAATTTGATATGAAGTTAAAAAAATTACTTCAATTGGTTTTGTATTTTTTCCATTATATTTAAATAGAGGAAAATCGTTTATGAATTCATAATTTAAGAACTTATCAAAGCGAATTTGATTTTAATATTTGATCTTCAACAAAAATGCAAATATATACCTTTTTTTAAATAAATACAATACATTAATGTGAAGTACAGAAAATTAGAATCTGAAAAATTTACTTGTTTCTTAATATCTTTGCTATACATCTATTTCTAATTTAATATGCAGAGCTAATAATTTGCAGTTAAGCATAACTCAATCAATAGTAAAGATATATGTATGCAGTTTATATATAAACGACGTGTAGCGTCAGCCTTATAAGCTAAATATTATCCTTCGAGCTGAAGGGTCCCTTTTGCTCGAACGGTATATCGCCCGGCTACTGGCTCAAACGTCGCAGGTTCGTACCGCGACCTTCACTAGCTACAGACGTAATCGCAAAAGTTGAAAATAATTCTGATCGATTAATTCAATCTAAGAGAATCATATAAAAATCAAAGCGGTATTTTTTGGAAAATGAATGATAGGATATTAACATAATATAATTTAGTTTCTTCTGGAAAATCTTGCAATTTAGGACTTGATTATGTTCATTGGGATGAATGTTTTCAAGTTTCGTAATTTTGGGAATACCCAGTGTAAAGAAAAAATGTTACATTTAGAAATTTTAAACTAACATTATTATCCCTCGTGAATATTTTTAAACACTGAAATATTAAGGGCATAAAGTTTTTTACATACATGATAGTTCAAGATGCAATAATATATTTGTAACAGGTATATAGGTTTTAATTTATTTCTCTTCTTCCTGCTTTACTTTTCTTATTAATTTCTAAAATAGAAATTATGAAATTAACTTTAAGATACATAACATTTACTTCCAAAAATTTCTCAATAAATGTAAAGTTAGGAGCATTTTATACATTAATGCTAAAAATGAGCATTTTTTTCATGTATAAAATCAATAATAGTTATTTGTATCAATAATAATTTGAATTATGTTTAAGTAAGTTAAGTAGCTTTTATTAAGCGTTTTATGTAGCCTTTTATGATATATACCTGTAATTCAAATTAATTTAATTCATTTTAAGGTATGCTTACAAATCTTTGGATATCCAAATAAGCAATAACTATAATTTCACAAATTCCCAAAAATAATTTAAAATATCATTCTCTTTAAAAATTATTTTTAGTTAGAATTTGAATCCTATTTGGACTGCTGACATTTGCAGGAGCCAATCAAATATCTATTGATCCTAGTTACAACTTTTTTGAGAGGATTACATAAATTCTGTCACTTTTCATGAAACGAACGCATTTCAAGAAAATCACTCATTAATAATGCCATTTGATTGTGCTCAAATTCATGTTACTCCAAAAAAATAATTCTTGTGTAGCTTCTAAAAAGGCATCGATTTAACTTGCTCTTTTTGGCCATTAATAATATTCAGAGGATATTGCTATCCTACACCATCAAGGACAGATTCCCAATATTTGCTTTGATATTCTTTTATTTTTAGCAATTAGAAAAAATATAACAATTATAATATTTAAAAATGTATAGTAAAATATTCATCATATGAAAAAAGTATATATAATAAAAATATTAAATTTATTTATATATGTTAAAAATATACATATAGAATATATAAAATTTACTCAATAAAGTTGGCGTGAATGTTAAATGAAGTTGGATTCAGAAGTAGCAACATGTTTTCAAAATACCCGCTATGAATATGTATAAAAGCCTCATTGAGCTGAAATTCTGATTAAGGGGGAAAATTTGTATCAAGCTTTATTTCTTGTAATGATTGTTATTCTGTTTGAAAAATATGAAAGTCTTATCATCTCAAGTCTTTCAATATGGTCTTATCTTCTCTTAGTTCTGCGCGCTGATCCAATATTAAAAACTTACATTATAATGAAAGAGAAAAGGTTATTATAACTTTTGAAAAAGCGGTAATTTAAAGTAAAAATTATGTAGTTAAACGAATATCTTTCTATATTACCAAAACGTGCAATTATACCATTCAGTTTCAGGTGATGCCTCATTTGCTTACCATCGAATTGCTAATTTAAACTACAATTGTCCGAACAGTAGTTGCAATAACTCTTAACTTACTTTAAAGAAAATGAGCTGTTGCAATTTAGTGACATAAATTCACAAATGTTTTGTTTCAATGCAATATCCTAAGACCGGATGTATGATCATTCATCTATGCCCACCCCTTTTTCTTTACATTCATTTCGCCACATAGTGGAAGTCTTTCAAGTTATAATTCTCAAACAGATATCTTTAATCCTTTCACAGTAACTGTCAGAAAAGAAAAGCATTTAGAGTTACCATTATCAAGAATACAATATTTCTAAGAAATGAACAATATATTGAATTTTAAACGCAGCCAGATGCTTAATAAAGAATAGAATAGAGAGTACAGAAGCCCCAAGCGTCAGTAATGAGAGTACCACGAAAGAAACCTCTAGGTTATCTTACGGCAGTTAAATATGATGAGGTGGTTAAAAAATATCGCATCACAGGCACTCTTTTCTTTTATCAAGGCACATATAATAACTGGAGGCGAAAAAATGATACTATACTTTAGCAGCCACTTGCCCATTCTACCCCTCTGTGCAACGATCGACAGAGATAACGGTGGAGTGTAAAATTTAGATTAGCACTTCTTCAGAATAAAACTAAACCACTCCAGATAGTTCGGACAAACTATCTTTGTTAAAATGAATTTTTCTTTTAAGTTTCTGGAAAATAATATCAAATGAATAGAAACTCTCTCTAAAAATCTCGTCAACTTAGCTTTTTTTACTGTTTGAGATTGCTTAATTTAAAAAGAAATGGTATTCTTTAAGTAGTTATTCCAAATCTTTTTTTTTCTCACGAAGTTGTAGCTTTTTCGACAAGCATAAAGCTGATATCGTTACTAGCACTGAAACAAAAAGTGAAAGTTATGAAAGGAAGATTATCGATGTAACATCAAAGAGAAGAAAGAATATTTTAAGCAAAAGGGGAGGGTTATAGATAAACCAAGTGCCAATCTTATAAGTCACCATGGAGACGTATAAAAGAGCATTCATGCTTCTTTTTAAAATAAATAAAATGGGAAGGGAAAATGCTTTGTTTTTGGCGATATTTAACCACAGACTGCACACCACTGGAGATAGCATCGTAACGTATCTACTTCACAAAATAACAAAGTAATAGTTTCCCTTCAAGCAACTATAAGCACGCCTCGTTTGGTATACTTTCAAATAATTATAAACAGTATTTCATAAAGCGTTTTGCACTTCAAATTCGATATAAGCTCAAAATGAAGGCAATATAATATCAAGTTTTAGTATTGCCAAATTTATCTATCAGTTGTACAAACTAGAGTTTTGGGATTTTTTTGGAGGCCTTAAATTTCCCTAAGTGATCACGTGTCAAATCATACTACATAATTCTTATCTTATCTGAAATGCATAGCACCTCATCAAATTTAAATTCTGCATTGGATGTATGTTCTCTCAATACTTCACACGGGCCGAGTTTTGAGATATTTAAAGCCTATATGCGTTGTCTTCTTACTTATACGGGATTTGATCTGAGATGTTTCCCATAAGGATTATTACTCTTAATATACAATATCTTTACAAGTTTAAAAGTATTTTACGTTACTTGGTATTAGTTCCCCATTTCCTTTAGCCTATATCTCAATAATTTCGAATAATGTTAGAACTTCATAATCTCGAATATTATGATCTCAATAACAACACTTCATAGTATACTTACTTTAAAATAGTTTTCTTCAAAAACTTTTACTATTATCTCTAAAATACGCAATTAAGAAATCTTATGGCGTTTTGCTGTCGCAATTCCTGTGGCTGAATACACCCTTTTTTCATGGAAATCTGATACTTGTTTTTATAGATTGCTAACAAACTAAGAAAATCATAGGCGCATTTCCTGGAATAGGATATGTAATTCATAAAAATGGACATGTTTCTAAAGCAGCGTGCACTTTTATGAAGCTATTGAGAATCATTCTGAATAACTTTCTTAACACACTTTTTAATTTATTCTAAAATTTAATACGCGCTCATGAATGCAGCGTGCTACGAGATGGCTTTACTTTAATGGCTGAATTCAGCACAATTCTGGACTTATTTTCTTAGATCTGAAAACAGGCGAAGAGAACAAAGGGAAGAAAAACTCAGCGAAATTCCAATTGAGCCCAACAGAAAAGTGGAAAAAAGACTCCCTTGATGAGGTCCATCGAAGGAGAAGAGAAGGGGAGGGGGTGAAGTAAACGGCCAACCTGGGAAAGAAGAAAAGAATCGCCGGGGAAGAAGAAAAGTCGGAAATAGACGAGCAAGGAAGGGTGACATTCCATAGGAGTTCGTCTTTCACTAGACAGTGGGAAAATGACAGGGACCGGAAGTCCGCTCGATCCGTATTCAGGCGGGGCCTCCAAGGCAGCAATAAAAGTCTCGCCAGCCTGGATTCAGGCCCGTGGTCCAAGGGTTATGCGGAAGTTCGACTGACACTTAACTGACGCCTGATGGATCATAATGAACTACTTGAATAGCCTAGATGAGCGAATGTAATGAACAGATGAGTAGTTCGGCGAGTGCTGCTTACAACAGCAAAACGTATGAGGAAGTGCTTTCAAACAGTTTTACCGATTTCAATGCACTCAGAATTATGAATAGGGTTGGGTTCCAATTTTTTTTTTTTTTTTTTTTTTTTTTTTTTGAAAAGTGGAATAAAAAAAATGAAAATTTTCAGACAAAGATATAACGTTCAATTTTGATTCAGTTAGATTTGCTGATGCGCAATTCACTTTACCATGCCATCTGAGAAAGTAAAGAAAGTAGTATTAAAGCATTACAGATAATTTCAAAAGAAATCTCGCCATTACAAACTAAAAACATTTGAGAAAGATAAAAAGTTGAACGTTATTAAATGCTTTCAAATAAATTAAGATTTGGATTGGGACGTAAAGTTCAGCAGATTCGATAACAAGGAAATTAAAAAAAACATACAAGATGGTGACTAAAAATAGGGTAATGAGTTAAAAACAGGGCATTAATCACATTAGCAATGTTTGAACCTCGTTCACTAAATAAATGGTGTTAATTTGTGAAATGGAACGAGCTTAAACCATCTTAACTATTAAAATCAAGCTTAAGCCATTGTAAACGTGCAGCTTATTAATGATTTTTTGGTTCCATGATTTCTGGAACAGCGAAGCCATACAACAAGAAAATTATGGCATAGTATAGAAACTCTTGTAGCAGGGCAAGTAAAAAAAGTACATGATATCATCGTAATCTAGTGTGAAAAGAGATCAGTTATTATTTGGAATTCAGAAAGGAAAGATAATGAGCTCAGCGAACAGCGTCTTTTACTAGAGATAGTTTAAAATAGGAATGTGATACAGTTTGTTGAAATCGACCTTTTCTTGATTAAATATATTTTAGTCCTGAGTTATCCAGGTAGAATTATTATGGTTTAAAAAATACTGCGTTACTGTTTATCCGTAAGTGCTGTGATCAACTACGTACTTTCGATATGTGTACTAGAATTGACCAGCGGAAGTGGCTTCTGAAATGTTATTAATAAAGATGTTATTCCTCTTGAGGACTTGAAGTAACACCGGGAGCGTCATGAACATTCCGATTTTTATTTATGCTTTATAGAATATCACAGAAAAGTATCCTGCATTTTGGGTACTTTTTTTCGATTGATCAAAACCAAATTTTGGCTATTTCTATCTAGAGCTATAATTTTATTTCAGAGAAAACGAGCTAAACTTCATTTATCTGAGTTATTGTATTTTTTAATTAACATGTTTGTATGCCTCCAAAAGTACTGACGATCTGTCAGTCTACGGATATGGTTCAAAATTTTTATACTGACTAGTACTTAAAATTCTGTATACATTTTTAAGTTATTTAGCTCTTTACGTTTTGCTGATACAGAGTTTATTGACCATCGGACAGACAGAGAGACAGACTTAATTTCTATTTAAGGACTTCGGGGAAAATTCGTTTTACAGAAATTTTACAATTTCTGTATAAAGACTCCATACCAAAATCCGCCTCTCTCTCTCTCATCAAATCCGAATTTTTCATGAATTATGAAGCATTCTCTTTGCATATGCTTAGTATATAGTGAAGTAAAAACTGAAATTTTCTTGAACTCTCATAATATTAGCTTTTCATTTTTCCTGCAGAAACCCCTAAATTTCTTAATTCAAAAGTAAGTATAATTAAAACAACTATTGGGGCATTTAACTGAGACATTAAGAAAACAGTTAAAAGCCATAAAGAGGCCTTTTACTGGTGCGGTGCAGAAACTTCAATCAGAGTGGCATCTTGTAGATGGCTCTTTTCTTCTGACTGCAGATAAAATTACAAGGAAAGCCCAAAATAGCCTTAGTGTTGCTTCAAAGTAGGGATATTTTAAATAGGCTTACCGAACTAAGATAACTTAATTAATATAAGCCTAAATTAATTTAATTTATCAAATTTGGATCAAACGTATTATAAAATTAGGAATGTGTATTTCGTTAATTTTTTTTTAGCAATCCACAACCATTAGCTTATTCTTTTAAGCTTAGTAACTAAATTAAATGTTATTTCTGGGCATATAAGAAATGCAATTATTGTGATAATTATTAATTTCATTCGCAATTTTAAGATAAAAACTTGATTCATGTATAAGATGTAATTTTTCCTCAGTAATTCTCCTTTTAAAAGATATTTTGCTGTTTGCGAATGTTATCAGAAAGGGAATTAAAGAGTATTTGAACAACCAGGACTCCCAAATGCAGAATTTCTCTTTCTCATTTTACTATCAAAAAATAAGTTGCCTCGTGACTTCCCAGTTTCTATTTCATTTACCCGAAATGAATCTTTGACATTGGATATTAATTTGTAATTGTTAGGCGATATGTTTCATTAATAAGCAAAAACGATATATTGTCGTAATATAAACGAATCATGTGAACAGTATCTAATAAAAATGGATCATCTAACGTCATTATTTAAAGAGTGGAAGGAAAAAACTGCAACGTGACATGAAACGAAATATAGCTCACATGTTCATATTTTTGCTTCTTATAAATTCAGTCAATTATTATTCGACAAAACAGTAATTAGTATTTTAGAAAGACTATTAGATACGTGTACATGGTCAACTAAATAAGAAGGGATAGGATTACTTTTCTTTAAAAAATACTAACGTATGTACGAAAAAAACGAGCAATTACAATTGGGTTAGGATAGAAGATGATGCGGATATCATACTGAACTGTTATTCCGATATTTTTATCGATTTTTGAGGCTGGGATGAGCCTATTTCGTTTAAATTCGAATTACAAAATAATGAAGAAAGAAACCTTCAATTTTCAGTCATTTTTTGACTGTTTTCATAGAAACATTAACACTGTGTCTGATGAAAAAAATTATTTTCTGATATTAAAATTCTGTTTTAGGAACTACTTAAATTAGAGAATATTTTTTAACGAAAAAATAAATTTTATCACATAATTTAATTATTAAGCTATATTTAATAAATAATTCGGGATAAGCTCACTGAGCTCTCGAAAAGAAATAAAAACATGTAAATTTCATAAAATTCGAAGATTTTATGATATTGAAGTTTAATGGCATTTTCTTGATTTTCAAAAAACATTCTAATTCAAGATTATTTTTTGAATTTTTAAAATATAATTTGAATACTGTTTATTTATTACTAAACATAGTGTTTCGCAAATGTTCGATCATCACTTTTTAATCGTTACAATGATTGTGAAATTGATTACTGAATTATTTCCGTGGTTTTAATTTAATTTAATTAAATGAATGTATCAAATTAAATATATTTTCATTAATTACAAAGCATATAGGTTGCTGTGAAAACTTACCTTAGTATTTTCAATCCAGTTTTAAAGTCAAAAGAAAATAAATTTTATGTTACTAACAACAGATTATAATTTAATTAAAAAAATGAATGCTGATATTTTAAAAATATGCTCTGGAAATATCTTTCCTCTCTTCAACTTCATGTATTTTCTCTTCTAAAATTAAAATCAGTTAATTTTTTTTATTGAATATATTTCCTAAAATTTGAGAAATATCTTCTTTTAAATTTAAATTTCTATCACTGAACTGACACATATCTAGTCACTTTTTAGTAATTGTACAAATAATTTCGTCATTTTCGAATCATGTATAACATTGTTTTTAGTAATTATATTTTCCAGAAACCGATGTTAATCATTAAAATATATCGGTCAGATTGCAAAATAAAAGCAGGAACATTTTCTTTCTATGTAAATAAAAGATAACGTTGCTATATAAGCTATAACCTTCAACCTGCGTCCATATTTAACCCGACATATGAAAATGCTGAATTAGATGCATTTCAATTATCCAAATATTTGAATTAAATTATTTATAAAAAAATAAATGTGATATTTATTATAAAATGCAGTATTATTAAGAAAATGGAATTAAAAAAGTTAAAGGTGCTAAAATATGTGCTTAATAACGAAATGTACATGCGTAAAATGTATTATTTTATAGAAACTCGAAAAGCTTTTGAAATTAGCATATGCACTTTTTTAAAAACAGCCAACACTATTAAACCACTGTGATTTGATTACAGAGCTTCTGTAATCATTTTGAAATAGTCTACTAATCAATGATTTAATGAAAATTGATAAAGAAAACTGAGAAACTGCATATTAATGACCATTAAGTCAAGAGTTTGCATTTTAAAAATGGTGATAAGGCTTAGAGTTATGTGGAGGAATTTTACTGTCAAAGTTTATTAAATGAGTAGTCTTGGTTTAAAAGTTGTGTGATTCCATGATTGAGTTAACATCCTTTTAACAATATCATCCCATCTTACAACTTTTGTTGTGATTAGAATCGCCAAAATAAAAGAACTAACAGGGGAAATGCAGTGGCGACATGTTTCATCCCAGGAGAGCAACTGTCGATCTGCCGTCTAGAGAAGTTAGCACTGACAATCTAAAAGAGTGTGAGTTATGGTGGAAGGAACTGTAGTTTCTAAAGGGAAAAAAAGTATCCTATAGACATTCGCGCAGCAATTATTTCTATTGATTTTTACAAAGAAATAAAAAAAACTGTCTTCAATAATTCTATTTTTATTTTTACATTTTTATTAATTCAGCTGATTATGATATAATTAGTAATAAATAAAATAAAACAATTCGTTTATTAGCATTTTTCAAATATGTCAGTGTATATGGTAATATATAAAAGGAAGGGACTAAATACCAAATATCTTAAAAATTATATCTTAAAAACTAAATATCTGAACAAAGCAGAAATTTTAATTAAAAAAGTATTCAGCGGGAAAATTTTAAGAAAATATAAAAGCTCCATAGACAAAATAGATCAGATATGTCGGATAAAATTTTCATTAGTTTCTAGGTGAAAAGGGCTGCTCAGAGTTTACTAAACAAAAATTTTAGATGGAATAAAATTTTTTGATTTTATTGCCTGATAAATTACACTCTCGCATTTGATAGTAAATTGTTTTTTAAACGATCATTTAAATTAAATCTCTCTGAATTTTTTTTATCAAAATTTGAATTTGCCTATTAACCCTTTGCTCTCGAATTTAATATGACACATACGATTTGATGTCGCATATGCTGAGACATACGAGTGAAAAGGGTTAAATAGTCGATCCGTTTGTAGAAAAACAATTCATAATTTTGGGACTTTGCTGAAAAGTAAAACTTTTCCTTGTCAACAATTCATTGGTAACCATTCAAAAGGAGGACCTGAAAGCTGCCCCTTTAATTGCTCGGGTATAAATTTTTCAGGGCCATTTTTTATTAAAAAAATTTATCAAAGAAAAAGAATTCCACATAAGGTATATGTTGCCATATTTATTTGCTTTGTTGTATGTTATATCAGTTTGAAGAAAACTGATTTATTTTCACAAACATTTGTAAATCTTTCAAGAGAAATTTTGCAGAGCGAGGCAAAATTGATGCATTTTTTTTAATAATGCTAAATATTTCATGTGTACTAACAAGACACTTAAGATTAAGAGTTACAGTAAGAATTTTTGGCATGATTTGTCTGGATACTTGCAGTGTTTTATGGACTGTGATTTTATTCCATCCAATTTTGGCGACCTAATACTCCTAAGTTTGGCGGCCTTTGTGAAGCAAAAGTCAAATTCTTTAAATATCATCTTAAATGGATTATTAAAATTAATACCAATTAAAAATTCGACAATTTTTGATCTGAAAAATTCAATTTTACTAGATTTTGCGGTTCTTTTTTCCGATACAAATGATCTGAATGCATTGATTCAATGATATCTCTCTAATTTATAGAACAATGAATAGTATTTTTGAATGTTCAGAAATATTGAAAAGATCAATATCAAAAATTTATCTTTTTCCCATGAAGTAATGATTTTTATAAGTACTTTTCTTGATCAAGATATTTTATAAATCTCTAAATTAAAAATTCGTCGCTTTTCTCTTTTGAGCTTGACCCCCCCCTTTTTTTTCAATAATACTTTTGTCTTGTAATATAGTACATGTTTGTGGGTTTGTTGTTGTTGTTGAACTTGTTCAAACTTGTTTTTTTTTGTTGTTGAACTTGTTGTTGAAAATCATGTTTAAAAAACATAAGCATATGTACACATTTGATTTTTCTTTTATTTCGAATGTAGAGGTAAATCTTAATGAAATTAATAAAGAAATATTTGAATCAAATATTATATGCAATTACACCCATTAAACAGTGAAAAAACGGCAAGAAAAGAATTAAGTATGCAGACTTGCTCTCCTCTAATTACCGGGGGATTAATCGAAAGTTTGACTACCATTTAATGACGTCCTAAAAGATCATAATGCATTTCTTTGAATAAAATAAAATCTTTATTTGCTGCTAACGATGACAAAACATAAGGTAGTTTGCCCTCAGACAGTCTTATTGATTTCAGCTGGTAATTCTATAAGAGTGAGTATTTTTTTCTTCTTACTTTTGCATAAGTAGTGGATAAGGAAGCATGAAGATATTTTATTTATCATATAAAGAAATTACAAGTGGAAAAAAATGAATTTCATCTGAAAAACATCATATGAAATGTGTGTAAAGTTAACCTCATATCGCAATATTCTCAAGATTAAAATTACGCTTCTAATTATATCGGAAGAATTATTTATACTGTTTATAGCAACTGAAAAAAAATATCAGCACAAAGAATAATTATTCTGATTACTAAAAAAAATCAATTGATCAATATGAAAATGCTTTAATTTCGTAATTTCCAATTAGTTTCGAGTAGTAAAATGATTGATACATGCGGCATGCATTAAAGTTGTAAGTATTTTTAAAACTGGAGGGGAGATTGCCAAGTTATAACCTTATTATTCATTCAATGTCTATAATGTTGGTGTTCATGATAAACGACAAGATCTAGATTTGTGAAAAAAAAAATAGAAAAATTGTCATCGTCTTGCAACATAAGAAAAATCGAATTGGATATGTTCCAGAAAGAAATTAACTTTTTTTTCTTTTTGATGACGTAATTTCTCTAATTTTATTAAAAGGACTGCCATCTTCCAAGAAAGAAAATATTAAATTGAAGGCTTATTATTCAAGAATGGTTTAATATTTCTTTCTTAACACTCTTTTTCTTTTGTTCGTTTCTTTGTAAAGAATTTTATTTCATTTTCTTCGCATCGAAAAATACGAAAATGTACGCTGCTTAAAAATAAACTAGTGGCAATAATACTTGCTGGTAGAAACGGCAATCATCAGTTTCTTTTCAGCAAGAAAAAAATGTAAAAGCTCTTGATAAAATCATAAATAGAAATTCGATGCATTATTTGAAATTTTATATTTTCCTATTTATTTTATTTATTTTTCGGGGTTGATCATTTCTAACTTATAATGAAAACAAAACAAAAAAAAAATGTTATTTGAAACCAAATCAAGTTTCAGTTATAACTTAACTATTCTCCTTGGACGACCAGTTGGGTTTTAGGTAATATTAGTTGTATTTAATTTAAATTAAATCTCTTATGTATAACTTGATGTCCATAATTGTGTTGAAAATAGGAGTCAGCTTAATGAAGTCGAGTCCCTTGACATTCGTTACATTAAAAAAAAGATGTCTGAGTCATTTATTTCAAATTGTATATTGTCACTTGCGGAAATGTAATTTCACTTTTTGATTCATGCAATCTATATAATATTAAAAAATATATAAGCAAAACATTCTTCCTTAGAGCTCCAAATTGAGAAAAATTCCATTTATATAAATATTTAAATTTCAATACAATTATGTATTCTGTAGTTGAAAAGCGTTAAAATTTAAAATGCTGATAATAGCAATTGTGTAGCAATTAAATTCATTACATTTAAAGAGAAAATTTGTAAATCAAAATTTGTTAAAATTAAATTTGTTATAATACTTTGGGAATTGATGGCTGTAAAATTGGACAGGGAGATTTGATGATGAAAATTTTACTCTACTTTTAATTATAATTTCCTATAAATTTGAGATGCACCTGATGACCTTTTTAAGATATTCTGTACCGAACAACCCGTACTTCCTTTTTGAGACCCGACAACATTCGCTGCTTTCATTCTAATTGGGTAACCGGTGAAAAAAAATAGAGGTTTTTATTTAAAGGGAAACATTTTTGTTACTAGGTTATAATAAAGATCATTTTATTTTACACAATATTTCAGTTTTCAAATAAGTGATAAGCTTATGTTTCAGACAACTCTACAGCACAGTATATATGCTATGTAGTAAAAGATGAGATTTTAAAATGTCAGCCATAGTAACTAAAGGGGGAGGAAAAGAAAAGGAAGTTTCGAATTTAAAGTGAATGCGCAGCAATAATGAACAAAGAATTCACTTGTCGGTAAACGTGCCTTTGATTTGTTGCTCGTCTTTCACAGATTTCCCTTAGGAAACGGGAAACCTCTCAATTCCAAAGAAATTGGACCTTGTTGACCTTCATGAAACCATATATCTCTTCTCGTGAAGTTTTCCTTATTCCTGTGGTTTGGGCTAAAGGGATTCCATCAGACTGTTACAAAAACACAAAATTACGACATGATAAAGCTTCTTAGCGTAATTTAATTAGGATTCCAATTTAATCTTATAAATAAAGACGTATTTTCAGATATTGTTTTGAAGCATTAAATGATAAAGCTTTGAAACTTCTTATTATAAATAATGTTATTGAACAAGTTATCAAGGGAAATATATGTAAAATTAATGTACAAAAAAGAATATTTGTTAGATTAATTCAAAAAATTTCTATACTTAACTTTGATTCATTTTTTCACTTGTATACAGACATATGTATTTATATACAATCGCAAAATAATTATTTGTAGAGAATATTTTATGAGTTTCAGATCGTATTGAACAATCAGAAAACAGCTGAAACTGGAAATAACATAAATTCATTGTAATTGTAGCAAATAAACGAATAGTGTCTTCTGTCTCAAACTCGACCTTTTACTACGTTTGGCGAAAATATACTAAGCAAAAAGAATTCATTTTCTTCATTAATTTCAGATTTCTTACGTGATTATTCATACATGTATCAAGTGATATCTTGCAATAAAATGTCTATCTCTTGATTCAAAATTAGCTTCTAAGTTTGTAGAATTGTAATCTTATTTAATATAAATCTTTTTAAAGGAAATTACTAAATTTAATTAGTTTTATATCTTCCTAGATCTTGTACATTTTTTTACATAAGATAATTTTGTATTTATGATACAGAATAAGTTTAATTAGCATTTTGCCCATTCATTTTTTTGCCTTAAATAATAATATATAAAAAATTGTTTTATATGAAAAATCAATACATTTTAATGGCGCTCTTCACTAAGCACAGGTAATCGTTATCAGTAAAATAGCAAGTAATATTACTCCATATTGTAGTGAATTAATTATGCCATAGTAACAAATTTTCTTTGACTTTTAGTCCAATGAGAATCATGATATTAATTATGAAACAGGACCAACTGTACTTCAAATTCCAATAAGAATTTTGAAATTAAATACATCCATTGATTTTGCTCAAGCTTTTTTTTTAACAAAAAGCAAATTTTATTATACTGCACAAAAGATCCCTACCGAAGATTTTCTAAGCCCTCAATATTACTTGATTTTCGGTGAATACGTAAAATATTCATAAAAATGTCTTTTATCCAAAAAAAATCGAAAATAAAGCCAAAAAGAATCATTTTATAATAGTGAAATATTAAACTTCTCGTATTTCAATTTAAAAATTTTTTCAGATGAAATCTAGATATAGCTTCTGTTGGATAAACTAAGCATAAAACCACTACATCTTTATTTGAATATAGTTTAGAAGCTTCAACAGTTATTATTGGTTCTACCAAATGAAAAACAATGCTTTGTAATTCTGTGTAAAACACTGGTATGTATTGAAACTGTGGTACCTTAGAGAATTTGCATTATAAAATGAAATTCGATATATGCAGTAATCATACATTTAAATATTTTATAATGCCCTAAAATTGCAAAATAAAAATACAGTGAGGAATTTAAAAAAAATAGAGATGTTACTAGATGATTGTGCATAAAAGATAATTCCGATGGCTAATGCTCTCCAATTATGATGTAGAAGAAGAATTATCACGATTTCTTCGCATTCATCATATGATTATTGTTGTATCCTCGGGTATTAATGTTCTGAACATAAACTGAATTAAGTTATTAGAGAAATAATATTTAGTTGGAAATTCCAAATAAAATTTTAAACTTTTGGATTAACGATACGACCAAAAAAAAACATGGAATAAATAATAAAATCTGGTACATCAAAGTTTCGAAGTGGTAAAAAAAAACAGAACTTATTATAGTTAAGAGTAGAATAGAATGATTTAACTGCATTCTTAAAGATGATTTTGTTGATTTTGAAACAAATAAAATACTCGAGCAAAGTAACTTAACAAAGATTAATTGAATTGCAAATCCCGAGACAAGTTACTGTTTAGCTATTTATTTATTCTATAGTAATAAATTTAAGTCAATTTTCAAGAATGAAAAACGTTTGGAACATATTACTTTTTGCTCTTTCCTGTTGGTCTTATTCAAAACATCCTTGAAACTAGAGCAATGAAATACAGTCTAGGCATCTGACGTACATCTCCTTAAGTAACTAAATAAACGGAAACGGCTTTTTCCTGATATTTTTTCTCTTTGAATATATGCCACTTGCAATACTTAGCTTTTGAAAAGAAATCACTTTAAATATTTTACTTTGTGTCGACGTGGATATAAGTACCATCCAGTTTGTGGCAGATTTCTTTACAATTTATAAAAAATAAAATGCAAATTTTTAAAAAATCTCTTATGAAATAGCTGAAACGGCGAGTAGAAGAATAACAATAAAACTTGGAGCACAAAAGTAATAACCCAACCTACCATTAAGGGTTCAAGCAAAAATTGAGAGAAACAAACAGCTGCGATCGATTTTTTGGCCTTCAGCCTTACTTTTTCCTGTAGTAAAAAGAAGGAAAGAACTTCCTTCAGGAGAGAAAGAGACTGCTGAAAGATCTGTAGAATTCCTAAACCTGGAATTCTCAATGTCAGCTAGGTAAAAAGAGAAACTCAACGATTTTTACCAATCAATTCAACTCTACGAGACAACGTAGTGGGAAGAAAACGATAAAAATATTTTGGCGGACGGCGCTGTCGTAGATAATGCAACGTCCTCCAGGCATATGTTAGGAATGGCACGTTTGTATTTCCGGCTTGTTGAAGAATTGTGAATAAATTTTCAACTATCCCCTGCACTCCTGGAGCTCGACGGAGGTAAACCAAAATCGATAGATTAATTCCTGGCGTAACACTTGATGCAGAAAATTTCCCGAGTTTTCAGAAAGGAAAAAAAAGTTTGCATTGTAAGCTACCAACCAATAATGGATACAAGATTGAAAAATGGAAATATCGGCCATAAAATTTATTGAAAAGTCTGTATGTAATCTATATATGTCATATGATGAAGAACTCAGGATTTTAATCAAAAGCTCTATATTGCAACATTCTTCCTATTTTCCATGCCTACTTTAATTTTTCCTTGAAACGGTTTTTTGTGAAGGTCACTATAATTAACTCTTTAAATAACAAAGTTTCACTAGCTACTAGCAATGTTGCATGATGATACATAAAAGATTTGAACTAAAGAAAAAAATTTCGCATTTTTAGGTTGTGGGAAGGTTTAAATGAGACGATTCCAGTCAATGCTTTACATTCTTAGAGATGTCAAAATTCTCTTGAAATTAATTCGCAACAGATGTAGATCATGCAACTTTCAATGGGCATATGCTAGCAATAGCAGTACACTTGTTTCTAGCGCATTCAAAAGAATGAATACATTTTTCAACTTTCCTCTTCTCTCTCGGAGCCGGTGAAGGTAAATCAGAAACCAATGATTCTTGAAATAACATTTGCTAAAGAAAACTAACCGAGGTGAAAAAGATTTATCTCAATTATAAAGAATTAATCACAAATAAATGAAGCGTTTAGAAATGCGGTCTAAAACTAAATTATTTTGTACTTTTAATATGGTTTTAAAATTAAGGTTATCATAGGCTGGTGAATCAATTTATTTTCCTCTTAAAGATATTTCAAATATTAAATTACTTATTGCTTCTTATCTCGGTGTAATTCAGTGAGTGCCAATTCAGAAACGACCGATGTTGCAAAAAAAAATTATCTTTAACTAACACAATTTTCATTTAATTACAGCTTTTAAAATTTTCTATAATTACATAATTTAATCCATTTAAATAAATAAATCATTTTAATCTGCTTTGTTTCTCGTCAGTGCAAGGAGTGCTGGTTGAAAAAAAATATTTTCCTTCAGCAGAGAAAATATTTATTATTCCAAATTCTTTTCATTTTTCTGAGAGCAATTACCTGAATAATTAATTTGTTACAAGAGAAATAAAATAAATCGCTGGAATTATATGAAATAATATGATACAGAGTTAATATTAAAGTTAAATAATTAAACAGATTTTTTTCTTTCGCTTTTGTTTTAAACGAGGGAATATGAAGAAAGGAGAAAAACAGGGACAAAGAAAACGAAAGGTTGACTATTTTTGAATTTCTCAGTAATTAGATATTTGGTGCTATGCTTATCAAGTCGAATAACAATGGTTTTCTTTTTCTTTTCTCCTATTTATAGGTAATTTTGATATACATCTTTAGAGGCTTTTCGAGCAATTTTGAATTGCACCCGAAAAAGAATTTTAAGCATTCATCCCATGTGAGTTAATATTTCGTAGGAGGGAAAAACATTTTCAAAAATGAAATCAATTTAAATTAATGCTTTCATTTTTATTCTATGGAATCATCGAAATCTCAATAAGAAAATACATACATAAAACAAAATTAAGAGTTTTTTTTTATTTAATTCTAGGTAATATTGAAACTCTGCGTTCCCTATGGACGACCAACCACTACTTTCATTTAAAATCGGCTCAAAAATATGAGAAGTCTTTTATGATTTTTCGTCAAAATACTAAACTGATGTAGATGAGAAACAAATATTTTATTTATTGCTGTTCACGTGATATGATTTCCACAAATTACAAATGTTTTTTATAAATTTAAATTACAGAGTAGTTTTTATAATAGTTATCAAACCTTTACATTTCGTTATATTTCGTGTCGAATCCAATATATGATAACGTCTATTTAACTAAACTTAAAGGCGATTTCTTTTTCTTTAGGGCAATGTACCGTAAACTAATAACAAGTTTTTATAATTTCCTGTATTTTCCTACATATTATTAAAATATTAACTACTTTCAATAAAAAAACAATAGAAAATACATCATTCTGTGTATTATATTTATAAAGGTGATTTTTACATTAAAAATACTGATTAAAGTATTTTCATCCAAAACAAAACCGAGCTTAATAGATGAAATAAAACAAAGACTGGATAAATAGTTCTACTGGGTGATGACTAATGGACTCAGTGTTTTCCCTACTAGGAATGTTCATTAGAATTATTCAATTCCTACCATTAGTTTACACTCTCCCCATATAAACATCTTCAAATTTTCAATCATTAATAAAATACTTAATATTCATCCAATAAAGTTCAAGTAAATTTTTTAAAACTTGTAGCAGATGTCATTTGATGTTTATGCAGTTTTTTGAAACAATTCATTAATTTTTTATTAATTATTTAAAAGCTAACTTTCTCTCCAAAAATCTTCGTTTCCCCACAAAATAACGAATTCAGTTTATTTTTTCTCCATGCCAATGAGATTAGGTTTAACTAGTTTTCGGTCGATTATTTTAAACGGTTCTGTTTATTTTCATAATGTTTGATGCATTTAAAACAAAACATTGCTAATTAATCGATGTTTCCGATTCATTTTGAAGTACTTTCGAATTAAAATAAAAGAATAAAGAAAATTAGAAATTTATAATCTGTATTGTGCCCCCCCCCCCAAACTGGTTTAGAAAAATCACGCATTTTGCGTTGTCACAATTGGCTTTTAATCCTCATTTGGTGTTGAAAATTCAACGCTAGTATAATTTTTTAATCAATTACTAATAGTAATTGTAATTGTCGAGTCGGGATAGTCTTGTTGATATGGCGTTGGATTCGCATCCCTTGTGCTGCGAGTTCGAAGACAATATATAGAAAGGAGAATGGAAATTGCCAGGAGATTCACTTTCTATTTTGCCTCTTAATACTGTGATTCTGTCATATTTATATACATATTTATTGTAATTATTTAATAAAAAATAACTAAAACAAATTTTCTTTATTAACCTAAGTAGGAATTGATTTAAAAAATAGTTTATATTACTTGTTTTATTTTTCTTTTTGTTTCGTTTTGAAAATGGAGTATGTGTGTAGAGGTGGGTGATTAAGAGCCCAGATGACCAATAATGCTATATCTGGGATCATGACCCTTCATATAAAATCAACACTGAAGAAATCGGATCAGTAGTTGAGGGTTGAAGAGTGGGAAGTTTAGTATTTTGAATTACTTAAATAAAATACCTTAAAATGAAAAGTTGATGTTATGTGTTTCAAACAGGAAAAATTATAATTAAATATAAAAAAAAAACTGCAAAAAATTCTGCAACAGGAATTTTTTTATATATAATTGAACTTGTTTGAATGCTTAACTTAAGAGACCTTTTAAAACCTAAGATTTAGATAAATTAGTAAATGGAAAATATTATGACAAATGTTTTCCTTGACAATTCAGCGAAAAAGAATGTCCGTTGATGCAACTAAACAAAACAAAATAAAATAAAATTGGTGAATAATAATAAGTTTTGTAATTTCGTAACATTCAGATCAAACAGGAATTCGGAAGTTAGACGCGGACAAATTCTTACCGTCTGTCCGCTAGTCCTGCTCAGGCTGCTAGGAGAAATATGTTAAGAAAAGGGAGGAGACAACAGGGGTTTCAGACGCCTTGCTGCCTGCCACTGGAAGCAACGAGAAATACCAAAACATTTATTTCACTTTGTAACGCCACATATGAGGGACCCTGGAAAATGTTATACCACGGGCAATTACTTATTCTTCCTATGCTACTAGGCATGCTGGCACAGTATCGGTTTATAAAAGTTACACCAGGTTATTGTATTTAACATGTCTCCTAAAAGTAAATAATTTTCGATATAATCCTACTATGCTTAAAATTAACGCCGTTTATGAAATGTATTTTATCATTTCAAGGGAAGCCTTATATGCCCAAGTCAGTAAAATTTCTCTTCGAGAAGAGTCGTTGAAAAGAAGGGAAAGCTAAAATTATTCAACACTTTAGTATTTACTTCGGATATGAAATTTCCTCAAGGATTAAAATTCAATTTATTAGAATTTATTATTTTAAGATTGCAAAACTTTTAAGTAAGTAGATCATTTAGCCTTAAAAGGAAGGTGGCGAATATTTGAAAAATTAACATTCAATTCTGCTAAAATGTCAGTTCAGTTTCTAGCTAAACAAAAAGAAAATCGATTCAGGCTTATATATATATAGATAAATTTAATTCTAATTGATTTCGTAATTTTTAGCTTAATTAATCCCATATAAAAGTCATTCTAAAATGTTCTCTTAATTCCTGATCCCATTCCACTTTTTTATTTAATTAAAACCAATGAAGTTTTGTAAAAATGCTGCGTCATCGGTTCCACGTGCCTAGTGAATGGATAGAGAATTGCTGATGTATCCATATTATCCTTTGTCAAGGTCAGCACCTGTAAGAATTCCTGTCGACAGATGTCAGATTTATTAAAATCTCATGGTGTATAAAACAAGGGATAACTGATTTCGTTCCTTTTTTTATCTTCTGCGTTTTTGCTGCGCTGTTTTCACGTAATGTGTACCTCTCGAGATGGTATAAAACGAACTTAAAATTCAACCTGACTTCTCCGTGATTTCGGTCATGACTCACGTCTGCTTCAAACACAAAATTATATATATATATATATATATATATAATATAATTGCAAAACATTTTCTTCCATATTAGGAGAAAATTTTAACACAGGAAATCTAAGAAATTGAAAAGATGTTTAAAGCTATATGCTATGTATTTACATTCAGTAGCCCGTATGACGATCATTGTTCTGGCTCTTCAAATTAGACTCATTCTTTATTTCAGAAAATGCTACATATGAAAGCTTGATTCTGAATATGTATGCAATAATTATCTTTTGTTATACCTTGGAAAGTCATTCACTCAGATTAGAATCATAAGACTGCATGCGAACCAAGATGATAATCAATTTTATAAAGTAATGTAGACTCCCATCTAATGGTCAGAAAAGTCAACAAAACCCATCGAAGCATATAAACTAATTAAGTGGACAGTAACGCAAGGCAAATTTTTTTATCATCTATGACACGCCTTTTAAGGGCCAAATAAGTAAGATTCGCGTGCTCGAGTTTAGTTTAAAAATGCCGTGTGGAAACCAAATCATAATTTTACATAATTTTTTTTAATACTACGTCTGTAATGCTTTGCCTCAGAAAAATTAGAATTTCAAATTATGACTTTCATTATATCTGTAAAATAAACTTCCTTTCAATGAAAAAGCCCAGGCAATACATTTTTCATTATCTGTTCATGGAACTTTCTTGGAAATAAATGAAAGTTGTTGTTGTTTTTCAAATATTTCTTCAAAGAATTGTTTTTTTAATTATTCCAGATTTGTCCCATGTCTTTCCACAGTGATTAAGTACCAAAGAAATGAGCAGCTAAATAAGTTCAATTACTTGTGTCCTATCAGAAGAAAGCCAGCATAATTTCTTTGTTCCATCATATTCTTGGACTGAAATACTGGTGACTTTTTCCCCGAATGTGATAAAAATGCAACAATTCGCTGCTAGAATTTTGAGATGTGAATGTTTACACTTAGCCTATTTTTCCTAATTTCCATCTCTGCATTTTCATGTCATTAAATATAATAAACATTCCGACTTTTAGATATGTATACGCTTTTTTTATAAGAGCATTTATTTAAAAATGTGACAGTTAAGAATATTGAAGAAAAAAAATACACATTTTAATTTTTTTCAAAAATAATTAAAATTTGTGCGAATGAAAAAAATTGGCTATTCTTTTCTAAAGTATTTTAGTAAAACGAACTTGATTTATATCAAATTTTTAAGTTTCATTTCTGAAAAAAAAATTGTGAAACTCGGTTTCCTTTCTCTATAAATACGCACGATGATGCATTTACTGACAATAGCAATAAGATTAAAATTTCAATGAGAATTTTAAACCATAAAAATGAATTTTATTATAAAAACTAATACTATACTGTGAAATCTGAAGAGCTGAGAATAAGTAACTTTGTAAAGCTTATCAGAGTCTTTAATTTTTTAAGATCATAAATCTTCCAAAAACAATCACGAGATTGATAAACCTTCATTTTTCTGAAGATGAACATATCTTTTGGTAATTCATAAAGAAATAATCCTACCTTAGTGTAAAACCTTTCAGCGTCTTGAATGATCAGCTTGCTGCGAATAGTAACAAGGGTAAGTCATATCCCTGACTCTCCGACCCGCCTGAAGGCACACGGATAAAGAAAACTGAATAACCGGACCGTCACCATAACAACATGACAGAAACTGTCCTTGAGTCTTAAGGGCCATCCCCTGCCAAGGTGAACCCTTTCCTAAGGAAGTACGTCCCGTCATCGATGGGAGGAACCAGATCATTCATCTATTTGAAGTCCCCCATCTTCAGAGTGGTGAGATCTCAACACCATACTGGAAGCATCTCATCCTCTTTTAGAGGTGCCCCGGAAGTATAGTAACAAGGGTATTAATGTCATTTTAAAGATCATCATGGTCGATCCCTCCAATGTGAGAGTTGTGAAATAATCGTGGACTCTATTTTGGACCAACATAACTGCAGCGTCATATCGGCGCCGTCCAGGAAAACAAGAGCGTAAGGGAAAATCCAAATTACCTGACCTTCACAACAGTTAAGACGGACGACTCGTCATTGCAATAGAGATAACTCGGCCCCACACCATTATTTTACCAATTAGTAAAGCGAGAACTTAATTACACATTTTCTTATTCTTATATATGAACAGTTTAATGTTGGTATAGTGTATTACATAAGTAGAGGGTTTTTAAAATTCAAAACAATGCTTTAAAAGAATAAAAGTGTTATATCTTCAGATGTTCGGAGAAAAAATACAAATTCGAAAGTACTTTTATTACAAAGGTATTTTTAAAAGCTATAATATATTGTCATTATCTTAGTAATGGCAACTTAACTCAAATGAAATCCTTTGCTATTTTAAAAAAATCAATAATAATAGGTATAAAATTAATATTTCATACCGGAAATTTTATTCAAATGTATTAGGTAATAATCCCCAATTCATTTTATTCTTAAATTCTTCTTCATCATCGATGTTAATCCTGACATAAAGGAAGAAATGAGTCAGTAAATTTAGTTCTTTATATATCTGTAAGATAATGGATATATCTTTCGTTCTACTTGAAAAACATAGCGAAGTATATTTTCTTTCACTTTGGATTAAAAAAATAAATGGTTCAGATGTCAATAGTAGGCTTCTTTCCATTCTTAACTTCAGAAAACTATTCTTTAAGGAATAAAGAATATATATATACTATTTGATTTTTTCCTCTTCGAATAAAAGTAACAGTTCTTTATTCTTGTAATTTTTATAGATTTGGCGGCCCAGTTCAATTTTATTTAAGTTGATTAATTTCCTTTCTTACCAACAGTTACAATGTTTCAATATTTGAATGATCTTCCGTAGTACTTAGTTTTGTATCTCTATATTTTGATTTATTTTTCTCGGCTCGGAAATTTTGCAGGATTTCATGTATCGCTCATTTGATAAGTTCACCTATTCAATGTATGTTCCATAGAATTGCAATCATTAAAATATCTTTTGATAAGTAAGAAAATATAAATAACAATTACAAAACACAAATGGTATTTATCGCTTAAGAAGGAATTAGTTTTATTATAATTTGACTCGAATAAAATGAGCAATCTTTACTTTAGATGAGAAATTTTAAATTATTTACTACATTCTAAGTATTTTTGAAGTCATTTTAAGGTTAAATTATTTATTTTTACTTTTGTTTTTAAACTAGTCATAGATATTCAAGAAAATATAAAGAAATAATTTTATTTACAATTATTCTGTAAAATGAAACTAAGTCTTTACCTCTTAACTTTATTAAGAAGGTCACTGATGGAGATTTACTTGCATAAAAAGAAAGCATTCCAAATATTCTTTGTTTCCGCAGCATTAGTAATTGGAAGCAATTTTGTTTTCAGAAAAGAAAAGCATTTTGGAACATTTCTAATACTTCAAAAAGTAAATTACTAAAAATGCTAGCGAAATCTTCAGCATAGCTGAAGAGCCACTCTGTCTACATTTGCCTTAAAATATTTCACACATCAATTAATTTGAATCTTTTGTGGATGAGTAATTAAAGGGCGTTGTTTTTAAATTATTAATACTTTCAAGTTGAATGAACAAAATAAAATATGGAATGACGAGAAACATCTTCCGAACAGAGAAAACAGTCAAAAACTATTTTTCTTCCAATTTGTTCTTCCTAAAAGTAGATGGGTAAAATATTAAGATAAATATAAATTGGTTGTTTCACAAATGTGTTGCACCTCCAAAGATCATGAAAGGTAAAATATTAAGATAAATATAAATTGGTTGTTTCACAAATGTGTTGTACCTCCAAAGATCATGAAATCTGGATTCTTTTTGCATAAGAAATGGCGCTGCAGATCTTTTGAATGATTACAATGAGAGTGACACACCCTCGCTAATGGGATTTCTTTTAATATGAATTTCTCTGATGGAAATATTCCATCTTGGCAACATAGTAGAAATATCCATCTGTTGTAAGCATTGATGATCGACGTTGTTTCTTGAAGCAGGCCTGTGGAAATATCTATCTTATGAGAATCTTATTCTGTTTCTCAGCCTACCGGCGAGGAAAATGCAGAAAAGAAATAATATAGGGTTAAGGTAAAAAAATCTTTGGTTTTTTTTTTTTTTGTTATAATAAGTTCTAAACGTTTCAGTCTCTGGTTTTAAGTGAAAAGGAGAGTTGTATTTAAAAAGAGGTATGAAAATTAGTTTTTTTCATTAAAGTTGTTGAACAAAGAAAATAAATTTAAAGAAAGCTTTAAATCTCAAAACCAAAGTTTCTTTATTTCCCATCTAAAGGAAATTACGATTTCTTTACATATATAGCGGCTATAAATAGGTCTAAATACGTTTTTTATTACTGAAAATGACATAAAATTACGTTGCAGTTCCATATCATATTACTGCAAATGGCATAAAATGTCAGTTATGTATCATAACATTTCTCCTTGAAGTAACTTAGCATTATATTCCGGGAAAATGCAGGTTGATACTCAATTTTACCGCCATTCAAAAGAAGGCTAAATGGTGTAAGAATTTTAATAGGTAGACCCATACGTTCTGTCTTTTTTCTGATACGCAATGGATATACTCTAATTGTTGAGTTAGTTTTACATGGACTATTCGACTCTATCAATTTCTTCCGTCTGTCGTAGTCTCATTATTCTTTCCTACCGAAATTGATGGAGCTTATTTACAAAATATTTCTAGCGGTGAGTTTTTATTTCCCAGAAGGATTGGAATCGCTTTGAGAAAATTAATGCCAGAACAAGTAGAAGTCAAAAGGAGCAAAATCTCCTTATATACGGAAAGAAGCCCGGAACGTTCCAATTAAACTATAACAGCTTTTCTTTTACAGTCAGTACAATTCGAGATTTTACATTGTCTTAAAGAAAAGTGTCTTCTTTTCGATTTCTTATTTCTGATCCTTATTTTCCACCAGGGTGGTTTTCAACTTATCCAGCTGATTACAATATTTGGCAAGCCCGTTATAGAGTACATCTCGTCATTCCCATCAAATGGATGAAACAACTTTCTTTGGGTGAAGTCCAGACTTCGCATCAGTTGAAGGTATGCTTTCTGATTTTTCTGTGCACATTAGGGAACAAAATCTATATCTAGTTTCCAGTAACAAGACTTTTTTAAAAGTATCTCTTTCACATCACTGGAGAAGCAAATCGTACGTAGACTTGATTCACGAGACCAATTTCCGTCAATAATGGTGGAACTTAAAATTCCCATGGATTTCAATACTCCATCCAGATCAGGTGATTATGTACAATTTAACTGGATATGCTGATGGCATCCGCTATCTTTCATACACTAACTGAGGAGCATGGCCTTGATAAGGTTCGTATCCATTGTTACTGAGACTCGCAGCCTTCCGATCAAAAACCACCAGCTCTAAATCTGTGAAAGCAGCTTCAGACGATCATAATATTATAACGCCCGCCCCCAACCTTTTTTAATGCAATGAAGTATGTATAGTAGGCCGAAATGGTTCCTTTGGCTTTTTATACTGAACGGTGTAGAGAAATATTTCAAAAATATGTCACCAACAAAATGTGCCTTAAAACGGTTCGAATGTGATTGAAACTGATGTCATGTTTACATAAACTCCAAATGTTTACATAAACATAGACAGTTAGTCATTCTATTATAAGCGTGGTAAGAAAGAAGCATATGGGATTCTTCAATATGAAAAGTTTGGGGTCTGTGAAAACTAATAGCTACTTTCATTATTGTTTCCACCATTTGCAAGAAGCGACAGTAATCACTCTTATCAAATTAAATGAAAATCAAAAAAATTCATTTAGAGTGATTACTAATTGAATTTCTTTCCAGTGATCATTAAATCATTATTTATGTTTTTATTTTATTACTTATATTCTTATTATTAGCTATTTCTTTTGACATAAGTGGGTGTACGAATGAATAAAATTTAAAATATTATTTTTTTTAAATAATTCTTGTGCAAATTATATAAATTTCAACATAGATTTTTTTAACTTTAATATTTATCTTAAAATAGGTTTTTTAATGAATTTATGAAGCATTTAAATTTTATCGACTTGTATCATTTTTATTATAAAGTTAATAGACATTTGTGAAAATTTTAGATCTTCCAAGTACTAACGCCTGCACTTTTTCTGCCCAATTAAGGAATTCTAGTTATACTATCGTAACTGTGATGATATTTGAAAATTATGTTTGAAAAGAGGCTAGACATTTTGAATCTCTTTCAGCTAAGTCCTTTCGCTAAGCTGGGGGAGGGGGGGGGGGGGCTTTTTCTGACGAGAAGGTTGATGCAATAAATATAGATAAACATAAAGCTAGCAAAATTTGAAAATTATTAAAATTCCGCTATTAAAAGAAAGAATAAAACCATTAAAATTATAATTTTTAAAAATTAGCAGTTATCTAAATTAAATAAAAAAAGTTAATAAATTAAAATATTTTTTAAAATTGAACTGATTGCTTGAAAAATTTCTTTACTTTAATGTTTATGTTTAATATTTATTTTTACATACACACAAACACAACATTACTAAAATACTGACAACATTAATATTCATGTTTTAATGAAACATATAATGAGCAGAGAATTCAATCAGATCACTAAAAGGGAAAATAATGATAATTTTATATCTGATTTTTTTTTAGAAAACTTAATTTTTTACATTTGAAATATATTTTCAAGAATAACTGCCTTATTAATGAAGGATGATATTAGTTACAAGTTCTATATTTTGCGGTACTGAAATTGGAGAAAGAAAATAATTGAATAGAAGAGCTGCGAAAGAGAAAGAAATGTAATAATTAAAATTTAGAATTAACTATTTCTCCGATCTTTTCAATCCCATGCGGTTTATATATTTTGGGAGAGAACAAAGAATTAATTAAACAAAGCAGCGTAATCATATTTTTAGAATATCTGTATTTAGAAGCAACAGGGGCTTTGGCTTAGAAAATGAAAAGGAATTACTATATCACTAATTATAAGGAAGATCCAAAGTTCGAATTTTGCTCAAAACATTTTTTTTAAATTCAGTATAATAAGAATTCTTAGCAAATATATGCAGACGAAAGTGAGATATATTAATGATGTAGAAAGCCCAATTCTAGCAGAAAAGAACAGACACAATAATGAAATTTCCATTCAATTAAAGTAAAAAAAAATTAGTTGAAAAGCATTACTGCTTGAACCCCAATTAATTTATTAAAAGCATCAATTTGAAAAGCTACATTAGTTCTTAGTCGAAAAAATGAAAGAATCAATGAATTCTCGACTTCATTACTTTCGCCATTCTTCTATTTTTGGCCGTCTTTCCAAATGCAAATGATCATCCAGGAACAAATAAATAAATATCTCCCGATTATAGAAAATATTCACTAATGAATATTCATTCCTCAGAATGAATGTGGCAAAATGGCTGCAAGTTTTTCCCTTCTTTTAAAAAAGTCAATTATTTCAGTCGAACTCTCCATATCTAAGAGCCGAATGACATTACGCTCTCATCCGTTATTACCTCTCCTTCAATAGCACATCTAGCATGAGCAATGCTCGGGAAGCTTAGGGTGTCATTGGAGCGGGAAATTCATAATTTGTCGCCACTGTTGTGTGAAAGGAAATAATCCGCCATCAATCACATTAACGACGTAGCCTGGTCACCCGGACACTTTTGGACGTCTTCCAAAAGAACTCGAGATTGGATCGAGTACGGATTTTATTTTATAGAGAAGTAAGGAGAGTTTGCAACAGCTCAAAATGATAGCGGCCAATGACTTCCACCAACAGAACAAAGTAGATGAATTATTAAATCCAAAAACCTTTTAATGAAACCCAAGTGCAGAAGTGCAGCCTGTATTGCACGCGTTAAATGAAAAATATGTAGACTTCTGTGCTAGAAATCGTCTTAAACTATCAAGCAAAATAGTTTAGCCGAATCGGCTTCAAAATATCATCAAAGGGCCAAGATTGTTATTAAGCTTCTACAAAAAATTTCTCACAAACTTAGGATATATTTTAAGTTTAATACGTAGGTAAGAATCTTATTTGATTTAGAAATAGAGAATTTTGATCAAAACGGAATCTTAATAAGTTTTTAAAGAAATTCTAAGGCAAGTTACATCAAATGGAAACATTCTGAATTTATTTTCAAAACTCCTTTCAATCAGCAAATGAAATAAATTTCTTAATTAAACAAAAGGAGACAAAATATCATTTTATTTCTCATGTAAGGGCACATTTTAAAGTTTACGTAAGTATTAATTATTTTTACAAAGAATTAAAAAATATTCGCAGCAGATCTAAATTCGAACTTCAGAAGAATCTTTCCAACAAAACCATATATATAAACTGTTTAATCCCAAAAGCTTTTAAGGAAATATTAATGCAACGTGCATTGTATTCGTTAAATAGAAAGCTCTTAGAATTTTTGCTTTGAAACCTTTTAATTGACATAACAAATCAACAAAAGTATTTATATAATTATTTCACCAAGGAAAAGGTAGAATGATAGGTATTATATTTTATCACATTTCACATGTACTGATACTTTACAGGTACTGACTTAATTTTTTCTAACTTCTGAATTTTAAAAAAAAAATCTGTTACAACTAAAAGTTTTGGCGAAACTCAAATGTAACTTGCCACCGAATGATTCACCTGTGGTTAATACTATTATCTAATTGTATCTAAATACTTATATAACTAAATGATTCTTCCTGTATTATAGTGAAGCGATTACAAGAAGGGGTTACCTAAGTAGATAGAAATTCAAAAAAATCAGTCACGATTCAATGCAGTAAACGTGTTAATTGCTAAAAAGAATAACATAACATTTCTTACAATTTTTAATTTTCATATATGCAGTAATTCAAAAAAAATTGGGATGCGTTACAAATTCTGAAGGTTTTATCATAATATATAGCTTAGACAAATGCTATAAAATGAGAAGTATATCACATTTCAATAAACGCAAATCGTAGTAACTAAAATAAAATTCGTATATTAATGCAATTATTACAATTTAAAGTAAAAGAAATCAAGGTATAAAATCTACTCAAAAACTGAATGGATATCCAGTAAACCAAGAAAACATTATGAACTTGATAATTAATATATCGTTCGACGTCCCATGCCCTTTATAACCTCTCGAAGTCGATTTATTATGGATTTGATTCATTCAGCTCAAAATGATCGTTTGATTTTGGGCTGTTCTTTCATCAGGCGTTTTATCTCCTGCTTGTTTTAAATATTAGGTTCTTTGATTTTTCTTGCTAATAACTTAGTAGGATCCAGTTAGGGATTCTGGGCAGATATTTTAATCAAACCAAGAACGGTGATGGGGATCCATAACTGAAAAAAATCCCCATATTTTGAGTAGTCCTTCTGGTACAATAAAAAATGTCTTGAGATTCTGAAGTTGTTCGAATCTTGCTGTAAATTTTGCTTTAGAATGTCCTGTTAGACATATTTACTCATTGTTCTATTTATAAAATCTAAGCTCTCCACACCAGAACTTGCCATGTAGTCCCAGACTAATTGTTACCATCTCCATTACTTACAGTAGGTCATAATTTTTTGATTTTGAATAACATTCGATCCGTAAATGTTACATTTGCCTTCATCCAAAAAATGACGTGTTTTTCGAAAATCGGATGGCTGTTTTTTGTACATTTTAGCAAATGTTGGTCTAGCATTTTTATTTACTTTGCAGATGTGGGCTTACTTATGATTTCTTATACTTATTTTATTATTCTTTTACTTAGTTTCTTATTCTGTCATGATGCTTATGTTTTATTACAATGCGCCATTTTATTTAGTTAATTAATTGTATATTATTAAGATATCCTTATAAAGAATAAATATTTTAATTATCTTATTATGGCCTTTTATATGAAGTTCGTAGAAGAGTACAAATTAGAACTAGAAACTAACTACAGTAGAAATTATTTGTCAATTTTCTTCAAGAATAAACTGGGCAAATTATTTGAATAGGATTTCTTAAATGCTCTGTAATACGTTAATTTTATAAATTAAATAGGAAGCATTATATAATTAATCGGCATCGAATTCTTTCCTTAAATTTGCAAATTGAAGTCAAAGACGGTATAGTTCAATACAGAAACAAACACCTCAAATATTCTATGGGTTCTTAATTGAATCAGCAAGAGAATTACGGAAAGGAATGTGCAATCTAAAATACAGTCAATAAAGTAAATGAATTAAGTGGTTACATACTATTACATTAGTATTTTTAAAACTTTAGCTAATCTTTCAATATATTCCTAGAATGAAAAAGATTGTCAACACAGAATACTTATTTTCAGATAGTTTTTGTGGTACTTCTGATTTTAAACGAAATATATGACCAATCTAAAGGATTTTTACGTAATCTGAAGATTGTCTAAGACAAAATAAATAAAATTTTATCACATATTTTATTTCCGTCTTACTTGGATGTTTTTAACATATTATTTGCCTTTACTTTTCATAAAAAGGATAAACTTAGTTGTAATAAATGGATTTCAAATCTATAAACATCCTTACTGATATCAAATAAATATCTTGCATTCATTTAAAATTACATTTGATTTTTTTGAAGTTGTCTCTATATTTATGAAGCTTAAAACTAGCATTTAAAGGAAAATAAAGCTTCACAGGAATCGAAGAAAAATTATCGTCTTTTTTATGATGTTTTATTTTTTAGATGATCGTAATTCTTTATTCATGTGGATTTAATCATTTGCGAAAAATACAAATAGCATTTATTTTTACCTTTATTTATCCATTTATAGAATTTCTTCAAAAACTGTTTTTTTTTCTATCTCTAGCTGAGTAAGAGGGTTACATTTTTGCATTATGAAAATAAGCAAGAAAATAAAATATTAATGATTCAGTTGTATTGCTGTTTCTACTTCCTAGCTAAATGACCATTTCTAATTTAGTACTGGTTCAATGAAGATTTCATATAATATTTCAGATATTTTTATAGATCAGCTGTCAGTTTTGCTCGGAATTATAAAGCCTAAGAATTCTTTTTAAAATATAAGTTTGAGAATACAATAGTTGTACGCATGAGTCATACTTCAGAGCTTCAGCTCATCGGGTTGTAATGATTTCTTTTCATAATCTACTTGCTGGTATTTGCGTTATCGTTATAAGTTGGGCGTTGGAAAAAAAGTGCAATTGTACAAACTGCTTATATTTTTTGTATTACTCTAACACCGAATTCTCTGAGTTTGTTACTGGCCGTACAATATCTTTTGAGTATTGTGCTTCACAACAATGTGTGTTCAAATTAAATTTTCAATAATTGTTCCCTGTTTGGGAAAGGAATCTCCGCATTAATCATAACATCAATTAACTATGTCTATCAGAAACATATAAATAAATCCAGATTTAATCACACATTTCTGAAACTTTCAATCATACTTTTCAGGTAAAAGCTATTATGAATTGACTTTTGTAATGAAGATCGAAGAAGCTCAATAAAAGTCGTGGATGTTTTCATGATTTCACGTAAAGTTGCATCTCAATTTAATCTGCCTAAATCCCTTCGCTGGAAATGACGCGTTTGACATATGCATCTAATTACTAAATTTTTAGTACATACATCGGCTATTACGGGGAATTATGAAATAATTTGAAACGCTATGTACACTTTCAAGCACTTTAATATTTCAAGAACTCTTTATATTACTATAGGGATTGAAATAACAGATGTTCGTAATAGGATATGCCATCTAATTTGGAGGTTGAGTAAACTCGCAGATTAGGAAGTTAATCCAGATTCAAACTTTTTTGATAATCACAAAATTGTAAATTCAATAGATCGCATTTCGTTTGAAGAGCTGAAAAAGTACAATGTTAGTTGCTTAATTTATTATCGAGTAATGGTTAATTAATTTTCTTGAGCGAATATAACATTGTCATGTTTTAAAATTTGTTAAAACAACCATAAATTTCACGTACTTCATTTTAATGCCACAAACTAGTAAAAAAATCGAATAGGCACTTCTTACGAGTCAGTACATAGGAAATAAAATTTACTTGTGTCAACTTTGAGATTTGGATATTAGGTCCCTATGTAATCCATCATAATTGAAGAAACCTAAGACTTTTATGAATAAACCATAATAGCCTTCTCTTAATTGAATATATCTTTATACTTCGCGAGAAAGAAACCAATCCAAGTAGGTTCGTAACAATTTTAATTTTTCAGTACTGTCATCTTGATTATGTACCGAAAAATTCAAGTGGATTGTAAATTATAGTTAGGTAAAACAATATGGTTGTAGAAAAAGAAATTCAGTCTTTATCAATGAAAATAATCCAAGTTGTTCAAACGCGCATTATTTATTCAATATAAGAATTATTCACGCATCTTTATATATATATATATATATATATATATATATATATATATATATATATAATATAATCGCATGATAAGACAACGTGCAGTTATGTCACTGCTGTTACGTACACCCTATCCCGTGAATTGCATTCTTTTTAATTTTCGATCGTTATTGTGAATTGATAGCGATTGTATAACACGTTTCCAAAAATGGAAGGCACTTTTTGTCCCTAAAAATAGAGAGCGGCCTTTTCAGATTTCTAAAAATATCGGAGAATTTGGAGGGTATGAAATAAAGAAAAGGAACCTTGTTTCCAAGTATTAAAGTCACATTATTATAAGTTATAAAATAAAATGGAAATAGATTTCTTAAGAAAAAAAATCTAACTATTCTACCAAAGTTTTAACTTATTGTTCTATTATATATTAAGCACAATTAAGAGGGCATTTTCTTCTTAGTAAAATATTTTCATCTTCTGAGATTTCAGCAATTTCGGCAGTATACTTTCTGTAAAAAAAGTAGAAAAAAATGAGATTTTAATTGGAAAATCTCATTTTTTTTCTATGTTTAGGTTTATATTTACTCTTTTCTTATTGAAAATACTTAACTTGCTCGCAATATATAATGGACAATATTCGTACATTCTAAATAATATCTCTGCCATTTAATTTTCTTCTAATGAATTCAAGTCTGAAATAATTACATATTTTTCTTCTTAAGATTCTAGTTTTATTCTGCATTGATAAGGATCCTCTTAGTATCCAATGAGGAATGCTTTGATCTTAAAAATGTTTTTTACTTGATCTTTAATTCGGGTCATTCCCTGATTCTCCAAGCGTGATAATGCAAAATATATTCTAGATTTCTGCGTCAAGCGATTGCTCTCTCAATTGTCGGGCCGTGTTGTAGAGAGAACGTGGTAAACAGAAGCAGCTTAAACAGCCCGTGTCTTAATTAATACCCTTGAAGACTGAATTTTAGATCGATAGATTAATTCCTATAATTTAAGGCGCTCTTTGAAAGGCCATAGGAGGAACTTCTTGCTCGATAAAATGATCAATAAAATGAAATTTCCTCTGTAGATGTAATCTTTCGTTTCTTTCAATGAAATAAATCCTCATAATGGAAAAGAAAACGCACAAAGTAAAAGAAAAAATATTTTATTTAAAAACAAAATTTATTTAAATGTTAATGAATTCTCATCTGCAATTTGTTTTGTCTAATATTTAACGTATCAGGGTGATTTCCAGTCTTGAATAAGTATAGGTGTGTTGGTATATTTCAGATCTCAAATATTAGTAAACTGTAATAAAAAGCAAATTTTTATAATTTTTTTTATTTTAAAAAAGGAAATACAGTCTTGAGTTTTTTTAACAGAAGATTTGAAAACGAAACTATTAAATAAAATTCAATTTATCCAGATTCTAATAAAATCATATTATATTGTTAAATTAAAATCCTTTCAACAATGTTAAAAAGCTAATAAAATGCTTTTAAGAAATGAAAGTCGGGAGCAGCCTTTTCCTTAGAACAGACCGGGAATTTATTTCTTCGGATTTTTTTAAACTTATGATTTATTTAATCTCTTCTTTAAAGCAAAGTTTTGAAGAAAAAAAATTATAATTATTTTTAGATTATTTCCAAAAATTCACAATATTTCCAACTTAAGGAAGTTTAAACTGTGAGAAATAAAAAATAATTTTTTAATTATTAATTCAAGAAAATTTAAATTTTCCAGTATAATTAGGTTTAGAAGCGATTCAAATAATCAAATATTAATATAAGTTTATAAATGACGAGAAAATCTTATTTCTCGGGGAAAAATAAAATATGCTGTTGTTTCCACCTGATGACTAAAAAAATGCTTACATATTATCAACTTGCATATAATATTAAAAATAATAATAATAATTACTACTTCAATCCATCCAAGTTAGTTGTTTCCTTGTCTTAACTTGGAAAGATATTTGCATATGAATTTCCTTTTTTTCCTCTTAAAATTATCTGCACACCTTTAGTTCAGATCATTAGATTCTGATATATAGAAAAATCACATGAAATTTTATAATAAATGAGCTTGAACATTAATAATTTCTCGAAATCCCAAGATTTGTTATACTTTATTGCAACTTTGTGACATTTCTTACACATCATTTATTTTTTAATCTTAACATTTTGGGGGCATTCCTTCTAAGTCACTCAGTATTCCAATTGGACACGCAATGATACTACTTTAAAACTATGTCCAGCCTTTGACCGACTGATCCAGTTCTTCCCATTTAGAGCCCGCTCCAGAATTCTACTTTCTATCAGGTTTGTTCATTGGTGTAACTAAGATCTGTCGAAGTGTAGCGTGTTCTGGGCACTTTTATCAGTAGTTGGAGCAAAAATGTGTATAAGAATTTAAAACAACTATTCTTCTTTACTTCCTAGCACATTACAAGAGCAAAGAAGGAGTATTGTAATAGTAAAAGAAATGACTTCGAGATTTTAATATTTTTTCAGAGTTTAGACATTTTTTAATCGCATCGGGAATTGTCTGTCTGATAACATGATTACCCCAAAATGTCATAAACTAGGTGTATGAAATTTGGTTGATTGTTATAACATCAAAACTGTTTTTCTGCCATATGTTAAGGGAAATCGGTCAAAAATCATCCTTTTTGGATATATAAAGCATTCCTTTTTATTATTTAAGCCATAATTAAAAAAAGCAAGAACATGTGAAGTATTAAATTTAGCATATGATCTTATCATTTGATGTGAAAATCGATCTGAAATTTTGGATAAGATCTATTAAAGAGTTGACTGTTTATATGTCTGTTCCTGGGTATGTCAAGATAAAAAATGCAAAGAGTTATCTGCATGAAATTTTATTTGAAGTACAGAATCTAAATTTTTGAGTTTATAACACATTTTGTGGGAAATTAAAAAAAAATCTGTCCAAAATATTATCTTTCTTTTTTCCTATATTATGTAGAGCATTATTATTTAAGAACAGAATTTTGTTAACTCTAAATCCTAAAAGTCTTAAATAAATTATTTCCAATTTAACAGAAAAGAAAAGAAAAGAAAGGTTGAAATACAGGCCCAACAATAATCTCTAATAAAGGGTCTCAACCTTGGGTCATTATAAGTAAATTATTTAAATGGCTTTTTATTAATCATCATTAAGCTAATCAGAGTAGTAAAATTACAATTAGTAAAATTATAATTCCTTTTCAAAAGATATTAAACGGTTGGATTTTTTTCTTTCAAAGAAGTTAACTTAAATTGGTTAGAAATCGTTATAAAAAATAACACTCTATTGTTTATAGATAAAACAAGTCAGTTTCATGTTATTTACTAAAAGTACCTCGAATTTACTAACCATTTACTTACGGGTAGTACGAGTTCAGACAATCTCGGATCACTAATTGAAATAACGTGGAAAACAGATTTGTACAATTTATGAATATTCACAATTATGTAAGAGATAAGATATTTTGCATCCAAAATATTTGGACATTAACTAGTTTTCGGCATCATTAATACAGTTTGATCATGAACATGCATTTCCATTACTTTTATAATATATTTGCATAGTAAACTTGTTAAAATTAAAAGACAAACTATATCTTGATTGCAGTTCAAAGGAATAAGCCATTTCTAAATTTGCGAGTAAAAACATCTTGAAGAACAACCGGGAAGCCAATAAAACTGGGAAGCCTGACTATCTGAAATCGCTGTAACTGAAATAAAGATTAATAAAATAATCATTCTGCGTAGAAAGCAACGCCTCCGAGAGATGCGATCTTGACTTGGGCAATAGCCTCTGTTAAATAATGTTGGAAGGACTCATTAATCTTCCTGAGGTTGAACCGCAGCCTCATAATCCTCCCCAGTCAGATCTTAGGGTAGCCACGGATTTCATTCTTTTCCATTTATTCCTATCGGTGAGACATTATCACTCCGAGAAACGATGCGTCTTTGCAAAGGGATACTTCCATTCCGATTTATTTCCCTCTCATCAATAAGGAGGCTGCAGTAGCAATTTACAATACATTTCTTTTGGAAGAATGCCTCAAGCGAGATAATGAATGCCACGCACTTAAGAGAATAAATTAACCTTTTTAGATTGAGAAAGTTTTGGAATCTGTTTTAGTTATTAATGCATGGTGCTGCAGGGAAAAAGGTTGGAAATTAAATGCATCGCTGGAAGCCCAAATTTATTCACAGTAACATGAATTCAATGTAAAATAAAAGTATAATATTTTAGATCTATAAGAGATGCATTAGAAATAGAATACACGTATATGCACACTATATGATCAAGAGTAATTGGAAACTTTCGGATTAACACATCTTTTTTCAAACGTTTCCAAGAAGATGGGATAAACTGAATATTGAATGGGATATTCTTGAAATCATGTTTTATAGATTCATTTGAAACTCCCTTTTAGAGGGCAGCCCAGAAAATGACTTGGGTTTATCCTGTTTCAGAAAATTGTTATTGATTTACAACTTCCACCAATGATTTTTTTATCAAATGCAATATCTACATACGTTTTCGTAAAAACATCATACATATTTGAGAAGATACAAAACACTTTTGAAAATTTTAGATTTTTTCTGCATGCGTTTTTTTTTATGGAATCCAGAGTTTTCAATTGACTTGCACAGAACTTTTGGAATATATGTAAATATGAGAGCAAAGTGTTAATTAAAATTTAAATGAAATAATTCGCATATTTAATAAAATATGAATATTTGTAATAAATAACATTTTAAAGTGTATGTGTAAATGTAGCATAATTTTACTTTCATAATTTTAAAGCTTAATATGTAAAGTGGCTTAAATAAAACTTCAGATGGTTTCCATTATGATTATAAACGAAATCGGCGTAATGCCGAGCCGAATTACATTTAGTTTGTTTGAAATGAAGCGAGTTTTTCCGTAAATTCATATTTATAAAACTTAAATCTTTGAATAAGTGCTAATATTGAGTTATATAAGGATTAAAAATATACTATTTTCCCTGGAATACAAATACATTTAAACGGAACTTAAATTGCAGTAAATTAGGCATTATAAAAATTGAATCTCGGAATTTGCATTGATGTATATGACTACGCTCAGGATGAATTTTTTGAAAAACATACTATAATGGTTATATTTTTAAATCTTGCTTTAAAAACATGGAAACAAACCCGCTATGAAAACAAAATATAAACCTGTTAAGAGTAAGTTTTTTTTAAAAAAAAAAGTTGGAAGAAAGGTTCTTTTTTTGGCTAAAAAGAGTCATAAAGCAAGAGTCTTGTTTAGAAGTTTATCAAAGGATTCACTAAAAATTAGTTTCTTAAAAATTTTTTTTAATTTTTAAACATTACTAAAAATATGTTATCTAGTTTTGAATTAATAAGTAAGCTGTATTTCTATCCATTTTTTAAACATCGGTGTTCGATTAAGAAATAATAAATCAATTTATAATTTTTTTTTCGCATTGTGAAACACTAAAACAACTATAAAATCTTTTCTAAATGAATGTATTGCATATTTTCTAGTTCAAGAACTGCGTAGTATATCGAGAAATTATCATACAAAATTTGTAAAAAACAAATCTATTGGATTTTAACTTTAGTTTTTCGCAAGAAATTTCTATCAAAGATTAGAATTTGGGAAAATAGTATCTATACATAAAATAGAATTAAAAATTATGTAAATACAAATATAAAAATTAGCGTAACTTCCTCCCAAAATAGATGTAGAGACAACATTTTAACAGTTTTATAAAGAAATCTGTTCAACCATTAAGAAAAGTAAATAAAAAAAAAATTTCGTAAATCCGTAAAAAATCGATTTTTCAACATATTCACCTATTTTAATAAAATTAACATTTAATTAAAAAAGCATTTAATTAAAGAACATTATCTTTAACTAAGTGTTACAATCAGATTAGTAACAACTATATCGGTTATACATTGCTACGACGTCAATTTTCATACCAAAATTAGAATAATGCAGTACTTATATTTTTATTTATAATGTCTAATTTCTTAAATCTAAATCGTTAATTTATTGCTATGCAAAAATATTGAGCAATTTTCCAACTTTTATACAAATCAGTAAAACTATTTAGAAATGGAAGTTTCATTCCATCCACCCATCTCTTCACCTATCAATAAAATCGATTCTCCCGGAGCTTTGCTTCCCAGGCTTTGATGCATGTGTAGAAGAAACTAGGTATTGACTAGAGAGATTAAAATCATGTTGAAATGCACGCTGCCATTTTTACTAAAAGCTTTTTCAGCGAATGCGTGTTGTTTACTGTGTTCTACTGTACTCTAAACATGACTAAGTACCAATACCTTTGCAAATAATCTTATTTTCCCATCCAAACTTCAATGTTTTGCATTTCTCTTTTCCTCACGGAACACCTCATTTCAACGTTGGACAAGAGTATAATGACATCCTCACTAATATTCTGTTTATTCTGAATATAAGAAGCTCTATAAAACATTCATTAAACCATTTTCCCATTTAAAAAAGGACATGATCACTTTCCTCAAAAGTTAGAGATTCCTAAAAAGCATTACTTATGCATTTTCAAAAACAAAATCTTCAGGGTTTAAATCTTCCTGAAAGTCAATCTCCAATGTAGGGGAAAGTGTTATTTCGCTTCAAAGTTACGTAGGTTTTCAAAAAAAAAAACTAATACTATCCACACACACACACACACACACACACACACACACACACACACACACACACACACACACACACACACACACACACACACACACACACACTGTTTGTTCTCGCTCTGATTCTCCAGAATACTTATTTTTTCGGTTGAAAATTTCGTGCTCATAAAGTAATACTTATTCCAAAAATGTTCTATATTGTAGTTTTTTTAAAATCTTTAATTAAAAAATAATTCATTCCTTTGATTAAGTTTTATATTAAATTTTCTTTGTAAGGTCAATTTTTATGTGAATGAGGATTTTTTTCTTGCTACCAAATAAAATCAGTTTATAAATATACTGTATATTTTAAGTTAACTTTTAGGCACGCTAGAAATAAGATCTATGCATGTTTCTAAATACTTTTTTTTGTTTAAATTGGCTTCATTTATACCTTTCGGTTAAAGTAATTGATCTTGAGAATTTTCCCAAAGTGTTGTAAATTAAAAGAATTTAGGATATCCTATTTTATTGCATTTGCTGAATAAATTATTCAAAATCTCATCTTGAAAACAAGACTTTTATATTCATTTTTATGCATATTTTATATGCATTTACTTTGGATGTGTTTAGATTGTTTCATCAAGTAGCTGTCATGATAAATAAACTTTAAAAAATAATGTTTCTAAATTAAATACCCATCACAAGTTTGACTAAGAGGGTTGAAAGACACAAATGACTGGCAAAGTTAATTGGTTAGTCTAATAAATCAGTGATTTTTTTCATTTAATATAGAATCCCTGGCTAAGTTTTCTAATCCTCACATAAAATAACTGGACGTTATTTAATGGAAAGCAGGAAAAAACATGTTATTTATCATTTGACAAATTCATGAATTATACGCGAACGTCGCAGCTCGTTTTTTCTTTCTCGGGAGATTTCAGAATCAATGGAAAGGAAATTGAAGATTCGTGAGAGAAGAAATTGATCTTGACAAAGAAATACACGAAAAGGAATTGGTTGAATAAGAAATCTATTCTTGACAGAAGACTGCAGGAAGAAGATTAATTGTGCGTGTAAGGTGCTCAACAAAAAGACTTCATCTCTGACTATAGATAACTAGTCTTGAAAACGAATGATAGTTCCGGTTCTATTTTTGGATGCAATAAAAATTTGCTGATTAACTATTTTAAGATGAAATTCTTGATTTGGTCATTGATTTAATCTTTGTTTTTTTATTCCTTATCTCTCTGGGGTTGTAATAATAATTTTCATGCAAAAATGAAGTTGGAGATTTCTTCCAAAAACATTTAAAAAACATTGTCATAAAACATTTAAAATGTGCTATTATTTTATCAAAAATTCTTCTACCTAACGTTAATTAAATCTGGCATGATGTAACTATACATATCTTAATGTAATTTGCAAAAAAACCACTTATTATTTATCATTTGATTTGCATGAAAACTTATTATCAGTGCATGATTTATAAACAACTGTTTCAGACCTACTTATTTCTTAGTGGAAGATTTCAAAATCAATCGAAAGGAAATTGAAGATTCGTGAGAGAGAAGATTGATCTTGACAAAGAAATACACGAAGGAGAATTGGTTGAATAAGAAATCTATTCTTGACAGGAGACTGCAGGAAGGAGATTAATTGTGCGTGTAAGGTGCGCAACGAAAGGACTTCATCTCTAGCTACAGATAACTAGTCTCGAAAACGAATGGTAGTCCCGATCCCATTTTCGGAGACCAAGAAGACCAAAAAATTGCCTACGTTTTCCTCCAGAAATTGAAAACAACGACCGATTTTCCTCTTCTTCGATGAGAAAATTTGTTCTGTTTCTAAAAGTTCGACGACGTTTGGAATATGTTTGTCTTTAAAAAGAAACGAATAGAAAAAAAATATACGTATGAAGAATGTGACAGATAGAAAGTTGTTCCGAAATAAAATTGACAGCTTTTTGTAAACGAAAAGAAAAGTTGGGCAAATACCCAAACGCGTTGATGGAGTATATCACGCCCTTTTAAAAAGAGGATGGAAACATATTGCTACATTTTAATTATTTACTCTTTTTTTGGAAGTAAAGAGAATATTAATCATAAAAGGTTTTTGTTACAATTTTAAGAGGAAAAATTAATTCGGAGAGAAATTACTACTGAATGTAATAGTTTTAAATGCTAAACAGAAGAGAAAAAAATTGATTGAAAATTAATTGCTTTTTTTCTAATATTTATTTGCATTTTAATCAGTAGTTTGAGTAAAAGGAAGACAGAAAAAAGGAAGCATATTTTATATAAAATTTTAAAAAGGAAGCATATTTTATATAAAATTTTAAAAAGCCTAATTTATTTTAATTACTTATGTTTTGCGATTTTTTTATATTAGTTCACTGTTCTAATACCTTGGCCCGAACAAACGGACTATTCTTAAAGAAATAAAACATACAAATAATTATGCATCCCTCCCTTTTTTTCAAATTAATAATAGACCTAGGCCTAAAAACGAAACTTTCTTGAGTGTGCAAGATCGTTTAGAGGTGATTACTAATACCAATTTTCTTTTGGAATCTAGGGTCCTCTCACGTTTAATTTTTACGGCAATTAAATATTTTTAACCATTCATCAATGGACCTTAACTTTAATCCTTAAAGAATATTAATTTTAAATGTATTTTTGAAAGACGTGCTTGTCAAAAATACTTAATACATTTTAGAAAAAAAATTAAAACATTATTTTCGAATAACTTTAGATAAATAATTTTCCTCGGCTGAAAATAAAAGAAAAAAGGTACTTTATAAATATTGTTTGGTTTAATTTTTCCGTTTCAAAATTATAGTTACAAAAGTAAATGTTTTTGTTTCATGAGTTTGTAAATTAAAAATTGAGCTCATAAACCTTTCTAAACCTGACCACTTTATAGTAAATATAAATGAAGAAAAAAGGTAAGAAATTTTATTTATAGACTCTAAGGCTTGGATGGATAACAATATTAAGCGTAAACCAATATATTAGCAATTAATTAATTAATGTGGACGAATATTTTTACACAAAACCATCTTGTGGCATGAATTCTCAATCATAAAGGGGTCGTGAAACATGAAAGTGGTACAAAATTGTTAAGAAAAAATAAAGAAATCAATATAATAAATCATACAGTAAGCTAATATAAAAATAAAACATCGACCTTAAAATTTGACAAATACAGCTATTTCGAAAGCATTTTTGTTTTAAGATAGGATGAGGATATTTTTCTGGGAGACATAGCAAGCTCCTGGGAGGATAGATAACTGCAACAAATATCATTAGAAAAAAAAACAATGTCAAAAAAATCCAAATATTATAAATTTGAGAAATACTTGCTTATAGAAATTTTTATGAATTTAATTTGAAAAAGATTAAACAATTTTTTTGAATAATATATTTAGTTTTGGTTAACTTATATACTTAAGTTAGAATTAAAGCCTTTTTTTCAGAGCACTATTGAGAAACATTTCATTGCCATGAGCATGCTACATCTCAGTTGTAGGTATTTTGTACTTGGGCAAAGAAATGGATCTCATGCACAGAAGGTACATTTAACGAAAACAAATAAAAAAATTAAAGTCAATTACTATTTAGGACAAAAAAGAAATTTTTTATTTTACTTTTTATTAAATAATTGCAATCAATATAAATAACTTATCAAAAAATTAATTTTTGCAAGAATTTAACTCGCATTCTTCACCTTCATGTGAAAATACTGAAATTCTTTCATTTTATCGATTGAGATTCCCCGTTGATTTCAATTTTCATCACAAACTACTAAAACTCTATTTAAATTATTAAAAATTAGTTAAATTTAATATTTATATTTGAAAAAACTGTATTAGCATCTAGTGTCATCCACTACAATTTTAAAAAAATGTATTTGAACTTGAGTTGAGGAATAAAAAGTATTTTATTAACGATTGAAAATTTAACTAGCAGTAATAGTAGTAATTTAATAATAGTAATAGTAAACTTATAGTAGGGATTGAAAAATGCATCAAAACTTACTAAGATATACTTAGTGAATACTAAATACTTTGTATACTACTAAGATATAATTATATTCATAATCCATAGAGCTTAATTGAAATATTATACTACGACTGTTGAATTATTTTTATATTAGAAAATGTTAGTTTTTGCTTTTTGATCTTTCATTTTCAAAGTTTTTTGGCGTCCTTTGATTTTATGAGCTGAATGCATATTGCCTTAAAAGGACTTTCTTAAGACCAATATTCGTTTATTTTATTGGGTTCTAAAACAGGAAATTTTGATTTCATCCAATCAATAACTTAAAATCTGTACTTTATGTAATTTAATTTAATTTGATTTACGCACAATGCTTATCCAAATTCTTCATGTTTAGTAATTTTTTCCTTTCATGCTTGGTTCTACACCAGCACGTCCTTATTCTAAGTCTGCTGATATTTGAGATGTTGGATACAGTTTTATGAAATAGTGAAAAACACTTTTTAGACTGTCAGGAAAAGCCTTCAATTTATAATCATAATCGAAATAAATACTACTAATATAATCCTTTAACCATCAATTAAACCACTTTAAAATGAATTATAATAGATAAAAAAATATATAATTTTTGTATATACTTATAAGATTTATTGGAAGTTCAAATTAATAAATAGTTAGGACGATCCTTTACTTTTTTTCCTTTAAGAACTCTAATTAAATTCCTGGAATTTTCTAGTCAAAATTTCATGGGATTAATTTTCTTTCTGAAATCTTAAGAAGAACACGTTTAATCTTAGCTTTTAAATTTATTAATAAAAATTGCTGAACATAAATCTGCTTCACTAAATCTTTGAAACATTAGATTATGATTAAAGGTAGCTCATCAAATAAAATAATACTCTTTGATGTGCTTTTCAAAATGAGCATTTCTCTCCGCTTACCTCGCTTCTTTTTGAACTGAAAGTTTTGAAAACGCAAGGAAGAATTGATTTTCTTTTTGCTTAAACCAACAATCCCATTGTTCTTCAAGTTTTCAGTACGAACTTTTTGCAATTACTTCAAGCAAGAGAAAACTCAGACAATGAATAGCTTAGATGAAAGTTTATTCTATTTAATTAATTCTTATGCTTTGATCTTTAAAGGAGAATGGAAACGCTAGAGCAATATTAATTACATGCTCAAAATATTTTTTTCTATATGGCAGTTAGAGAAATACCTTTCAAGGAGAAATATTTTGCTCGGTAGTATTTATTTTTCGTTTGTCTAAAAACTTAGGAATCAGGTTAATAGATTTCAATCAAAAGCTTAAAAATAAGTCTGAACTTTTCATAATAAACTTCGCGACATAGATTAATGCAGTCTAACGTTAATTATTTTGAATCTATAACAATAAAACTAATCTTTGTCTACCAATAAATTCTATAAGGAAAATGGGTTGGAACTTTAGAGTTATTAATTTTCCTCTGAAAACTCAGTATATTTTTTTCAATACAAAAAATTAATTACCTAGGTTTCACATTTCAAATACTTAAAAAAGATTTTATATTTATTGCTATCTTTCATGAAAATATGTAATGCAAATATGTAATGCAAATTTATTCGAAGGAGTTAATGATAATTTATTTAGAAATTTGTAATAAATTGTTCTGGTGTACATTACAAATTAAACTAATAATTTAAGAGACTTTGAAAATAATTTTATAGAGGAAATTTCCTGTCATTTTTAATTTATTACTACCAAAACAATTTATTACTACAAATATTATTAATGACATTATATTATGTTTCATTATAATTTCTTGGAAACTTGGATATTGTCCAATTAGAATATTTATATGAATTCCTATTTTAACAGTAATGGATTTATTTTAATTTGCTAGCCATAAACTTTTGACTTCAAAGATTATTATTGCAATAATGTATGTGTTCTTCAGTATATTTTGGAAAAAAAGAATTACTTAAGCATTTTTTTATTTTTAGGAGCAAAAATATATTTTGAGGGGGAAAAAACCTTTGGAATGCCTCGATATTAAATGACTATGTGAATTTTATTTTCGTAGGTACGTTCTTTCAATTTTGCTGAAGGCTCTTGCAGGTAATTCACGCATGTGTTTTATAGCTCTAAAACATAAATTCAGATAAGTAAAGTCTCTAAACTAATAAAAGATAGTGGAATTTTAGTTGTGCAGCTCTCGAACACTGATTCCTTTCAAAAATTAAAATACTTTTAGATTTCTTCCTTTCTTTAATTTCTTCAAGATGCCTGAGTGATGCGAAAAAGTTCAAATTTATATTTACAAGTCATGCAAGGCAGGAAAGAATAGCGACAGCTACTGGGGCATATACTTCAATTACAAAAAATGAATTATTAAAATCTAATTATATCTTCCGAACGCCCAAAGAACAAAGACGGAGAAGAGTTTTAAAAGGTAGAAACTCAGTGAAAGATAAAAAGATCGAAATTTTGTCACTTCAGCTTTTTACTTCGAAGCCTTTGTTAAACAGAGAAAATTGATTGGACAGTAACCAAGTTATCTTCACTGTTACTTCAGAAAATTATTTCTAAAAACATGAGTTCTTTCATAAAATCACGTGATATACTAGACATGGATATGAAAAATTTTACTACATATTCGCGAATACCGAAATTTAGTGACGTCACTTGCCGATACCATTCAAGAAATGGTTACTTTAAAACATTAATGATATCCACATCTATAAGTTTTCAAAGAAATCAACTATGCTGTTTCGAGAAGTTAGACTAAAAGCAAAAAGACTTCGGAATAAATATGCGGATTTTTAAGAAACATTTTAAAATCTTAATGATTCCCTTAATACAGCTTATTTTAAATAAATTTAATCACGAATATATGGTGCGTTAAAATAATCGATATTGTTGCTTTTTAAAATAAAAAAAATGCAAAAATATTCCTTTTCTTGAAAATTTTAAAACATTATCTAGAAGAATTGATTAGAAGATATTTTTTGTGTAAAGTAATGAATAAAGTAATCCCTTTTTCTTGTGTAAAATAGTAGCTGTGCAGCAATTTTTCTCTACAGAACTAAAAAGATTCTAAAATTATTTTTTAAAAAATAAGAATAAACTGTAAAATTGTGCTTTTTTTATTTCTACTGTTAATTCGCACTCTGTCTATATATAATCTTGTTCAAATTTTCAATCAATAATAAAATACCTTTTATTTATCCATTCAAAGATCAAATACATTTTTTAAAACTTGTATTGGATGACACTTTTTGCTAATACAATTTTTTCAAATATTAGTTCATTGCTTAAATTTAGCTAACTTTTAATACTTTATATAAAGTTTTAGCCATTTGTAATGAAAATTGAAATTAACAAACAATAACTAAATCGATAAGATGCACGGATTTCTGTATTTTTCCCGTGAAGGGGAAGAAAGCGAATTCAATTCTTACGAAAATCAATATTTTTTTGATAAATAATTTATATTAATTGTAATTATTTAATAAAAAGTAACTAAATATTATTTTTATTTGTTAACCTAATTAGGAATTGACTTATAAAAAAATTATATTGCTTTTTTTGTAATATTTAGTTGTTTTCGAATTATTTACAGAATTGGATATATGAATAATTTATGATAATTTCAACCAGTCCTCGTTCTTGAAATTATTTTCTATTCATTCGAACTTAATCCTTTCTATAACTCTTGAGTTGCGCAGCTTTTATTTCCTCACAATGACTAATACGTGCAAAAACCAAAATGCTTTCTCGACAAAACTCAATTCTAAAGCTTCATAAGCTCACAATAGATCCCCACATTCCCCCTTTTCTATTCTCTGCCTGCCTACTCGGTTCACGGTGATGCCTGGCAGTGGCACTTATAAAGAAATCTTGATAATAGATAAAAATTGAAACCTTTCCGTTACTTCATGAAGTATGAAAGATATTGGTAAAGAACTCTACGCCAGCTGTTTCTTAAATCAAAGAATGTTTTACAAATTCATTTTTATATATATTTAAATATGCACTTGTACCAACTTTTCAGCGCTATAATGACTTGGAAATATAAATCGAAACTTCCTCTCATCACCTTGTTACAGAACATTCTTCCACTCATCCTGGGAAAATACTATTTCTCCTTAATCATTAACTTCTTCATCAGGCAACAGGAGATACTATAAGGGTAAAACTATCTATTGTATGATTAGGAATTTGGATATATCAACTTCTCAATGAGGAGGGAGTACATATGAACTACTTTAAAACAAGAAAGGTAATTTTAGAGTGTCGTAAATATATAAATTATGTACTTCGTTCAGATTGTTTAATATTGATTAAAAAGGTAATCATGATTTAATTTTTTTCTCAAAGAATTCTCTAAGAAAAGACCACATTTAAATTATCGTATTCTGTTTTTATTCTCTTTTTGTCGGTAGGAATTTTGCAATGATAAAGTAGTAGCATTTTTCTGCTACGTCTATACAAACGAAATTTCTTTGCAGTGCATCGATATAAACGAAACAAACAATATTAAATCTTTGTTTTCGTTGAAATTTCAAGGGAATAATTACTTGTTACAGCGAGCGATTTACAACTTTATATTTTTTGGTGATTGTAAATCAGAATCCTCTTAAATGATTATTATGTACTGTATCCATTATATATAATATGCTGCATCATATATTTACAGCATATCATATATGATACCAAAATATGCTGTAAAGAGTTTTTATACTTATATACAGTAGAGGAAGTTTATATTATTTTTGGAAAACTAAAAGAATTTATCAGTGAAATAAAAGCAAAGATTTCTTACAAATAACTTTATGGCTTGAATCAGCGACATGGAACTTGCATGTAGCCGTTTCTTGAAAAATATTTTTTAATCTATATGTTTATGGGATGATGTTTTGTTTTTATACCTATACAAATTTCATATCTGCCTGATTGACTTGGAATGTAAATAGCTGAAAAAATTATATATAATACATGCAGTCATTTCTTTTGAAACGTTAAGAGAACGTTCTACATTTAATAAGTTAAAAAAATTAATTGTATATTTTGCCGTTTTTTACTCTAATCTATATCTAAAAAATCAAACCTATGGTAACTTTTTTAATATTCAGACTCGCATCTTAAAATTAATGAAATATCTTTTCGAGACAGAAAACTGAGAACTTTTCTAACTGTTTATTTAGAAATTTTGTTTTTAGTCTCTTATTTATAACATTATCACATTTTTAAAAACAATCTAGTCCTAAATTTCAAATTAAAGTAATTATATTTATTACATAATCTATTCAAAACTTTCATAAATACGTATTCATTACATTATCTATTCATTTTATGCTTTCTAATTTCAAGAGCTTTGTTCAATGTAAAGTGGGATTTCTTTCAATTTGTGGAACGATTAATTTAAAATACCTTTCATGATGATGTTTAAATACGTATATTGGATAGAACTGTTTTAAAATTAATAATCTTTTCGACTAAAGTTAATATTTTATGTAATTTCTTCAAAATTTCAATTTAAGAAAAAAAGTGCTTTCCTTTGATGTCTTCAACACATTACAACCTTATTATATAAGCTTAAATCATATTAGCTTCGTAGAAGTAATTTTTGAGATTCACAAAACCAAAAGAAACTCCGGATCCCTCTTCAAGTTGATGCTCAAGTTAACTCTTTATTCAAACTCGAGCAAGAAACGGATGCGTTTATTGAAACTGAATCAGAGTAAAGTGACTGATTTCAGATAAATATCGATAAAGTGTTAAAAGAAGAAGCTTCCTTAGAGCTGATTTCTATTTCTAGTGTGAAGCATTGGATTGATCCTTTCCGTTGAGCTTTCATCGTTAATTTACAGTTCTATGCCTTGCTTGTTGGCTTCTAGAAAACAGCTACTGGAACGAAAGCAAACATTTGATGCAGTGACTCCACTGAATTAACAGGAAACAGAGACTCTAAGACTGCGATCCGTTTTGTCCTAGACAAATATTTGTCCTTAGATCACTAGCGCATTGCACATTGGGTAAACAGAGAGGGGAAAGCTATAGCCAGACATTCAGCATAAACATGTTAATGTATTCAAATTGCTATCATAACTGTTATTGCAGTCAATGAAGTCGCTTTTGGTCGTATTCAGTTGGCTGTGAAACGAGAAAAATTAAACAAAAGAAAAATTATTCAAAAATGGCTTCTTGCGAAACCTTGGTCAAATGGGGAAGAGGTGAATGAAATGCGTATCATGTTTATTTGTTTTCGCCGTAATATATGTTAATGCATGAGCGATTAGTTCCCTCGATAGTAAAATGCAATAACTCGTGCTGAAAAAAGGAAATGAGATTCAAGAAAATGTAAAAGGCGTATCTTAATTGTCAATGAATATGTATACCATGGAGAATTTTAAAATGCGTTCCATTTACAATCTGAGCTTTAATACATACAAAACGGTTTTAATGAATACTTTTTTTTATTAAACTGCGTTTTATGTCTAAGAATAAAATTTCGTGTCCAACATGAAAAAGAGGTTATTTGAGAAATTTTTAATTGCACTCAAATCAACTCTGGGAAAAGAATTTTTACTACATAATCATTGCGGTTAATTAGATTTTTTTCACAAGCTTTTGTTTAATGTGTTTAATCAATTCTGTTGTTATTTATATATATTAATCAAGACTGATGATTAATTAAGACTTACAATAATAAAGAATTTTAAAATATGAAGAATATGAAGAATTTAATAAATATGAAGAATTTAAAATATGAAGAAAATGAAAGAATGGATGAAAAAATGGATGTATATATTCTATAAATGTAATTTTTTTCAATCAAAACTAATCATTATTTAAATTATAGCCTATCTAATTTCATAGAAACTTTCTCATTTTTTAGCGATTTCCTTCTTTTTGAGAGTATTCGTCATATTTCTTTAAAAACCCTTTTTGTGAATTTCTCAACAAAGCAAATTAATTGCAAAATTAAATCCCAGCAAAGTTTTCGCCAGAATTACAGCTGTCAGTTTTAGTGTCGTAAGGCAGAAATGCATGACTATCTAAACTTGTCGCGTGAAGATTTTTTGAATATTAATTGCACAATTATATATATTATGATGATTTAAATAATTAGTATTTGAATATAATTACTACAGTTTTTATTATTAAATTATCTTTTTCGCATTTTCAATTAGAAAAATCTACATAGTAGGATTTTATATGCGTAGCTACAATTTTTTCCCTTAGGAACCACATTAAACAGAGAAGTAAAAGAAAGCGTTTCATAAAGATTGAAATATTAATTTTCTTTTTTACCAGTTAAAGGCGTTCATTGTGTATACAAGTCTATCAAAGTCATCATTTTGGGGCTGTCTTAATTTAATGATTTTTTATCTAATAAAAATGAAATCTTACTTGCTTTACTGCAATTTTTTTCTCAAAATTTACTATGCAATAATTGGTATTGTTTTTGACATGTATACACGACAATACCTGATTTTCATTACAGACCACTAAGGATTTTAAATAAATTCCTAGGTTAATTGATCAATAAAAGTCTGTAAATCGTTGTGAAATTCTTAATTAGAATTTTGTAATTTATCGTTTCTCGAAGGGATTTTCTCTTGCCTCTACATTGGTTGAAAGTTTTTTTATTAAAAAATACAGTGAAAAATTTTCTATATTAGTAAAATAAAATGCTCCAAGTTATGTGTAAGAGAATCAATGGATTTCATTTTAAATTGATGATTAAAATGAGATGATGAAATTGATGATGATAAATTATAAATTTCCTTTTATATTTAATTGAAAATTGCTGTTTAAAAATCAATTAAAATAACACTTTATTTCTGATAGAAATAAGTTCAATAGAAGTTCTTTTGAAAAAAGAAAAATGTAACTACTTTTTAGCATTCAACCAAATTTACATATTCAATAATACAGTAAACAAGTATTCAAAATAAGCATGCCAGAAATCTGGAAAAGTAAATTTAAAAAATAAAACTATCTAAAGTAAAAACAAGGGATGTTAATAGACTTCGGGATATTGATAGACTTCGTACATACAATCAGTAATGTTAACAAAACTCCTGTATTTCAATGATTATTGAAAATAATATTTACGCTCCAAAGTGTGATTTAGCATTCAAGTATTAAGGTTAGCTAATGCCTTATTAAGGTCAACTCACCTTAGAAGATTAATTAAAATAACCTTCCTTCATGTTATTTTCTTTTAAAATTTAGAAATTTCTTATATTTTTGCAAAGAATTGACACTTTCATTATTAACTATTTTGCACAAATTTACTCGCGACTATCGTAAAAAACTGCATTCAAGCTTAAGATTAGAGTGTATGAACTGCAAAGAAAAATAGAATATTGGTAAGAAATAAGAAATACCTTACAAAAATTTGAGGTCTACGCTTTGCTTTTATAAAATTAGTAATTGGTTAGATGAGATTATCTGGTAAATAATATTTACGAAATAAAGCAATGATAAAAAAATTATGTGATATAATCTAAGAAATCTAAATAAGTTATATGATTATATTATAAAAAGCAAAGAAAAAAATTACAGAAAGAAATGGAAGAAAATCTCAAACTTAGCTGAAATTAATTTTTTTCTCGGATAAAGTTTCTAACAAGCATATTTTTTTCAAAAAAAACTCTCATTCCCTATTTATTATTCATCACAATTTACACTCACACATATTTAAGAAAATATATTCATAATAAGAGTTGACATTATTAAAAAAGAGTAATAAGAATAGGAAGAAGATGAAATTTCGTAAAAAAACTACTTGAGAATGATTTCATGAACTGGTTTATGACAAATTTGAACGCAAAACTTTAAATAAATGAAGTCAACCAATTAAAATACAGTTAAAATAAAACAAAATTATTTAGATTTCGAAGAAAAGCTGTCATTACAATAAAAAAAAATTTAAAAAAACCGACGGTTTTAGAACAGAGAAAAAAAATGGCTTCAAAGTCAACAAAAAAAAAGTTTTTTTTTCTTGGCAGAAATTAGTGCAAGGTTATTTCTTTCCTACAAAGTAAACCGCCATTCTTTGTTTAGCGTTCATCCTAATTTACAGAAAATAATATGCAAAAGCATACATTCAAAAATAAGGGTGCCAGGACTAGGAAAAGTAAAATAAAAAGAAGAATAAAAGAGTGTCAGGAAAACGGCACAAACGGAAAAGGAGAAGGAGAAAAAAAATTAAAATAAGGGTGTTCCAATCGAAGCGCCGAATCAAGCCGGAGCAAAATTTCTTCAAGTGAGGGATTTCTTTTTCCTTAAGTAAACCTTGAACAGATAGACGGATATAAAAAGAAGAAAAAAATCGATCCCAGAGATGAATCTTGCAACGTAAAAACAAAAAAGGGACATATATGAAGAAGAGAAAAAATTACAGCAGAACGAATCGTTAGAGCTCAGAAAAGTTCGATTCGCCATTCGCTGGTCGAATCAAAGAATTTACAAAAAAGTGAAACAGCCAAAGCGGCGGAAAAAAGAATTTGAAAGACGCTAAAAGTAATTTCTAAAACAACAATTTTTTTATCGAATCTTCTAGATAAATTATTAGTTTCGTCTGTGCCTTTTTATTTCATTTTGCACTGTTTTATCTTCTTTTTCCACTGCTTTGTCTCTCCCTCCCACATCTTTCTACGTTTGTATAGTTTTCTCTTTTCTTTTGCGGATTGTATCATGCGCAAAAACATAACTTATCAAATCAGCCGCCCAGACTTATCCTACTTTTTCAAGTATCCGATAATGATCCTCATTATCATGGGTTGTTCACATTAAGCAACACTCCTCTTCCCAACTTCTTTCATTCTCATGTTTCTCGAAAAGTTCTTTCTTCAATTTACAAGAGGACCGCATTCAATAATGGATTATCACATGCAATAAAAATATTCAAAAGAACTGATTATTTTGATGAAAATTTAATCAGAAACTGTGAGCAAATGTCAACGTTTTAATAAATACTGGAATTATAAATGTCCGATTAATAATTTGTTTCCTGTGTTGTTGATGAAGAAATGCAGTGGTTATTATACATCTTATGTCGAGTTTAAATATATTTTGCTGAAATGAAATATATAATTATGTATTATGTTTAAAAAGATAGCGGGTCAATTTTCAGAGGGTTTCATTTGTTTCGAAATGAAAGTGTTTGGATGTGTATTCGAAAAATCTTTATGCGACAGAAGCAAATTGATTTCTTTGCATAGCGATACGCAAAATATTTTGTTGAGTAATTTCTTACTTTTGTTAATGGCTTATTTCTGTTTGAAGTGCAAGACGAAATATTTGAAAGTTTTCAATTACGCTCACGAATTTGTCCAATTTCGGAAATTCGATATAAATAGTAATTATCCTTCAAATTAAAGATTCTTCTCCAGAATTTCTTAAGAACTTTCTTTCTTTTGATGAAAAATCAGATAAAATTATTTGGAGTACCAACGATTATTTTTTAATCCAGTATACTTATTTATAGATGAGGATGTTGAAGGGTTAGGATAAACTTAGTCCTTTTAATAGAGCAAATTATGTTATTACTTTCATTGAAGGAAAAAAATATATAAATATTTGATGAATATCATTTAATACGCATCTATATTACGGGTAATAAAACTATTTGCTAGATTTTATTTATATAACTCTGAGAATTTTTGAGTTATTGAGTTCACATACATTAAAAAGTTCAGTCGATTTCATTCAAATTTTGATGAAAATCGTCAGATGGAGTTTCAAAAAATGTATGCTAAATTTCACTGGTATAGTTCATTGAGTTTTGAGTGATCTTAATCTGAGACATACAAAAATAATTCCAAAAATTGTATTTTTCACACAGAAATAAGAAATGAGGTAATTTCTTCAAAGCCCCAATGTCGACTTTTTTGAAGAATTCAGTACTTTTTCCTTTCATACGAGGAAGTAAAAGAAATTTTTTTCTTTAACATCAAATAAAAAAAGTTAACACAGAATTGAAGTAATCTGTGCTGACTTTCATTATGAGAGGCATTTGCAATTTCATTTATTTTAGATTTCTTCTCTAGTACCTTTCTATTGATTAAAAAAAATCTCTTAGTTTCCGTATATCTCTCAATCTTTGAGTATTCTTATTACTGTTTCATATTTCTGGATCTTAATTTGAATATATATCTTTTTTGTATGATAATGTGTAAATTCATAAAAATATATAGATAGACACTGCATAAAAGTAAATTTCTATTTTAAATCATTCTAAAAATTGGGTTTTAAGTTGACTTAAATTTTTCTTTGTAAATTTTAACTGGCTTGAAAACTTTTCTTCCAACTAATGTAAAATTTAAATAGATTTTATTACGTTTCTTATATGAGGAAATACTATCTCAAGTAAATCGGCTTATTTTTTGCTACTTTGGGAAATCTCTTTCTTTTCTCTGCGATTTGTAACTATCTGAAGGATATTATAAATATAGTTTTAAAATCACAGATTATAATGTTAATGATTTTTCTTCTACAATATCAGTTTAGTTTTCAATATATTTTACCAATTTTCAAAATAATACTATGTTCCATTTATATCTTTAAAAAAATTCCTACTTTCATTAAAGTATGAGAGAATGTTTTGGATAAAGAAATGGTCGTAACTCATTTCCAAAACAATGCCAGGCAAAATATAATGAAATCAATATTTACAATGAGCCCATAAAATAAAAAGTTTTGCCAATGCAATTCACATGTACAATCACAACGGTGGTGAAAATTGAAGAAGAATAAAGAGAATTGCGAAATTTTGATATCGATGTCCCTCGCTACATTCGAAAATGGGCCACAAACGATGGATTTATGACACTGTTTCCCCAGGAACACGACAATACAGTTTATTTTCGAATTCACAGCATTCGCCATAATTACAGTGCATCAGCCATGATGTTTTTCTGGGACGAGCAATCCCTGATGCTGCAAAGTTGAATGAAAGAGGATACCATCCTGAAGATTTTTGAACCTATGAAGCGCACGGATATTGCTAATTAATCAATTACCCATTCGATATAATTGGTTAAGGTTCAACTATGTCTATTCAAGTCTAAGAAAACTTTTCTTGAGCGTAAACGTATGGCATCAATTAACAATAAGACAAATGCATATATTTATAGATTATGACGGAGTGAAAATTTGCAGAATTGGATGCCAGCTCACGTTTCATTACTGTTATATTACCTGCCTCAAAATGAGGACATAAAACCAGAAACAGCAGTCTTGTGATTTCAAGATGTAATGTTAATTTAGAAAACTTCTAAACCAATTTCATCTTTAACATTTGATATAATAAAGCATAAAAACCAGATGTGATGGATCGTATGAAAGTAACATTGTAAAAAAATCCGAATTTTTATCCCAATTACTTTATAATGATGGAATCAGATGAAGTTTCTCAGGAAAGGAAAGCTGTTTTCGTTTACTATGTCTAAATCTGAAATATGTCAAAAATTTAATTCAGAAAGATGTCATCAAGCGTTGGATTAAAAGAAGACAAAGCAAAGTGAGAAATTTATGTATCATTGACAAATCTGACATCTTAAGACTTCATCCAATAGCTTTTGGATCAAAATTCAGCAAGAAACTTAATAAAAAGTGGCATCTTCATAAAACGAACGATGGCTTTCAGCAAAAGTAAAATAAAATTTTCCTTTTCACACGTGACATCGAAACAAACCGAGGAGACACATTTTCAACACTTGCCTACAGAGCGTTTTACATAAACCTTCAAAAAATATGCATATAGATAGATATCAGAAAACCTTTCTAAAATGTGTTTTTTGTCTTATAAGCTTTCCTCTTTTCTCCTTGAAGCATAAAATGAAAAATAAATTGCCAATTTGCTCTACTTTTTTTTTAATTTACCAAGGCAATATACAATAAACAATATTTAAAGACATTATTCAATTCCTTTTAAAAAATAAAATTTAAATTATTGATACTGTAAAGCTTTTTAAAATGTCCTCATTTTGCTACAACATTTTAAATATTTCTTCCTTTTTCAAATTAATATCAATATACATAATTTTTTAAAAAATATATTGGGAAATTAAGTGTTTAGAAAATATTCCTTTCAATAATCGCATATATTGATTTCTTTCGATCTAGTATTTTAATTTGCATGCTAAAGTTTGGTTCTAAATATTAAAGACGGGAATAAAGTGCAATATATTGATAAATGTTAAACATTTTCGGAACAATTATGTAAAATACAATTTTTGCATTAGATGTATTTACAGCTGTTATTTTGAATTGGACACGAGTAAGCATTATAGGAATTTTCCCTTCGATCTTTATTATAAGGGGAAAAAACAAACCTACCAACTTTTTATTTGTCTTTTTGTAAATTCAATTTAATAATTCCATTACTTATTTCAGCTTTAAAGATCTTCGACAAATTTAATCAAAAACATTCGTTGTTACTGATTTTATAAGAGAGGCTCTAATTTTTTTTCTTAAAACCTTTCATGTTTACACCATTTTTAATTCTTTAAGGTAATCACTTTTAAAAACCTCTTTTTTTTAAATATGCTGACTTATACCACTGTTTAACATTAAGAAATATCGGCTTATAAAGTAGCTTTTTAATGCATTATTTTATTATTTGTTAATTTGTGTTGCCCTTATAAAATTTCTTTGGTGTTTTGTAATAACAAATATATGTGAATAACCAATTTTAAACCAAGTTTCTTTTTACATTTTTATGTGCATTTTGTTTACATTTTTAAAAAGCCCAGATAATTGTTAACGTCATTATTATAATCAAATAAAATTTAATATTATTCTATTAAGGCAGATGTAGTTTTAAAATCAAAAACAACTTTATTATTTGTACAGATATTAAATGTTAAACTTTTTAGAAAAGAAGAATTTTAACTTTTTAATGTTATTTAATACGCACGATAAATAAAAATTTCATCAATTTAAGTACTTCAACTGAAATCATTCCATTTCTAATAGAATCTAATTTTATTGGATTAGATAAATAGAGATAATGTATTTCTTACAAAATCAATAAAATTACTTAATTTGATAAAAATCAAGACTTAATCTTTAAAGTTATTTAATAGAGTTCAGAGGTAATTATTTCTAATTGTGTAAAATATTTATTCAGCGTTTCCTTCTAAAACAATATAATGAACATCTTTAATTAAATATTTCAGTAATTAAAATAAAACTTGAAATACTTGAAAGAATTTTACTTTAATCGAAATGGAATACTTTGTAAATTTAGAATGGAATTACTATTTAGTTGTACATGATAGTATTAATTTGAATCTTCGTAAAGCGAATACCTCCTGCTTTATTTAAAGGAATTATATAGTTCTAATTTTATACCACAACAAAATCTTAATTGTCATCTTTTGTAAAATAGTCTGAATTAAAAAAAATCGGTTATTAAAATATTACTTTCAAATAGAAAAAAATAATTTTATAAACAAAATAAAACTGTCGTTAAATTTAGAAAACAATACTCATTGTCAGAAGTGCGATATAAACCATTTAAACCTGGATAATGTAATAAATCTTTATATTCAATATAGTTTTATAGTTAAATAACTTTTTGTAAAAGAATTTAAGGCTCATATGAAATGAAATTTATTATAAGTGAAAATCTATAATTGATTAAAATTTCGCTGAGCTTAATTGTAAGATTTTCTTTTATAATAGAAATAAAACAGTCACCGTATTTAGAATACAATAGTTCTTATGTAAAGCATGATACAATTCAGCTAAAACCTAGATAAAGTGATAACAAAATTACCTTTGCATCCCGTAAAGGTTTTCAGCTCCCTATTTTTCATTTGTCGTCGCTGAATCCCACTTTGGTATAAAGCCAGAAAACTCAACATTTTGTAACAAGAAAAAATAAGTCCAGAAAGAGAAAAAAAGAAAGGAAATAAAGAAAGAAATTATATGGAATCCGGAAATCATCGATTAGCTTAGCTCAGCGGAACTATTTTTAAATCAGAGGAGAGAATTTTGCATTCTTCTTGAGGATACACCGTTATGCAAAACACTCTCTCCCTGCAACGTTCCTTTTCACTTTCTTTTTCTTTTCTTAAAACAGGTTTTTCTTTCTTTCGGTTTTTCAATTGACGAAAAATGTATTTGCCGACCTCAGAATTCTTTGAAAAGGGAATGTCAAAAAAATTACATTACCAAGTTCGCTAGTATTTTCTATATGCAAAACTGATGCTATTGGAAGTTGAAGTAATACTACTCTTTATGGAGAGATGTATTTATAGAAGCATGTAAAACGAGCCTACATAGAAATTCTGAAAGAGTTATTTTGGAAGAAATTTGTACAAATATTTTATTTTAATCCCTATACGGTGACTCCTTACCACACTTTCTCGTCTTATTTTGCCTCTTATGAGTGAAATAAGAATCAGGATAAGTTCTTTTGAAATTTGAAGAAGCATTCTTACCGAGAAAGAAAGCATTCGGTTGACTGTCGCCTTCTTTGTCATAAAAATAACCAGTCTTTCAACTGGGTTTTTTCATCTCTTTGGTGCATCGAATCTGAATGATTTTTCACAAATGTTTTTATGTAAAAAAGATTTTTTTGGTCGCATAATAATTTTATATCATCTTATGGTTATATTAATTTTTTAGCCTTTCATGAATAAATAGTATAGATATGTTAAGAATGACTGAAGAAATATCAGGGGATTTTTTCAAAAATTTTCTTTCTTCCTCAATTTTTTCTATTATAAAAATAACCAACGTATTTTGAAAAGAGTTTTCAATCATTTTATATCTTTCAAGCTACTGCATTCTAAAATTGTATGTATATATATGTATTTTTCATTAAAGGAAAAGCTTGGAATAGGACTCTAAAAAATGTGATAAAAATATAAAATCAATGCATTTCTATATTAATTACATTTATAAAATGATTCATTTAATTATGAAATTACTTTGAGTAATTACATATTTTAAGAAAACATTTTAAGTTACAGAAAACTTCTGTATTAAACATCTTTACATGGATTGAGTCCAAGATTCAATATTTCAATATTTACGGATACGACACTAATTTGAAATACTCTTCTTGGTAAATTTTCACCAGTCAGACACATTCGCCCTTCCCGCAATCGAAACCAAACATTGGAAACTAGTTCAAAAACAATTGTTTTGAAAAAGGTAATTTATCACTATTATAATGTACATTACGGTAAATATAATAAACTGGTGTTTATGTATAATTACTGGTAATTATTCATAATCACCAATAAGTTTTGTGGTGATTACGAAAATTCACTGATAATTATACGTAATTACAGGATATATAACATTTACAGTAACATATGTATATGATTTCCGAATCATACCTCTCATCCGTTCTTAACAGATTTAAAGAACAGTCAATACTCTTTCATTTAAAAATCTTAATACATATTTTAAATCAAGAATAAATGAGAAATGAGGATATTAAAATGAGGATAAATTAAATATCTAGTTGATACTGATTTGTTACATGATTTTAAAAATAATTTCTTGAAGCAATGACTTATCATCTTTTATTAATGAATTATTTGTATTTTTCGCCGCATTCATAGAAAAGGCTTGAATAATCGAAGAATTAAAATGTATACATTAATTATGATGTCTTTAAAAACTGCTGCAAATATTGAAAATTGTTCATGTAATGTTAATATTGAACTGCTCTCTCTCTTATTTAAAAATTCAGTTTATTGAAAGTAGTTTTAAAATTCTAATTTTGATGCATTGTTTTCCAAAGTTAAAATATTGATTAGTGAGCATTTCTTGAAAAATCCTAATTTAAAAGAGAAAGTTGGGGAACTTAAAGAAATTGCTTTCAAAAAGTTTTTTCTCTTACAAAATTTTAATCTTTCTAGATTCTATATTTGCTTAATATTATCCATCTTTCAGTAAAATGAAATCAGTAAGCATTTATTTAATACAAAGTCTATGTAGTTATTCTTTTTTCTAACTTCCAATTGAGTTTCTTATTTTCGTTTGAGCATTTACACAGTTACATTTTTTCTTGTTAAAATCAGTATTTTAAAAAAAAATTCACATCAGTTGAATTTGCCGTTATTATCCTATATTACTTGAATACCTAAGCCTAATATTCAACATATCATTATTGCGAGAAACGGACTTTAATGATAATTCTTTTAAAGAAGGAATTAATGTAGAAATGTGTAAAGCTAAGTATGATTTTGAAGAATTTTATATTTATCCAATTTTATCTTCCAAGAATGTTTAGCGGTCTGCTCAAAAGTTTCAGTAATCAAGAATCCTAGAGGAGGCATTTATGTTGTTACCAATGAATGATTGCAAGTTCTATTATTTTTTTCATATTTTTAAAGTTTTCATAGATTTGTAGAATGGAAACAGGAAAAAACAGTCTGCAAACGCTTCCTTTTGTTAAAATATTATAATTTTTTTAGAAGAAAATAATTAAAAATATTTAAAGCATTAGTTATACTGTATAGCCATTTTTTTTAAATTCGTCTTCTAAAGTGTGAATAAATCTTTTATATAAAAAAAAGATTTTGTGTTTATTTTTAGAAAAATCGAAAAGCGCGTATCACTGAATATTTCAGAGTTATTTTGGGATTGGCATTCTGTTCCTTTAGAATTTTTACAACATAAATACCATATTTCTGTCCAGAAAATATTTCCAGAAAAATACTTTGAGACATACTTCTGATAAAAAAAAGAAACTAGATGACAAATTCTTACATCTACAATTCAAAATGGCATGATTCATTGCCCTAAAAGACGATGTAAACGAATGAATGCTAAAATGAATGTTGAACATCTCATTTATTCTACTTCTTACGCTAAAAAATAGCGTTTTGATGCATTAGATGACACTCAAGAGGAAGCAATGCGTTATCGTTATTCACGCACTGATTGTTCGTAACAAATCACCATAGGAATGTAGAAATCATTTATATGCTCAATTTTTCGAAACTGTAAACTACAAATACGTGATAAGTTCTCGCACAGGAAGGACTATTTTTAGCACCCATAAAGAGTTGCACGGTAGAATGGATATGAGAATATGTTCAGAATAATTGGCTACAGTTTTTAAAAACTTCTGAATCTAATTTTTATCATTAAATATACAAAATATGATTTTTATTGGTTTTTCTCGTGTGGTTTTTCAACAAATAAATGAATTTTTCACATGATTTTTATAGGTTACGAATAATATAACTAGCATTTTTTACAAATCACGTGCAAAGAAAAAAATCCACATTTTGCGAATTCCGTAAATGAGTTAATGAAATTGCTAATTTGTTATTCTTTTCAAGAAACTATTGGAACCACAAGGCTGAAAATTAATTTGATTTAATTAATAATTTCAAAAACACTGATAGTAATTGGAGCAGGAGATTTGTTTATTTTAAAAAAATTACATAGAAACACCACAGAAGCATATAAAGTTCGCCTACATCTATACCAAGCCAGGAAGGGGCCACAAGAGCTCTTGAAACGGAGGTGTGTTAAGTGCTAAGGCAGCAGGGTAACTAGATGTATTATATAAAAGAATTGGAGCATATTTATTATTTCACAACGATTATATAACATTCTAGAAATTATTGGCAGTACCAGCGAACAATTATAAACGATAAATGTTTTTACCAGAACATAAAGATTTTTAAATATTTGGTTCAAAATTATAAAAAATTATAAGGTAAATTTCTAGATCATGCATCGATATTTAAAAATTATCCAGACTGAATGATTAATTATCATCTCAACTATGCCGAAAACATAATGCCACATAATTCTTTATTCCCTTAAAATTTATTCAATTTCAACTATTAGCTCATACTCTCAATATATATATATATATATATATAGTTCAAATTTTCAATCGTTATTAAAATACTTTTTATTCATTCACTCAAGTTAAAGCAAATTTTTTTAAATTTGTTGTGGATGACATTTGATGCCAATACAGTTTTTTAAAAATACTAATTCATTAGTTTTTATTAACTGATTAAAAACTAACCTTCTCACCAAAAATCTTCATCCCCCCGCCAAATAAGTAACGAATGCAGTTTTTTTTTCCCGCACCAATGTGGTAATGCTGAACATGTTTTCGGCTGATTATTTCAAACGATTCTACTTATTTTCTTAATTTTTGATGCATTTAAAATTAAACATTGTTAATTAATCGATATTTCGGATTCGATTTGAAGTATTTTAATTTAAAATAACACAGAATAAATTTAAAACTTTTAATCTGTATTACTTCACCCCAATTAGGGTTGAAAATGCATGCACTTTGGGTTGCCTCGATTGGCGTTGAAAATTCAACGCTAGTTTTGATCAATTATTATTCAACGCAATTTTTTGATCAATTATTTATAGTAATTGTTAGGCCTGGATAGCCTGGCTGGTATAGCGTTGGATCTGCATCTTTTGGGCTGCGAGTTTGAACCTGCCAGTCGAAGACTGTCCATGTGTGGTGGATGTTAAATCTGTCTAAGTCACAATGTTCTCCAAGCGGAGAGGAACACCAACGGGGATACTGGGTCAGAGGTGGTCGTTCTCATTCCAAATCTAAATTACGATGCGTGCATGAATAAAGGAAATGTGTGAAGGAAATTCGCCCTGAAATATAAGGGGGTTGTGACGTGTGTGAGCCAGAAGTCAGGTTTCTGCTTTCAAATGCCCAGGGGTCCATGCCATTAAACGCTACTGCATCCCTCCTTCTATTGTAAAGCTGAACACGAGAACAACAACAACTGTAGTTATTTAAAAAAAAGTAACTAAAATTAATTTTTCTTCGTTGCTCTTTGTAGGAATTGACTTAATTATTTTATATTACTTATTTTTATATATTTTCTATCAATTTATTGAATTATAGTATAGTTGAATTGTAGCCTTGATTTTCGAGCTATTGGGAGATTCTGTAATGGAATAAAATATAATTTAAATAAAAAAAAACTATATAATGTACGTTTAGAATAAGACAATGGTTTAATGAGGACTTTTTTCCCTAAACATCATATGTAACAGGAAAAATCACATTTTTATAATTTAAATTTTACCTGGTTAAAGCACAGAAAATAAATAAACTTTGTATATTAAATAAAAAGATTTGCTTAAGGTGTTTTAATGAAGTGCAAGCTCCTCTGATGTATATAAATAAAAACCTTGTTGTTTTGCCAGAGGAAAAATTATTTTAAAATATTTTTTTACTGAAAGTATATAGTATTAATATTTTTCTATTTTTAAACTGAAATTTCCTGTTTTGAATTTTTTTCATTGTGCATATCAGCCAGAAGAAAATGTAAATATGAAGCTAAAATTATTCTTTTATAATAGTAATATGCTCTTAGAAGCTAAAATTTTAAAGTAATTAAAACCTTTGCAAATGATACTTCTTATCTTTAAATAATTACTATAAATATGATCTGTATTTGACTGATATATCAATAAAAAAACAAACGAATGAAAATTATCATACATTTATAAACAACAATCCGAAAATGAACAGGGAGAAATCAAATGTGAAAATAAATAAAAAGAATGAATTAAAAATGACATTTTTTTATTTTCATCTCATTTTTACTAATTAAAAGCAATTAAAAATTACATTACGTCAACTTTTATAATGAGAGAGATTATCTGAAGTTCATTAAAAAATATGAATAATGAAAGTACAATCTTATGTTTTAATAACATGCCAAACGTTTTAGTAACAAAATCAGCAGATATTTTAATTACAGCTTCATTTATTAGTAATATAATATGATAAAGAAAATACAATTACTTGTTTGCATCGTAAATGCATATTCTTCGAAGGAAGATGAATAATGAATAAGTTATCGGTGTTTCAATTAAGTGTACTTTAAGAAGCAATTTAAAATCCGTTTCGCTTCATTTAATATTTTATTCTAGGAGATAAATAGAAAAAATAAACGTCATTTGATCAAAATTAATATTTTAACTCATATACGTACGTTCATACACTTTTTATTTGTCTCATTATTAAAATTACAGTAGAGTTAAACGTGAAAAGCAATTGTTTGCTTATTTTCGTATGAAGTAATTTGATTAAGAGTTATAATTTTAGCAGTTTATCGTGTGACCGTTGTGATATGTTACCAGCATCTCGGATGTGGTTTCGGAGGATTCTAAGTCTGATTCCGTCAAAATTCCATTATATTGTAGGCCTGGTACATGTTAAATCGGATGGAGTTGAAAGGTATCGCGTGGAATTTTAGAGCAGGACATGTCAGACCAGTCCTTGTCATATGATCCGGTCTAAAATGGCACAATCCATTCCCAAATGACGCTTGTGAGTTTCAAAACAGGATTCTAAGCTACATGAACAACGATTACTGTATTGTTCTAAGCACCAAAGCCACGCAAAAAATAACCTCAAATGTTTAAAATTTAGGCCCCGTTTGCTGTTTAAAAATCGTAACCGATTCTTATTTGGAAATTAAAAACAACCGAAGTTTGAAATTAGACCAAGAAAAATAGTTTGCTTCGAAATATGAAGAATAATAATATTTTCGTTTAATCTATTTCTAAGAAATTTCGTATTCATAATTATAGAAGAAAGGGCATCTTTAAAATCTCGTACAACTCCTTATGTGTTTTCACTGCCTCATTTTGCTTTCCGCCAAGGAAAAGTTTACTCATTACCTTAAAAGGTCTACCTAGGAAGTGCTAAATAATGAAAAATAAAGGAAAACTCATCTATATTTCGTTCTAGATTTTTAATGAAATCTTTCATGTTGAGAGGATGTAATTGTTTTTGTATAGAAATGATGAATTTGAAACAAGTAAAAAAAAACCCAGATGATATATCTTTAAAATTTTTCTACACAATCTGATCTGGAGTTCCGATCCACCGTTTAAAAAGCTATAGATGTTATATCTATATCTTGTTTATTCGATGTCAGCTGACATCTTTATGAAAGAATCAAAATTGTAAACAATATGAAAATATTTTTGATGTGTAATACGTAACTTATTTGTATTATGATAAATGCATGTTATTTTTACATCCAAAGTTGAAAGTGGAATCTTTATTTCCTCTACCGCAATTATTTTTAAAATAAGGATAACTTAATTTTAAGCATTAATTCCCATCTTATAGAAGAATTAAGATGTCAATTGATTATTTTTTATATTTTTTACATATTAATTAATCTACAAATTATTGAAATTAGGTCTCCATTTCATTTAAACTATATCTTTTACTTGGATTTATTATTGTTAAATAAAATCAATTCGAAATTTAGCAATTAAAAAGCATTTTTAGTATTTCTTTATGTAGAAGGATTTGTTCTTTATAGTAATTCATTCCTGAAAAAAAACAATAGCTGCGTCTATTGTAAATTCTGTAAATACAACTTTTTCTTGCGCAATCCACATTTTCTTTAAAGACTGAAATATAATTGATTTTTATCTGTCTTTGAATTATAAGGACTCACTTAACCCGTTTTAAAAGTTAATACAAAAATGTATTTCCCTGCAAATCCTAAATTTGTTTAACTAATAAGCTGCTTCCGAAAACAGTGTCCTCACTATAGTTGGATAACTTTAATGGCAAATTTATCCATAACTATCTCAAAGAATGAAAAAAAGCTTGATTGCATAAAAAATAATACATCCTCTCGAAGATGAGATGAGGAGTTTTATTTTTCCTTTTGCATTGATAAAACATAACTCGCAGAATAATCTGACGTGTTTCCAGTCTTGAAGATTTTGCCAGGTTCTCCCTCCCGGAAAAAGGGCAAAATTGAATTAAAAGGATTTTGAAGTGTTTGCTCCGCGAGCACACTTTGCTTTTAAAATCAAGCAATAATCGAGTGAGGGGAAAAGAGCTCCAAATTTAGATGTCAAATTAAATCAGGCAGAGATTGATTTTGGAAACATTTCCGCGACCTTTTGTCCCTGAAAGCACATTTACTTTAGATAAAAAACTGCTCGCCTTCAAACTGGTTTAATCGGAGATGAAGCTTTAAAAAAAAGATGTAAATACAGAGGACATATTTTTAAAACATTAATGTCTTGGAAAGGTGAAATGAGATTATGCTTTTCTTATTTTTGTGTTTTAACTACAAATCTGAGCGTTCTTCTGACGTCTTCTTCTAGCTGCTATTCTTAAACCTGACAAAGTTTCTCTTGCTTTTTCGAAGTCACTTAATGGTACATTTGGGAGCGTCAGTACTCAATAAGCTCTAAATGGCAGTCTGTGAAACTGATGGAGAAAGAAGGCTGAGTTTAATAGCTTTTTGAAGAAGATTCCATTTAATTTCTATTTTAGGATAGAAATAGACAAGATCCTCTCTTCCTGTAAATGTTTATTCTCATATTTATAGGAACTTCGAAATTTATTCTGAATTCTTAAATAATTATAAAATTAAAAATTACTTTTGAAATTATTTAAACGCTGGTGTTCTTTAAAACTATAAGGTAGACAGAAAATATTTTGGATAATTTTTAGACTTTTTAATAGCTATGCATTTGATAAACAGTCAATCATGCATAAAATGAAAGAATAAATTTCATTGAATATACACAAAAATATTACATTCTCTTTAAGCATTTCAACTCTGAATATAGTTTGCAAATTATCTTTTAAGTGCTATTTATATTGAATCAGAAAATTAAACAGGGCATCAATCATTTAAAGAAATTAAAGTATTTTATATACAAAATATATTTGTAATTAAGTATATTTTAATTATAAAGTAAAAATTTTGGATTTTCAGGCATGTTTTAATAGAAGGAATACTATTAAAAATGATTTTTTTTGCTGAGTAATTTGGTTATAAAAAAACAGAAAAAGATAAAATATTTTTAGAAACTCTTGATGTTAATATGCCATAAAGTTGTTAAACTATCGATTATATTTACTACTCATAGAATTTAAAGTATATTTCGATGAAATTTACAAAACACAATTTCTTAGAATCAGGAAACTTTGAACCCAATTCATTTATAATATTTTATGACCTGATTTCAATTTCCTAACTAAACTTGTATTCATAATTAACATTTACGTATCAACCATCATTATATTGAAAATTAATTATGTAGTGGTTTAATAGTTTATTGTAGTTTTTATAGAAGTTAGACCTCAAAAGGGGCAGTTACAAACATTCCTATTCAAGCCTCTGAAAATTTCTGTCTGTATAGAAAATTTTTAGGATTGGATAGATCACTTTTGCAGTTCTTGAAGCTATAACATGTTCTATATGTTGTTTGACAGAAATACTCCTTTGAAAAACGCATATGTGGCCTTTTCAAAAATACAATATTAGGTAGAGGAAACAAGAAAAAAAGCAGGAGCAGAAAGAGAGGAATTGTAGGAAAAGGTAACATACAAGAAACTTTGGACTTTTTCTCATTAAAAAGAGTCTCAAATTTCTGATTTACCTCAAGTTCAATAAGAAGATGTGAAATTTATGTAAGCTAATTTTAAAATTTAAAAGTTCCAAAATATCGTTCATATTTTTGTTTTTTACATCAAATTTGAAATAATCTCTCTGTGGTCATATTGTTTATTTTGTAGAAATTTTGTAAAGAGAAATTATAGTAGATTTTTTTATTTTTCTACATTTATAATTCTGGTTGTGTATAAGGACTCTCAAATACAGAAAAATTTCGGATGAATATTTTGCAATTTGTATTTAGCAATCAAACATAAGAGAAATGCAGATCTCCCAGTTTCAATTAATTTTGTTTTCGAATCAGATCATGTTTTGTCTTCTTTACATTAATTTTGGTATACTTATAAACTATTAAAGTTATAAAATTACATAAATCGTCTGAAATCACTTTATATAATGATAGTATATAGAATTTCTCTTTACCAGGAAAATCAAAGGAATCTTATCTTTCAAAGATTTTATTTATTTAAACCTCAATTCTTACTGAGTTTCAATTATTTAAAAATGTGTTAGGACTCTTTGATACAACGCAGCGTCACTAAAAGTTTTAATTATATACAGTCAGAAAATGGAAGCAGAATAAATTAAAGCATTTTTAATGCAATTAAGAAAATGATTGGGCAATATTTTTACTCTTACAAATTACAATAATGACTTGCTTCCTCAACAAGATGTTTTAAATATAGGGGAGGTCAAGACTTATAGTCTTGACCTCCCCTCCCCCTCCTAGATGTCTGCATGAATTTGGGGCTCACAAAAGCCCTAATACACCAGGATATCAGATTCTATAATACTAGTTGATTAATTCAGAAAAGTTGAGCATTTTTATATAAGTTCTATATACGAGTATAACAGTATAATACCAAATCTTTTTTGTATGATTAAATACTGCTTATATCTTTTATTTTTCTTATTAAACTTGTTCAATGAATAATAATCCCGCGATAATTTTTTTACAAACGTCTTTTTTTCAGTCAAAATAGGATAGGAGAATAAGTTAAGCAATTTTCACTATAATTTTTTTTAACAAACTGATAGTTTTTTACCAGCTTTCTCAAAAAAATATCTTTAACATTGAAACTTTGATTCCAAGTATAGCTATGAGCACGAATTCCGAACTCATAAAAATATTGAAAATTCACACATTTATGAAATTCTACTAAGCTAGCATTCTTAGTCCGATCAACTAAGGGTTCCTTTGATATGAGGATGAGAAACTTCCGGTGTGTTGATTGGCTGTCGGTTTTCTGGTTGGAACAAAAACGACTTGTCGTTCGCTACCCCCGTGACTATAATGGGACGTACTACCTTTGAGAGGAGTTGTGCCTTCGCCGGTGATAGAACGTACTATTCGACTCTAATTCTCATCCAGGAAATCACAGAATCAGGTCATTCAAATTTTATCCATGTTGCTTAGGGAGGATAATAACAATTGATTTAAATACTAGTAGAATTGAGAAAACTTATAGAATTGAACACTTTTGTTTATATTTTGTATATAGTTGTAGGTTATTACACTTCTATTCGTTTATAATTAATTAATGCAACCTTTTTTTTCATTTTCTTGTTAAATTTATTCAAACTTTTAGTATCGCCACAGAATTTTTCATTTACAAAGTGAAGTCTTGGTTTTTTCCCCGGCCAAAATAAGGTAATGATGAAAAAAAATATTCTAACGAGCATTCTTTCTCGGTAATCATTTTTATTTTGCAATGGCTTATTTTGCTGAGTATATATTTGTAGAGGGTTGTTATTAGTTACTAATAATTAAATATTCAGGTACATGATTAATCATATTCTAGTCTGCTTAAGAAATTTGAATCCTCTTTGAAGCACTTTTCTTTCATGTGATTTTGTTCCCAAACAAGAATAAACTTTTACTGTAAAAATGAAAAAAAAATCTTTAAGAATACGCACATTATTTAAGCCATTAAAAACACAGTTTTGCTAAAGATAAATAAAGCAAATTCATAAATAAAATGCTGGAGAAGAATGAAAACCTTCTTATTTTTTGGAAACACGGGCCATGCGAAACAATTTTGTTAGTAGAAGCTACAGGGAATTAATGAATAAATTTAAATTACGTGCAATGTGATCCCTTTTAAAGAAAGTCGATTGCAAAATATGATTCTATCAAAAACAAGACAAACATGTATAGCTCAAGATGTTTTCGAAGTTCTGCGTGCAACAATTTATACGCTTTTAAGGATTGCATAGATGTTTTATACTGTTACAAAAAAAGGCCAAAAGAATAATATTAAATGAGGAACAAATCATGTTTAATGCCTAGGGGAGTGTAAATGTAAATTTGGAGTTATTTACAAGATAATGACACAAATGCTAATTACATTGCATGTCTGACTTTTCATAGCGAAAAGAAAAGCAAACACTGAGGAATGTTGGCTTTATTGTATGAGGCGTAAATAAGTTTCAACACGAGCTAGTTTTTTTCTCAATCTTTCGAAACCAAAACAGACATCTTCGCAACAAGAAATGAGAGAGGAGAAAAAATATTATAGAGAGAGTAGCTGAATAAACATTTGTTGTTTTAAGCCTTATTTATATTTTGATTTTATTATGTTGTCTTTTATATTATGATAAAAGCTTTTGTGGGAACTCAAATATAAGTTCTGTAATTTGGAAATAATGCAAAAATTATTCTAGACATTTGATGCAATTCCGTTGTCAACGTGGAACATCTCTACAAATGAACAAACCTGTCGTCCGATTTTTCACTGGCAAGCTTTTAAGGATAATGTTTATTGAGAATACTGATAACAAATTTTAGATTAACTTTTATGTGACCTAAAAGGTAAACACTAAAATACACTTTCAGTTTGTTGGTTTTAAAGCTCTTTGGGTACGAATAGCAAAAATTTCCGCATTTTAAAAATGAAATAAATAAATAAAACTTGTGAAGGTGATTTTTTTAAAAATATATATACCATAATTTTTTTTTCAATTTTTGGTATCTGCATGTATAATATTTTTTAAAAAATGCATATAATTACGATTTTCATTTTATTTTTAAATAATATAAAACTGAAGAAAATAAAGCAAATCGATAATATCTGCTTTCTTTTGCCTCTATTTTAAACATAAAAAGTTTTAAAAAGAGTCTTTTATAAAGGGCAGTTTGAGTTTGCACGCCATTTAAAGCGAGAAGTAACAGAAATGGCAAACACAAACCATATTTTTATAAGAATATATCAACCAAATCATCAGCCAGAAATATAAAAGATAAAATAAATCTGTATAATCTTCCACAAGATTTATGTCTAATAATTTTATCCTCTTATATTTTCTAGCTTTAATGTATCATGTTCCAGATTAAATATAAACTCAGAGATGCATTAATTTGTGTGTTATTTGGAATAGGAGCAATCTTGTAAATATGTGTCAGAGACAGATTTCGTAAAAAGAAGCAGAAAGATTGATACACCTTATTTAATTTTCAGTGTCACGGTTGATGCATGATTTTATTGAAATTACTTTAGTTCCTAAATTTTTTCTCCATCGGATAGAAAATTCTTGCATGATTTTTTATTCTTTAAAATGGTCCTAAACATTCTTTGAACTGGAACGTTACATTTTAGTTAATACAACCAATAAAATTAAATTTTCTCCATGAAACATCAGTCAACATCAATTTTGGGAAATAAATATTTTCCAACACTTTTGCTAGATTTCGCATATTTCAGGTTTGTAAGGAAGGGATTTTAAAATCAATTTTTCATTAATTTCGTCATGCACCTTGGATTTGAAATTTCGTACAGTTATTAGTTCGCGATGGCAATGGAAAATTTTAATAATTTTCAAACCCTTCAAAGTCAAGAAAAGTATTAGTTTAGATAAAATTTATTTCACACCATTTGTGCCTTCTGGATTTAATGCTACAATGAGTTATGAAATAAATAAAAAAACCAAAAGTATAAATAAGAAAAAAGTGAAAAAAATTGAAACACTTTATCTACGAAATAAAAAAAATCGCTAATTGAAATAAACAGAGAGGGTACCACCTAATATTTTATATTTGCAATCGGGAATTATGAAACTCTTCGGAGACTTAAAAGGTAAAACTAATAAAAAATAAAGAGGTTTTAAACTTCGTTTTATTAATGCTGTAAAAATTAGAAAATGATATTTTTTATCGAAACTCAAGCAATATAATAATGAAATTAAGTCACAATGTAATAAAAGAAAAAAATTCATTATATAAAAGGTAAATTTCATTAAAAATGCAATTACGATCATAATTTGCTTAAAGCCTTTTTTTTCTATCTGCGCATCTCTATGCTACGATTTTGTTTTGCATTTTTTTTTATCTCTCTCTTTCTTCTATGGTTTTGTCTTGCCTTTGATCTTTTTATCATTTCTATTTTTGATACACTGATAAAAAGCATTTTAAAAATATTTTTATACTCAATATTCTAAGTTAAATTTCTTGATATAAAAGTATCAATACAAATAAAAAGATTATACTTTTTCCAACTCCTTTGACGAATTTTCAGTGTTCCATAAACTCAAAAATTTTCCAATTACGCGCAAATACTACTTGTGATATTTATTTTTTCTTAAAAGTTTACATTCTTAATCTTGCTTCACTTTTTAAATTTCAATAGACGTAAGACGAACACTCCTTTTAAAATATCTCTGTCTGTGCAATAGTTTTATTTCTGTCGGAAGTGTTATATAATGAATTTTGTTATTAAATGAAAATTGCTTCAAACTTTTTTTCATTTTTATTTCTGCAACTAACTTCTTTTCAAAATTTGTATGACTTCAATATCTCAATAAAATGTTACATCTTTAATAAAATGTATTCAAACCTATTTTTATAAATTTTACTTTTTAACTTATATTTCAAAACCAATTATCTTTTCTTTCAAAATTTGTATGACTTCAGTCTCTGAATAAAATGCAATATCTTTAATAAAATGTAGCATCTTTATCAACATTACTATTTCAATTTATTTCGGAAAAACATCTTGGAAATCAAGTTGACTCACTAAATTGGATAACATGCGATTTAGCGAACATCAAAACAAGGACGATCATTACCTGTGATTGAATGCATCTGATTGCAGTAATATTTACTTGTCTTTTTATTCAACAGATATTGAACACGTAACAATTTTGCTGATATCTTATTTAGTTTATTTGTGGAGAAAATGAAGGAGTGTCTTTTAAATCGATTACATACTGACAGACAATTTTCATATTATTTTCAATAAATTTTTAACATGATATAAAATGAAGAATCGGAATAAAATAATTCCTTTCTTAATATAAATCCAGTTTCATTTTGAATGAACAAATCGAAATAATATTATTTCTTCGAGTTTGACGAATAACTTCTTTCGCTCTGATTTGCAATCATTGAAATAGTTATTTTATATTTCTTCAATTTACTTCGTTTTATTCCTATTTATTTCGTCATTTCTCAGTCTTTTCAATTGCATCATTAAACATGCTGTGGCATTCTTCTAAGAGTTAGAAAGATCTTAGAATTTCAGATCCTTGAAATAAGGGATTACATCTATACTCGTAATCTTAGAAAAATGAATTCTTCATACTTCATCTGCAAATAACGAAATAAAAGTAAGAAATTTTATTCTTATAGACACTGCAATAAGGAGAGGTTTTCTTTTTCAAAAGGCTTAATGCAAAGAGGGTCCCACATAATTTTTTTCAAAATTAATTTTCGAAATCTGTTTCTAAGATTAATGACATGGAAATAAAGAATATTAGCAAAACAACGTGAGCTTCAAATTTTAGCATTATATTTATTTTACTTTTAAATATGCGTAGTTATGTAATAAAAATAATTTAAGAATGGACAGTGGAATTTTATAAGCAAGATCTTTAATATGACATTGGAGGGAATGTAATTATTTGACAAATCATTTATTCTGATTTCGGAGAATCATAAATTTGGATTCGATTCTATTCAAGATCCCTGAAAAGTTTAGAGGCCCTCTGGATGCGTGACTAAAGATAAATTCCTCAAACGTCCTGATGTTACTATGAGATTCTGATGGGAGAAGTGCGGTTTAGGTTTCTTCCTCGGGATTTAAACATGATTGAAAGAATAATATTCGGAGATATAGACAACACTAGAAGGGACCTTTCATCTGAAAACATAAAAGCATGAATCAATAAATGCTCTCAAAAAAGTAATTAAAAATATTTTCTTAAAGCATTGAAAAAGCACTACTTGCAATAAATTAATGCTGCCTGCATTACACCAGAGAAAGCCAAATTTGGTTAATTTCTTTCGAATTACCTGTATAATGGAAATTTTATTCATTTAAATATTAATTATTATTTTTATCTTATTTTGGATGCTTAAAGAAACATCAAAATTATCACAAAACACAAGATTATATACCAAATTTGATTGCGTTCGTGATTTATGACGTTTGCATGCACGCGAAACCACTGATTGAAGAGAGCCGACCAGTTGATGTGAATCCATAATTTAAAAGCTAAACTGCGAACCAAATTTTATTTCTCTAGCTGTTTACGTTTTACAGTTACCTGATTCATTTGTATTCGAATAGTCAGACTTCATCTCATTTGATTTAATTTAAAATTCCTTAAAAGTCTACGATCTGATCTAAAATCCATATGCGAAATTCCATTCATCTAGCCCAAAATAGTTTTGAGTTATCTCGTTCACAGACGGGCGGAGAGACATACACAATGCCAGAGGGTGTTTTTCGAACTTATGGAGAATTGAAACATGGAGATACGCCAAAATCTCGGGTTCGAATTTTTTCATGGAGGCAATATTTTCTCTACACTACGTATACGATTCAATAAAATAAAAATACTTTTGTTTTCTTTTACTATTATATATTAATCATTAGTTGTCAATCTGTTGTTAATCTGATTGATTGAGCAATCACTCAATCATGTAGGACATTTTTTTTGTCCATTAATTTTCTCCGAAAATTTAATTATCTATATCTAACATGGATTGTATTAATAGTTAAAAAGCACCAAAATATTTAAAAAAAATTCCGAAAATCAATTCCACTCCCCAAATTAACATTCAAACACGATAAACCGTAAAACATAAATGATAAATATTCATTCAACATGACCCATTAGGTGAGAGTTCTCAGCTATTGTATAAATGAGAAGTAGACATATAAAGAAGTAGAAAAGCATAAATGAGAAGCGACAATGCTTTTCAGTGCTCTGAAAAGCATTGTCGCTTGTCGAAAAATTCAACTATAGGCAATCAAATTGTATAAGCCCAATATTTACGATTTTTTTCCTTTAAAATAAAATAAAAAATCTAAATTGTGAGCAAGGGAAATCAGAATATGTCGAAATTCTTAAATTGATTTATTGTAAAACATCTGAAAGGGCAGGTTTACGACAATGGAATGATTTCTATGCAATGAAACTCACATAAGTTGCAACATAACATGAATATGGTATGTTGTTATCGCCACGAAATAAAAATTTCTTCTGAAAAGTTAAAAAAAATCAAAACACAGATGGATTTCTTTTAAAAAAGAAAATATAAAAAATACGTTGACTATATGGTAAATAACATGTATTTAAGGATTGTGTAATATGTTTATTTAAATTTTCTTCTTTAAATTTATAAAAAAAATCATGTATATTTTGTAAATAGGCTCTTAACTTCTTACGCTTATTTGGTGAAAGTGTAGATAAGATTTGGAAACCATTTCTTCTTGTCTTTAGTTATATCTTTTCTTCATATTTGACCCTTTGTTGTTGATCAGAAATAAATGCACGAGTTTGTTCCAAATATCAAAATAACGAGAGGCAATCAAGGTTGTATTTGATTCAAAATAACTTAAACGCCATACGTATGTGAGATGCAAAGTATCAGAAATAGTAATTTCATAATATTATGAATTTTTTACTCATCCTTCTAAATTTTGTTAATAGAAATTTAAACATAAAAAAGATTATTTTTTCAAAATCTTTGCCGCTTTTGATTTCAATAAAATAGAATGCAAACTATTCCTTTGCCTGACTTCAACTTCTTGGATACAAAATTCCTATATAAGGTTATATTTTTTGTTGCCCATTATTTTAAAACTTTTCAAAACAACTACAGTAAATTTTCGATTAAACAAACAAAGAATAGAGTTTACTTTTTTTCCAGAAGAACCGTTGGACAGCAATAATTTTGAAAGATAAGTAATGAAAATATCTAAAATAAAACGAATAAACACATCAAATTAAATCATTCACGTCATCATGAATTTATTCGCATACCATAGATAATTTATTTACAAGCAAAATCTATTGGAAATCTAAATTCCCTAGCTTTATAAATTTTTCTTAAAATTTTTTTCTTATTTATTACACTCTCGACGAGACAGTAGCTTCAAACCTATCAAGTTTTACAATTACAAGAGCCCCCCCAAGTTTGTTTTTTCATAGACCGGTAATAAACCTTCATCTGCCCATTATTCAGATTTTGATGTTAGAATTTATTTTAAAATAATTGTTTTTTTATATGGAAATACTATTATTTTTCAATTGAATTTATATTATTTAGTATTTCATAAGAAGTTTTGTATCAATATCAAACAGTAGTACAATTTCTTCATGATTCATTAGAAAGGAAATTAAAATTAAAATTTTTTTCGTAGAAAGGACGTGATTCGAAAGTAGGATACTCTGTTTCAAAATTACTGGTAAGCTTTAATACTTTTTATGAATAAATAATCTTTTAGAATGCTTTCTTTCTTTATCTGACACATTTCCCAGTATTCTGGTTTTTTCTAAGTCAATAACTATGTTCAGAAGTCAATTAGTTTTTATAAATAATACATTTTTGTATTTTTTAAACTAAACAAGATAATTTTTATATTTTATTCTGATAAATATATAATTTAGATGCAACTTTGTAAGTTTTTTTGTGATAGTAAATTTTTTTTCAATTATCAGATGAGATATTACGGAATAAATTAAGATTTTTTTTTTGAAAATTACATAAATTATGAATCTTGATAAAATATTTCTTTTTTGATTAAAATTATTAAATGTTTGTAATAATCTGTAATCTATTAAAAAACAAGAAATAGCCAATATTTTGTGAGAAAAGTATAAAAAATAAATACTCTTTTATTTTTTATACTTTAAAATAAAATGTTTAAAAAATAATATAAATAAAATAAAATAATAAAATAATATAATAAATTTTATAAAAAATAAATACTTTTTTTTAATACAAAGAATATATCTTTTTTTTTTCAAAAATACCAAATATTTTGAAATGTTATTATTCTAAAAGTTCGGGCGCTTAAGACTAAATATTTTTCATTAAAGCATTTAAGTGTATTGTGAGGGTACATGGAGAGAAATGTAACTTTTTTTCATCATTTTCATTGAATAAATGAAATAAAACATAATATTCATAGAACCAACATAGTTAGATATTTCAACTTAAAGAATAGTACTTAATTAAATAGTTTTTGGATGCTATGAGTATGGATTAGAGTTTAAACTTTTGACTTTTACAAGTATTTCGTAGAAGAATCCTCTTCTGAATAGTTTTCAATTATCTAAAGATAAGCTGTGAAGCTGTATTTATTACTTTGAGTTTTCTATCTTTAAATATAGTTTCAACATTTAATATTTAAAAAAACCAAAAACGCATCGAAGAATTTTATTTACAATAACAATGTTTCTTCAAAATTTCTGTTACAAAATTCTTATGAAGTAACTTTTATGAAGGACATTAACTGTAACTGAAATATTAAAGTGGGCTATACCATCATGTGCTTAAAAAGTATTTTAAAAATGGTAGCCAAATAAGCCTAGTTTTAGGAATTTCCTAAAACCATACCGAAATTTTGGTAAGAAATGGAAAAAAAATTAGAATTAGAGAATTTTGCTTTGCTTTGTATTGCACAAATTCTCACTTAAATTCGTATTAATGAAAATTTGTCGCCGATTATCTTGGTTACAGCAATTCTATTTCTTTCATATATGCTTTAAATACCATTCCTTCTCATATAGAATTAATTACCTGAAAAATTAAATGGAATTTTCCTCCAAGCAGAATTAAATAAACGAGGACTATTTTCCTTTCTTCAAAGTCATGTTTAAAATTATCTCTATAAACGTGCTAAGTAGCTTGCAAAAGGAGCAGAAAAATCAATTAACTTGACTCCTATTAAACCGTCTCAAATGACAATTGAAACAGCTAATGACTAAAATCTTAAAAAGCTAAATTTCTCTGTACTCTTAACCCTTTCGTCCCGAGCGCCGCATATATGCGGCATCCACGCAACGACTGTTGGGTACGAGTGCCGCATATACGCGGCATCAAAAATATCTGTACAAGTGCCATCTGGAGTCGATGGCAACATTTTTCGATATCGGCAGAGCATTTTCCGTTGATTTTATTGACATATAGGATTAATCATTTCTTAAAACTCTTGAAAACTGATTTTTGTTGAAACCACATTCAAACGTCTTACGCAATAAACTAAAACCATCAAGTCGATCGTTTACTGTTTTATACCAATATTCTATCGAATCAATTCGGTAGTAAACGATTGTACATATCTAGTTTTTACAGGAATTAGAAGTAGATCAGCTTAAGGTATAATTCTTGATTCTTAAAAATTAGAATTTTCATGTTAGGGTTTTGTTTGAAAATGTATTTACAAAAATAGTTTAGTCCCTTTCAGAATGAGTACAAAGCATAAAAACATTATTATGTTTGAAACTGACGTAACCGATTCTGAAATTGAAAATAATGTCTACCTGTGTAAAAGACGACGGAGAAATAATATATGCAGCACTTCAGAATCAGACGTGGAGTTAATTTGCGATAATAGAAAGGTCACCCTGTGCAACACAATATGGACATCGAAAAATTTCGAACCAAGTATTCATAAATTTTCTTCAGAAAATTCAGGACTGAAGAAGAAAATGGGAAGATCGTCAAAAATTATCGATTACTTCGAACTGTTTTTTGATCAAAAGCTCGTAGAATACATTGTGGATGAGACGAATTTTTACTCGGATCAAAAGAGTAATAACATAGACACTGGAAAACAAACGACAGTAGAGGAGATGTACTGTTTCTTTGCATTGTCACTACTAATGACACGTAATAAAAAACTAGCGTTTCACGAGTATTGGAGTACTGATAAATATTTACGCAGTAGTATTTTTAGTGAAGTAATGACTAGAGATCGGTATCTTTGGATATTACAGATGATACATTTTACCCGTCAACAAGAGCCCGCTGATGATCGTTTATATAAAATAAGTGATATAATAAACATGCTACGAAAATCGTTCTGCGACACATTTTATCCGAAAGATAAAGTTTGCATCGATGAAAGCTTGATGCTATACAAAGGTCGCCTGTCCTTCAAGCAGTACATTCCCTCGAAAAGGAATCGATTTGGAATAAAGTCATACATACTCTGTGATTGCAAAACAGGCTATGTCCAAGACCTGATTGTTTATGAAGGAAAATCAACTGTGACAGAAAGTGACATCAGCGGAATTGGAAAATCAGGTGCAATTGTTTTAGCACTCTTGCAACCATACTTAGGTCAAGGTCACACAATATACACTGACAATTTTTATTCGAGTCCAGCATTATTTACCTTTTTGCTTGACAACTGTACGAATGCATGCGGCACTGTAAAAAAAGGCGTCAAGGAATGCCGAAGATGGAAGAGCGCCTGAAAAAGGGAGAGGCATGTTTTCGTGCAGCAAAAAACTTGCTAGCGATGAAGTGGATGGACAAAAAAGAAGTCCATATGATTTCCACTATGCATACGGTAAACTTTGAAGCAGTGCCGAGATATGGTGGGGAACAGAGCGTCCAGAAGCCTGTTTGCGTCATTGACTACAATAAGTCAATGGGAATTGTTGACAAGGTGGACATGGTACTGAGTACCGTAAATTCAACCCGGAAATCGCTGAAGTGGTATCGGAAATTGTTCTTCCACCTCATAGACATCTGTGTGTGGAATGCATATTGTCTGTACAAGCACAATCGGAGAGAAACAATTTCGATGGCAAAATTTCATTTGAGCCTGATAAAACAAATAGTCGAGAAGTATCGTGACAATACAAAGGGACATCATCAAGGCAGACCCGCTGATAATCCGATGAGGTTAACCGACAGGCATTTTCCCACCTTTTGCAACCCGAAAAACAGAAGACGGGGATGTGTAATTTGCAGCAAAAATGATAAAAGAACGGATTCGCGGTATGAGTGCAAAGATTGCGATGTTGGCCTTTGTGTAGATCCTTGCTTCCGAATATATCACACAGAACTATATTACTAGTTTTTACATATTTTATTACATATTTTGTACGTATTAGATTTACACCTTATATTTCAATAATTTTCATGTCTCTATTTATTATATTAATCATTTAATCGTTAAGCTTTGTAATTATATAAATACCTATGTTATCTATAATTTTGTATTTTGTATTTGAATAATTTTATACCTACCTACCATATTAAAAATATAAAAGTCCTATCATATTAAAAATATAAATATACTTATTACATTAGAGCAATGATTGATTTATTTAGTACAGTTCCTATTTAACACTTAGAACAACATATATAAAGAAACCACGCTCACTGTGCATTTTTTCGGCGCGAGGTTCCGTTCAGTGACGGCACTTCGGCGGACGAGGCAGTCGTAGCGAAAGGGTTAAACATGTAAAAGCGAACTATTTTGTCTTTAAAATTAAGGTAGCTAAGTTTTGAACAGAGGATGGAACTATTGTATATCTGATAGGTTTAAAGAATAATCCCAATAGCCTGTGTTCCTGTTGTAGCAACAAAAGACTAGGAAAGTGGATCGATATTGTCATGCACCAAATATTTTTTCAGAAGTATTAGTAATTAACGTAAGAATAATATAACAGGCGAACACATTTCGTTAGTTTCGTTCAGAGCAAATCATAACTTTGCTGAATTTTGTACATTCACTGAAATTTTTTGTTTAGCATATTTGTTCGAAAGCATTTTCAGTTGAAATGATTTATTTGATTTAATTGATCTCTGTATGAATTACACAGCTCTATTTATCTACTGTTCATTCTCGGATTCCAAAACACCACGTTTTTGTGCATGCGTCAAAATGCATCTATTTAGTCAAACTGTGTGTGAGATTGAAGGAAATGTTTACATTTAACAAGCTGATATCGGATTCTACGCGGATTTAGGAGGCATAAAAGCTACAGATAAATCGCAATATTCTTCTTGTGCACAGCCAACCTCCCCTTATACTCCCCACCATCACTGAACCAAGCAGCATAATAAAATACTTCAGAGAAGTATTTTTACAGTAAGGAGCTAAAACATTAAGCTATGATAAATGAATGAAAAATGTCTGTTCTTAAAATTAGTTATAATTTTTTACAAAATGGTGATAGTTTTATTTTAAAACACTTTTTCATTTATTCGTTATTGAATTTTCTAATAATATTTTGAGATTAACATTGGAAGATAAATTATCACAATTAAGAATTTAGCATAGAATATTCTTCGTAGCACTCTTGAAAGATCTTTTTTAAGCCAGTTTAGTAGCCATATAAGCAATCTATAAGCAATTTTCAGTTAAAATAATATATCAGAAACGATATATATATATATATATATATATATATATATATATATATATATATATATATAATATGGGAGAAAACTGAGCGAAAAAATAATTAATAGGGCGGAAATCATGGTTCAAAGAAGAATTCTGGTTTCCTCATCCTTCCGCATCTTACCCCTTAACTAGGTAGAATCGTTGAAAAGGCGTAATGTCTGGATACTAAAAGGAATAGTGATATGTGTGAATGCATGTAAACATTTTTTAAATTCTTATAACTGATGTACTTTTGCTCTCCAGATTTTCCTTTTATCAAGAGTTACAAAAAATATAAATTGGAATAACATTCTGCAATTTTTGTCCCTGTAATAAATGGCAAAATCTGCAATGCTATTTGGCTCTTCCTTAATGTCACTAATTTTTATCTTCTGTCATTAAAAAATACCATCAAACATTTAACGAAACATAGTTTTTATATATTAGGTGATATTACGAAAAGTGAAAAACTATAATAAAAATTATTAAAGGATTGACGAATTAATTCCCCGCAGGTTGATTACTTACTATGATAAAGTGAAGCAATATATGCAACAGTTCATAGCAAAATTAAAGCATATACTGGTATGGTATCTAAAATGTATAGAAGGAAAAGATTAGTAAGGGTTCAGATAATGTATGTTTAATCCTTTTAACCTAAAATATTAGAAATATTATATGTAAGTTAATTATTATGTACATGACACATCATATTATATGATCTATAATATTTATCAGTTAAATTCAGATGATTTATTATAATTGAATTTTAAGAACAAATAAAAAGCTGAAGCAACTGCTGTAGCATCATCGAATTCTCGAAAATTCAAACTGGTACGAGACCTTGAATTTTCATTAAGAATGGACAAAAACAAAACTGCTTTAGCACACATATTGAAGAAAGAACATTATCATCTTTTAGAATGATAAATAATCTCATTTCTTACTTAATTGTTTTAGGTAATGTTAATAAAGTTAGTCGATCATTTCTTATAATAATCTTTAAGTAATAAATGTGAAATAAAACAATTTTCTTTTTTTTTAATATCAATGAAAATGAGGCTGTTTTAACCCCTTTTATTCGTCTATTCTTTAGATAATAGGTGTGTAAATAAGACTTAGTAAAAAAATATACCTTGGTTTTATTCTAGTACCAATAAATACGAAAACACCACTATAAATGTCCCATGAGCTTTGGAGAAGTCTTTTAAGATGTTGTAAAATATCCCAAGCTATGAATTTAAATCTTCAACGAAGTTTGAATAAAAATTGCCAAACCTTCTTTGAACAGTGTATTTATAGAAGTATTCTGAGTGAATAGAATAAAGATTGAACTTTTTACCGAGGAAGCAATTTTCTTCTTGTGTTAGGTTGCTGACACACCTTGTAGAAAGAATATAGTGTGATGATGGATTGCTACTTTTCTCCACTGAAGTAAATACACATCAGACTACTTGAAGCATGAATTCCAAGCTGTAAGCTGGCCACAGCTTTATCACAGCTGTTTTAGGTTCCAGATTCAGTACATTACCATGCATTTTTATATGAGAGAAAATTGCGTAGAAAGAATTGCTAATGGCGAAAGTTATCCTTGATACACTAAAAATAGAAATATTCTTATACATTTGGAGCAAATATTTTTTGATTAAATAGAGAAAAGGAAGGGGTAGTTTTTAGCGAAAGATGTAATAATGTTTACCTAAAAATATCTAGCATTTTGGAAAAATGTATCACATGAAGCAATATCATACGAATTCTATCATTTAATCTCATTTTTTTAAATTAAAAAAATGAGTTTCGATACCATTCATCAGTCTTTTTTTGTAATTTTTCCTTTACTACTTCGGAAATTCAAATACTTACATGAAGCAGGTTCTTAAATTTAAAAACTTCTTGGAAACTAAATTCTTCGCCAAGTTAATGCAGTTCAGACCCCTTTGCTTTTAAAAGATTTAATAAAGATTTCATTTGTCAACAAAATTTATTAATACAAACATTTGTAAGTTTTTCCAGAATTCGCTGAAAAATTGCTGTTATTTTCAGCAAAAGAATATTAGAATTAATAAAGAAATTTAAATTTTATGTAAATTAAAATGTTTGTAGCTTAGGGAGAATGATTGGGATAGGAATAGGAAAAAGAATAGGTTAGTTCAACTTAAAAAAAAACCTTGTTAGTTTAATGCACAGTATTTGTTCCAGCTTGTACATAGAAGAAAATATTTTAATGGTACCGAGCAATGGTAAAGAATACGTTGGTCATAACATCTGAAGACATATTTAATATTCGTAATTTTAAGAACATCAATGGCATAATATGATCTCTGGCATCAGATGATCATGAGTTATGACTTGGCGATTCAATATCCAGACTTAAAATTTATTGAAAGGTCTTCTCAATGACCATCTTGTTGCTTTAAAATAAAAACATTAATATAATACAAAAGATAAAAAGGGCCGTTAGGTAGATATCCACCATATCCTAAATTATTAGATTATCCCAGATAATAATGCAGATCTTGACAATCATGTAAAATATACCCCATAATGAAGATTCTGTGTTTAGAGCCCACAAATGTAGAAACACCCACTTTTAGCTATAAAGTGTCAATCGGCCACAGATATTTCATAAGTTGATGAACCAATAACTTACTCACATGTATGACAATATCTCATCCATGCAACTATAGGTGGCCCTTTTTTATTAGACTAACCAACTTAACAATAATATCAACAGTTTGGTATTCTTACTTATAATATATATATATATATATATATATAGATAGATAGATAGATAGATAGATAGATAGAGAGAGAGAGAGAGAGAGAGAGAGAGAGAGAGAGAGAGAGAGAGAGAGAGAGAGAGAGAGAGAGAGAGAGAGAGAGAGAGAGAGAGAGAGAGAGAGAGAGAGAGAGAGAGAGAGAGAGAGAGTGAATGAATGAAATAATTATTCAGAACCCTTAAATTTGATATAAAATTTTTAAATCAATTTTATCTGCTTTCTTTGTGGTAATATTTTTATTTGAGGTTATTGAAAAAAATTCTGATTTAAATTCTATCATGAATATCGAAAGATAAGCTTTGTTCAAATGAAAGCTCTAAAGTCTGATAAACTCGCTCAAAAATTGAGTTCTAATATGGAACCGAAAGTTGTTTTTTAATTAAAGATTATTTTGAAGAAACTCCGATTGTTCCCTATACGCCGACGCATTGCACTCCTTTCTACTTTATTTATTTCTCCCCCAGGGTAGAAAAAGACAAAATGAACGAACCAATATAAAGAAAAGCTATTAAAATGAATTTCAGAGAGCAGAGTCGATTGCTTGAAGCTGAAGACACCTTAGAATTACCCGCAGTAATGAATATAACCCTGAAGGCACGGAACACTCTAGTTTTCAAAATTAATTGAGCGTATTGTGTTTATAAAAATTGCAACCCCGCCGACTTACTTTAATTAGGAGAAAACTGATGTAAAGTATTTTGAAGAAAGTTCTGTGGTCCCTCCTTTGTTGCTTTACTATTCTGATATCGATCGAAATGAATCGTATGATTTTTCCTGGATGAAATTTATTGCTGAATTAATAAACTCTTCTCCCTATGTTGTCGTGTGCTAGAAAAAATCCTATATATACAACTGCTTCTGTTTGAAAAAGAAATGACTTCCTAACAACCTTGCGTGAATATTGAGTATTCAAAAATATTTCATGATGTCTGTAAGAAACTTTGTTTCTTTTAATGCAGTTCTTACTTCTCTGTTTATTTTCAATTTACTTGTAGCCTGAATAGTTTTTGCAGTGTTTGTATCAGCAATGTTATTGATCAAACTAATTTGGAAGACTGAACTTGGATTAAAACTTTTAGAATTAAGAGACATTAAACTTTATATGTGTTCAAATTTTAAAAGTTTAGGCAAAAAATCAAATTTAAAAGTAACAGCTGTTTCTACGCGCAAATTTAGTCATATTTTCAGAATAATTTTTCTAGGCCTATCAAGGTTTAAATTTTTGGGGAAAAATACACATTAATATTATTTTTCTTTCATCATTCGTGTGCCTTTGTTTCTTTTTAAATTCTCTTTTCAGAACAAATGATTTCTTACAATTATTCGAAACGTGACATTTTTCATAAAGCAATTTTCTTAAGTTTCATATGAAGAAAATCCTGGATACTTGCCTCTCTTTTATACTTTATGGTTTCGATACTGATTGACGTTTTATTAATACAACAGCCTATTGTTTTATCTGGGTCAAATTTATTACTAAATTAATATTCTTTCTCATATCATCTTATAAAAAGACATATTCCGATATGCTCAATACTTTTTATAAAAATAAATTATGGCATTTTATCGAATAATTTTTATTTTGAATATCGGATAATCAGTGCCAAAAAAATTAAGGTATTTTTTCATTTTTTCTTTTATATTTCTTTTTAATTTTTATATTGCCTCGAATGATTTTTTTAAAAATTCTTTTGATATCAATAATACGTGGCTTAATGTTTGCACCTTTGTATTTCTTTTCACTCTAGTTTTAAACATTGCGATATTTTTCAAATAGTATTTTTCTATGAAACAAATATTTTTTGAAGAGAAACAGTTGGTCAAAGTAATTTTGAACAGAATTTCTATTGTTGGAAGTTTTTATTACCACCGTAGTGATTTATATTATTTTGCAGCTGAAATCATCTGCTGTTTTATTAAACTTCCCATCGAGTCTCATCTTAAAATAAATTCTAGAAATAAACATCAGTTTTTACAAGAAACAAAGATGTCTTTTACACGCAGTTTTTTACAAACGTGAACTTTTAAATTTTAGCAAAAAATCTCCGGATGTTCATGGGGGCATTTATTTCTTTTTACAGGACTCTTGTGCTGATTTTTTCTAATAGATTTATCTTAAGAATTTATTTTTTTTAATTTTAAAACTTATTTTTATTAACAAATTATTGTTGGTGTTGGTGTTAAAATATTTATTATAATGCGAATGCAATGAAATGTCACAAATTACAGTTATTTTTGTTCATAAAAGCTATTTTGCTTAATTCTAATAAAATATTATATAAAATCAGTAGGTTCCGGAATTCATGTGTTTTTTCTCCTTAGAGGAAGAGATTTATACTTGTTTCTTATTTTTTTAATAAAAAATTATCCTTTTTTTGCAGAAATAAATCACACCAATATTTAATGCAGAAAAAATATTTATGTAGTTGCATTGTATTTAAGAAATTTCTGTATAACTGTATCAGATTTTCCTATTAATCTGCATTTCTTTTTTTCCCCTTATTTTTGAATTCTGGACGGAATTAAACCATTATAAACATTACATTATTTAAGAGAAATTAAATTGAATCTAACAATTCATAATGTCTTTTTATATCAGTACGTGTCTTTAACTAGTTAAATAGATGCTTCTGGTTAATGGATATAATAAGGATTTCAGAAGTACAAGCGAAAATCCATTTAGTATTTTTATTGAATTTGCTTCGAACATGTTTATTTCATTACTGCTGTAATTAATTTTGTTATTGCTAAGAGAATTAATAAATATAACAATGTAATCCTAGGAGCTTCATTTTTAGAATAAATATGATTCAAATTGAAGTGAATATAATTAATTTTGAAATAATGTTAGGTAGTAAATAAACCATTTTATTAAAAAATATAAAAGAAAACCAAATTTGAAGAACTTATAAAGCTGGAATAGAAATTCGTATGTTTCAAATATTTAATAATTTCTTTAATTATTTTTGTTAAGTAAAAGATATTGTAAAGAAATAAATATATCAATTTTCCTTTTTAAGTTATTCAAAATATATTTAGAAAATAACGTCCTGTTATGAGATAAATAAAATTCCTTTTCCATGTATAGTTAATTGATGCTTCCTTTTCTTTCTCGCTTTACAATTCTAATCTAATGACAAAATTTTTCATAGCTGAAAATTACAAGTGATAAGAAAAGATTTTGAGTAGCTTAGTTCTGTACTAATCTAAGAATATAACTCTTGGGGATTCCAAAATAATCAAAATTCGATAATTTTATCTTCTAACGGATTCAAATCCAGTGGAAGAACCCCCCCCCCCCATTTCTAGAGAAAGAATCAGCAGAATTTGCCTGTACTTATCTTGGCCGAACATGAGACTTCTCTTGTACTAAAATTACACTTATTCTCAGAAAATGACCCTAACGCAAATCAGGGTAACCCAGACCTCCACCCTAATTACTTTTCCATCAGGCTTCGCTTTTGAGTTCCAAGGGTTATAAATGACACCAGGGGCGAAAAAAGGATAGTTTGGTCGCCAACCTTTCGCCAAGATTTTTTTTTCATGCCACCTCCTATGCCGAAACAAGAACAATGATAAAAGCACTTTATTTTGTTAATTAGGATTGTGATTTATGGATGTTAGGAAGGGCTAATCAACAAGTACTTTGTATGAATGAAAATTGTGTTTGGCACTGTTGGGATCACAGTTGTGAATTTTATTAACGGTGGCAGAGGTTGCGATCATTAATCTTTCATTACCTTAGGAAATTAGTATGACTGCCTTCCTAAATAATTCATAATAAAAAAATTAAAACCTGTGAAAAAAATGTGTTTTATCGAGAGGTATTTTCCCGCGAAGATGAAAAAATAATAGCATTAGCTTCACATTAATAAAAGTCGGTTAATCTTTTTGCTCGAATCCATTCTATGAAAATATTTACTTAAACCATGATTCATATGTTTAGTTTTTGTTTTTCCACAATTGTTTTAATTTTTATTTGGATATAGATCATTTAAACAAATTTTTTAAAGTAATATCACCTTCTTGATCAGATAATTTCTTTTTGTTGAAGTTCATCGTAATTTTTTTACCATTTAAAATATCACTTTAACCATGTAGGTTTAGTCTTGTCTTCTATTCTTGTTTTGTTCCTACAAATTCTAAATTTTAAAACACAATGAAAATAAACTTTCCAGTTGCAGAGATTTATAATTAAACTTGTTTATTTAGGTTAAAAAACAATCAAAATGAGCAATTCAGTTTTATTTCCAATTTTCTACAGGGTTATATTTTGTTATAACTCTGAATGTTGATCAGTAGGCAGATGAAGAATTTAACTTTGAACCGCCAGCCTCATTTTAAAATTCTGCTCTACATCAAAGGCTTTTATTGATGTATGAATCTACTGAACATTTAATTCATAAATTATCTGAAATCAATACAGAATTTTGTTCTAAATATCATAAGCTCAGTGGTTTTTTATTCTTTTATATCTGCGATATGCCTTACGATGATTTGCAAAAACTATAGTTTTATTTGCGGAGGAAGCCTTAGGTAAAACTATTTTGCATTTTAAATAAGATTTTATTTGGATGTAATAGCAGCGGATAAATTTTCTTAAAAGTTGCTCCACTAAGGTGTGCCAACACTAGAAATGCTCTGTCTTTTCTCTATATATTATCACTAAATAATAAGTTGAACGGTGTATTATTCAATCAAGAAAAAGCAACATACTATTTTTGTTGTTGTTTTAAAAAGATATTTTTAATTAATTACACTCTCGATTATCGATTATATATTGTGATTACATATTATGATTGTTTTGTTTGTGAGTTAAAAACCTCGACCAAAATAATCAGCTTTTTTCTAAGGTATTATGACATGGCATAAACAATTAAGTTTTGCATAATTTAATCTGCGTTGAAATGTCTTTATTCCACAACACATCAAAAAAGATTTTCTTGTCATGTTTCAAAGTTTTCGTTTATTTTATAATTTATTAATGTCAAGAACTTAGATGCTTATTTTTGTTTGTTCATGATGGCTCGTAAGTAATCGGCTCAAGATAATCGGATATAAGGTATTATTAATTAATCCTGAAAATCGGATATATTTTTCATTAAATAAAAATACTCGTCAGAAATTTTATTGTGATGATGATTTACGTTTGAAGAGTTTTCAGGGTTTTTTTATTGATATATTTAAAGAATGCTTTGAATGGAATGAAAGAAAAGTCTTGGAAAGAAATGTGAAAACATCCTTGAATACAAGTTGGATGATAGTATATATCATTCAATTTACATTCGAATGTATAGTTCGAAGGTGTCACTGAGCATAAACAAAAAAATAGCATGAATAAATTGTGCTTTTTTTATCAAAAAGGAGAAAAAGACTGTAAATAAAAAGGTAAATATTCGAAAATGCAGACCAACTTGGTTGGTTTGCATGCTTTAGAAAAGAAAATGCTTTCTTTCGTTGAATCTGATAGGTAACTTTGACTTACAGGTCAATAAACTCGATATATTGGATTATTGAAATGATATTCTACGCTTGAATTTTTTCTTGGCAGCAGTGAGAGGAAGAAATTGACTTTTCTTCACGTAATCGAAAGCAGTCGATGCATGCATTCTTATGTACCAATAAATATTTTATACTGTCACAAAAATAAAGAAAATCGTGGAAATGCAACACCAAACAGGTTTAGAATCTTTATTTTTTATGAAACCCCCATAAGTCCTTACATGAGTATAATAAAATACTTCTTAAGAAATGATATTAAATGCAGGTAAATGAAACGATCTCCATTCTTTCTTATGAAGCATCTACATACGAGTAAAGCATAATAAATGTAAGAAATAAATAAAGGTGAATAAATGAAAAAATCTAATATCTTTATGCAAAAAATTCATGCTCCTCCGCGTATAATTTTTGTATAAAAATATTTTCCAGATTTCTTATAAATAAAGAATAACAAATTTATGTAATTAAAAGAGAAAATGTCTTTAAACAAAAGCATATTCGGATAATTAGTATTTAAAATCGACCTACAGTAAGGGCAAATGAATTTTTTCACGGTTTTTTTAGATCAATTGTGAAATATGTATTTCTTTCATTTGTGAGGTCATTGATGGACATGTTTAAAATTTAATTTGTTTGTTAGTTCGAAGTTGACCTAAATAAGCGTCTTTTCCGAAAAAACGCAATTAACACACACACACACTCACACACACTCACTCTCTTTCTCTCTCTCTCTCTCACACACACACACACACACACTTTTTACAACCGAAAATTAGAGCCTTTACAGTCTTTTATCATGCTGACATGTCATATAGCATCCTTTCGGACCTGATTTCACCTTGGTCAAACTGATTGTAAATTCAAAGATAAAAGTAACGATAGATAAACTGTAATAAAGCAAATTGTTTCGAATAACTTGGTAAACTTAGTGCATTCTTGATTTTTTTAAATTTGAATGAATAGTTCATATGAAGACAAGATTTAAAAATATTTATATTTAATCAGTATGTGATTCATATCTAAATATTTTCTCCGAAAAAATACTTTTTTTGTAAAAAGATTGCAAAGAAAAAAGCTTGGTGTTTCAGGTATTTACATTTATTTATTACTGTTTTAAAATCCGGAAACCTTTCGAATGGACTTCTAATGAAGTCAGAATTAAGTAGGATATGTACATTAAAAAAAGAAAAATATTTCATTTCCTGAAAAAAATAATTGCAACTAACTATCTGAATTTCACTATGACATTTATATATCCAAACCAATCGTCGGTAAATTAAAAGGAAATAAAAGCCCCTTTGTTTAATCTCGGTTTGTAAAGAATATTGATATTTTTTGAATAACAGAGAGACGACAATTTACCGAAATCTTCCGAAGTTGAAGATGAAACAACCATCATTTGAAATTGAAATCAGCGCATAAATGTCAATAGAATTAACTGCATAGAAATGCAAATCATTCTTTGCTATTTTGTGGAATTCTGCTGGCTGTTTTCATCGAATATATCGAACAAATCGCATTTTTAATATAGGATATTAAAAGGAATTCCTCATTGTGAATATTAAGCAGAAGAAATACTCCACCAAAGAAAAGGGAATGCAAAATCTCAGATTTTTTTCTATTAGAGCTAAGAGGCGGCTTATGTTCCAATTATAACTATTCAAAGAAGGGAAATGATATAAATAAATGTGCAACTACTATGGAGAATTTAGTTTGAACCTGTTTCATGAATTATTTGTTCAAATGAATTTTTCTTATCCTAATGAAAACACATACAAATTTGGAATAAGTTAAAGAAAGAAATAATTACAAAATTAATAAAATCAGAATTTCTGAACTTGAATTTTTATCAGGAATGCATAAAAAAAGAAGGATCAGAATAAAACATAGCTTTTTAAAAAGAGATAGTAAAAAATTATTAGTAAAGCAGAAACTTGTGAGGCATATATTAACATATTGGTGTTTAAAAAACATTCAAGTACATTTCGTTAATTAAGGCCTTGTACTTTTTGTATCTAAAATCTTTTTTTTTCTTTTCATATACACAACTTCTTTTCTAATAAGATAAAAATAATAAATTAAATAAAAATTATCAAAACAAAGGCTGATGAAGAAAAAAAAGATTTTTTATAAATAATATTGCATACTCACTTTGCCTATGCCCCTGCCATGATTAAGCGATTGATTTTGAAACAAATTATACTTTATTTGTGTGGAAAATATTAGGGCAAGGTTTTATAAATTATGAATTTTTTAACGCACAATTGTTTTTAAATGGGAAAATTTAAGCATTACGAGAATTATATTTTTGTATAAATCGTTCTGTTTAACTTTGTATTTGAACAAATTTTCTTTGAAAAAGTCTGTATTTAGCTTACTTTCTATTTACTTTCGAATAAAACTTAATTAGTGAGTTCTATTCTTTTTGCAGTTTTTTCCCTCTTTTTTTTATTTCGAATAGAGAAAAAAATAAATTGGAACAATGATTCACGTATATTTTTTTACATTAAATTATGTTCAAAAAATTATGCTAAATCCATAAACAATATGAGATGAATTATTTTGTAGATTAGATTTATGAGATTAGATTTATTTTGTATTTCATATTTTGTCCAAATTTATAAAACTTTATTTTGATAGTTCATGTTCACTGTACAATATGTTACTTTTTCGTTTTTTTTTATAATTCATATACACAGCGCTGTTCAGAGATTTATATTTCAATTCTTCTATTTGCAATGCAATGTAACTTCTTTTATGAGCCAGAAGAATAAAGTAACGCAATATTATTTTTTTTGCGTGTTTGTAATTCACATCTAGTGTATTGTTTTCTTTCTTTTTTGGAACATAATCTCGTAATTTATCCTCTTTGTAATCATATATATAACATAACCTTCCCATTTTTATGTGTTGCATAAAATATTCTCTTTTTTCTCCTTTTTAAGAAAACATACTTTCATCTATATTAAACCGGATAATCCTTTCGACCTCATATACGGAGGTATCATGTATTATACTGTCTTGAAATGAAAATAATTTGCACTGAATTGTTTCTAAAGAATAATATTTTCTATTCATATTCTATACCTATGTAATATTGCAGCAAGGCTTTCGTAAAATTAAGGCTAGCTTTATATAAATATTGATAAAAACAAATGTATAAAGAAATATTTATAGTTAAAAATATTTCCATATTATTCTAAAAAGCTTGTTTTATAGTATAGAATAACTAGAAAAGTATTACAAGCAAAAAGATACATAGAATATATATAATGCAGATTTTGTATAGAAATAGGATAAATGAAATTCATAATTTCGGCTTTGTTTACCATTAATTTTTTTAACACTTTATTGGTGTATGGTATTGTTGATTTAATTTCATGAAACATTGTAAGAATTATATAATCAACTTACAAGAATTAAAAAAGATGTTCGTATTGCTAGTTGCTGTTACGTAATATTTAGTTATTAGAAACGTAAATGAAAAAAAAATATTTCAATTGTTTACTATGTATTGTTTATCTAAACTGTAGATCCGAAATTAGAAAAAAACGTTGTTTAGATTTCCAGAACAATTGACAAGGAAATTTTTGAATAAATAGTTTAGAGCATTATGAAGATAAATTAGACATTCCTTTTTCATAACTTATCTTTTTATCTTATATGTTTTTCATGCATTCATTGCTGAAGAAATATTAAACAGGGATACTTCCTCAATGTCTAAAATTGCCATTATCAGAGCAATAACGATAAATTCAAATAAAAAAAAGAAGAAGAAAATTATTTTGTGGGGAAAAATAGATTCCTAAACTATATTATTCTTCTGCAGAAATATTAGGAAAGAATAAAGCTAAATTGAATACAAAATGAAACATTAACCGTTTCCTTGTTTAGTTACTGTGTTGATAAAACTTATTTTATCCGTGTGTAGTATGTCATAAAAGCTGTTCAAAAAATTAATTATTTACAATTTTTGAAAAGAAAACTTAATCTATCTCTTCTTATATGGGCCTTAAAAGTTTTGTTCCGTAATCTATGAATGACTTCAATACTGATAGCGTAAGACAAAGACAGGTTAACTATGGGAATAGTTGAAAAAACTCACTAAACTCTTCCCTGAATTACTTTAACGCTCTATGAACCCGTGTAATTTTCAGGTCACATTTTAATTTATTGACAATTTACAAAATAATTAAGAAGACTTAGCGCATAAATCGTAACTCTTTGCCGTTTCAAACACAACAAATATTAGTATTCATGACTATTGCTAGGCTCATCAATCCGAAATAGCAAAATAATTGTTGTGCAGACTGTTTGCAGTAAAACTACGCGAAACCATTGGATCCAATTGAAATTATTTGTGCTTTTGTCAGTGATTACCAAACTATGTTTATGGATGCATGTACATTTATGCCTTACACCAAATTCAAATTATTTTATGAACTTTCACATATGAACTATTATATACAGAAGTGTAAATTTTATAGGCTGGTGTGACTTGGAAGTCACATAATGATTATAACGCAATAAAATTGTTTAAACATAAGAATCTGTTTTCATTTGCATATATAGGTTTATAATTTCTGATTTTTCATTCCCACAATTTTTTTGGAGTAAAAACAAAAATCCGGCCCTCAGAGGGTTAAAGATTAAATGTAGTTTCATGTATCATGTTTTAAAGTAATTTTTAAATTTCATCCACAAGTAATAAGTAGATAAATGGTTTCATATGGAGAAAAGATTTATTGAATGTGCTTTTTTTATGGCAGTTAATCCTATTGCATATTTTTGTCTTAAAAATATTCCATAAATTAAACCACATTTTATTTAGCCTTTTGCCTTATCTTATCTTGATAAAGCAAGTGAAAGCCGTTAAGTATAATCCAGCCTCTCGAGGCCGCCATAATCAGCGGTACTAAATAGTTATTTCATTCCACTTTTCCTTCATGCTCCACACTATTTTACAAGTCATTTACTGCAGCCTATGAGGTAGCGACAAAGATGCTGTTACTCTTGACGACTCTCCTAGGAAATCGACACTTACCCAGAAATAGAAAGAATGTTCGTAGCTTTATCGAAAGTCAAATACTCAACTTCCGATTAAAGGATCGATTTTCCTCGATCCTTTAAGCATTCCTTTGCGTTATTATTGTCGCAAATGGGAAGTGTTATGACATTCTAAAAGCGTCGCACTTCGACGAGGTTTATCAGTCTTAATATTGCGGGGTCGTTCATTCCCTCTTTTAATTTACGGCCCAGTTTTGCTTCACTCAAGTAGAAATGCTACTTTCATAAATTTTAGACGTAAACTGAGGCTAAAAGTCTTTCCGAGAGTTTGAGTTGTCAGGAATTTTAATCAGTTCCTTCTTAGATATCTATTAAAACTTTTACATCGATGATTTCCTTTTGAAGAATTGTGCCACGTCCGGCCCTTTGTTACTGGGCACTGAAATAAGTTGAAATTTCAATTAGATTCTCTGAGAATTGCTCCTATTCCTCAAATAAATTTATTTAAGTGGTTTTATTTATGGTTTTTTTAGATATTGCGCCAGAGTTTGGTTTTATTAATTTGACAGTACAGTTTACACTCAAGAGTCAGTGTATCACTAGTTTCAGACCAAATTAGATTGAGGATTCATTATTTAATTGGAACTTACACACTTCAGGTATTAAATCTTCTCACGCTCAGGTGGTAAAATGCTATTAGAGTGGAATAATATGGTTACTCAGATATAACGTGAAAAGGAAAAGTTTGTACGAAAAAATATTGCCTAGCTTTAAAATAGGTAAGTAATCTAATCAAACTAAACTGTCTGTAAAAATGAAATGAGGTTTTTAATTAAGCTGTAAAATATTTGACCCAATTAGAATCATAAATTTTGAAAGCTGTTTTTGTTTGTGGTGTGATTGAGTAAAATGAGTTCAAATTTAATTCTTTTTACTATACAGGATTAAGTAGAAAAAAAAACTATTGAAAATATCTTCAAAGTTTGCATTTCATTTACATATATTTGAAAGTGTGAGATAATATAGTTTGAAGAGTATACTTTTTATTTATATACATTTTTATCATTATCTTCTTTATTATCACTTTATATCGCTGTATTAGAATCGTGTAAATTCTTAAATATTAGAGATGAACAAATGTGAAGGGAAGAAGTGAGCCGTTCACGATTGAAAACATTAGAATGATAATCTATAAGAGAAGATGAAAAAAGCAATTCATGACTGAAAAATGAGCATGGCAAAAATATGTATATGGCTTAAAGGCTGTTCTTGATTACAGAACGAATTAAAATACAATAAGGTATCAAAATAATGATAAAAAATTAAAAATCAGAAAGCATAAAATTAAAAATTGATAGTGCAAATAATAAAAGAAAGCATACATAGAAACTAAACAGCTGCAAAAAATAACAATTGAGTGAGGCGTTAATATGATAAATGGAAACTTTTTGCGAATTTGGACTCAGAAAAAGAGAAATGTCTCGAGGGTAAATCTGGGGAAAAAATAAAAGCCTTCCTTCAATAAAAAACGTTCCATGGGGAGTGTAATTAAATGTCAAGTGACATAATGAGATAGACTTTTAGCATTTACTATTGAGGAAGGTAGACTTTGAATAGAACATGACAACAGATTATTAAATTAGTTGAGAACGAACATATTGTGTTCACAAATAAATATCTTGAGTAAATGCTATTAAAAATCAATATAATATTGCAAATGTTAATGGCAAAAATGCAAAGACTTCCCAGTTTCATTTCTTCCTCTCTTATCTGTTGTGCTCAGTTAAAATGCCATGATAGGTAAGGAAAGGATCGTGTACTTTTCTAAACTGGATCTCATGCCTCTGCTATTGAGCTAATACTAAACAAACTTGGAAAAAAGTGGTGAATTTATTTTCTGTTTCAATAATAACCCTTTCCCTTTATCATGCATTGAAGGAAAATTCAATTAGTTCTTTCTTAAAATAATTACATTCGATTAGGTTTTGGAATCAGATAATACTTAATGTAATAGATTGCATAGATAATGTCATTTTTATAATGATTTGCATGATGTGTCTCACTCTGTGAGAAACTAATGTGTTATTTCTCTTTTGAATAAAATTTGATATATTGAGCTATTCGTATAGAAGTCTTCGAGGATTTCAGGACACGTAATTTTGGTTTTCTTACACCTCATTTGCTCATCAAATTTATCATATGGTTAATATTTCGACTTCATGACAAGGTGCAAAGATTTCAGCCTGAAATATCAAGTTAATGTTATTATGGTTATTATTTTTTACAAAAATGATATTCTCATTACTTTCGGCAAAAGTTGAATTAAAATATCTGCCTAAAAATTTCAGATATCAGATATTTACTTCAATTTGATTAATGTATTTAATAGAATAATTTGCTTACTTTTTTAGATAAAAGTCACAAACTTTATCCTTTATTATATTACAATGATATCAGTAAAAAATTAGCGAAACTGTTCAGAAATATGTTTTTACCAAAATAGTTAAATTTATTATCTATTTTATTTGTGATTACGGTTTTCTTTTGGAAATTGTTTCAAATTTTGCCTTTTACTATAATGAATTTAAATAGGTGAATGGTTCAATAAAATATCACTAATTTATTTCACAATGGTTGTTGATTTTCAAAGGTTGTTTGATTTATCATTTACTTTGGAGAAATTGAATCAGTCTTGATCTTCAAATATTAATAATGTTAAACAATTTTTTAATTTATCGTATCAAAAATTTATTTTATTGGTACGCCTAAATCTTTTGGACATATTTTGTTGAATGAATAATTTATTGAAGTTATATTTGGATTATAATCCATATTTGTGACTTCGATACTACGCATTAAAGGAGTTTTATTGAACTTTTTATTCAGTGTAAATAATATTTACAGAAATTCAGACAAATTATTTTATAGAGTTCCTTTATTTATGTTTTGCTTCAAAGAAATTGAAATTGCTATTCAATTTTAATATTAAGAAATTCAGCGTTTGCTTTATTTTAGAGGAAATGCATTGTAGTTGGCCTTTTGTGATTATTTGCAAAGAAAGAATGAAAGAAATGCCGTATCTTACCAATTATTTTTAGCAACAGAACAAGACATTTTATATCATTTGACTTATCACGTACTTTAATCACTCTAAATCAAAAATCCTACTCACATTTATTTACATAAACTGACAGTTAAAAATCTCTTTTGGGAGTTTCGTAATTTTACGAACTAGCCACTAACGGGTAATAAATTCTTTTAAGCAACATTTTTTACATGTTAATGAGGGAAAAATATATTTAATTTGTTCAATTATAACTTGGAAAAATAAACATGACTTGTTATAGCTCTTAGCAAATTTATTACATTTGCAGCTCTTTCTGAATTTTAAATATGATACAGGTATTTCCATAAAACGAAAATGTTTTCACTTCCCTACATTTGGATGATATTTTTAGAGTTGTTTTAACGAGTATCAAATAATCATTTTTAAAGGCTTTTGCTATTAAATTTACTCATATTTTTATAAATTAAAAATTTTGATTTCTTTTATTAGAGAAAATAACATTAGAAATCGATAAGGTCAAATAATGCATTTAGACTTAAATTTATGATTAATAATATGGCAATACCTTTATTCCTCTACCTTGTAAATGTTTCTGATATCGCATTTTCCCGGCAAGCTCCTCTTCTGCTGTTCACTTTTTCCTGTATCTTAGTGAGAAATGCCTTCAAAGGAAATATTTGTTTTTATGCTGCTTTAGGTTTAGAAAATTTTTATTCTCGGATAATGGCGAGAAATTTCATATCACAAGTTTAAGAAATATATAGATTTAGATCTTCAAATAAATTTCAGTATTATAAACTGAGAAATGAAAAAATGCATAGCTATTTATCAACTTGGAGCGAGAGTGTTTTTCCCTTCTGAATTCTCACTTCAAATGACAGGTGGAAATTAATTATTTTTGCATTACTCATTCATTTCTTGAAATGTAATGAACACATTTTTGAAAGTTAAAAAATATTTTATCGGAGCGGAAAAATTGAACAGCTTTTTGTTTTTTAAAGCTTATATTTTCAGTTAGTGAAAAATCTGGACTTCTGAGTTCGGCAGACGATTCATATGCATTGCCTTAGTAAATCAATATTTTAGCCTTAAAAATATTCTCTTTAAAAAATTCTAACTGTAAGAGCAATAAAATATAATTCTTATCCATTTTTATCATTGTAAAGGAACGTGGCACAATCAAAAACGTGCATTAAAAAGTAAATTTTATATATTTCTATAAAATGATTTGTTTCATTTATAAAATGACATCCACTATTTCTTAAAGCATTTTGTAAACTGAATAGCTTGAATGATTAATGAAATTAGTGACAAATATATATATTTTATTTTTAATATAATCTTGTAAGTTGAATAGTTTTACTGATTAAGAAAATAAGTGGCAAATAATTTTTTTGCTGATATTACCTCATAAACTGAATAGGTTTATTAAGGTAATTAGTGCCTTTTTTTAGTGCCTTACAAGATTCCTCTATTCTAGAAATAATCATTACATTAAAAATGTTCAAGTAAATAAAATGAATAAACATTAAAAAAATAATAAAATTTTATATTTATAAATTCTAATACTAATATTGATATAAATTTTGGTAAATTTAGAAATCTTTTGAATTTTAATTTTAACATTTTATTGATTTCATTCGATTCGCTTATATTTAAAAACATGGTATAATTCATGGCATCATGCAACATTGTGGAAGCTTATACCAGAAATATAGAGATAGTTGAATACTTATTTAAAATGAATGTTGCTATTTACAGTAGATTATACAACAAAGTGGATGAAACCTTATGAGAAATCGAATATCAAAACTGACTGACAAATTGTATCTCACAAATATATGATATAAAGGGTGTCCGAAAATGGATACAAGTTTGAATTTGCCACCTTTTGTGCAGCAAAGTGTTGGCAACTCTATGATAAGAGATTTGACACCTAATAGTTTAGGGTAAGTAAAAATGGAGCGTTACATATTAGAACGACGTGTTAATCCAAGCTTCGAATTAAATTAAAATAACATGGTAAAAAAATAACGTTAAATTTTTATATTTGTTATATTTTAATCTTAATGTACACAGAATAATGTATGAAATAACACATAGACGAATGCTCTCCATGGCTTTTCTGGAACAGACGCATTCTTTTGTCGAAATATACCATGATCATTTTGCATAAATGTGGCTGAATTTCATTGATGCAGTGTTGAATTTCATCCGTCAGTTAGGGACTTCAGACTTCAAATCACCCTATAAAAAGAAACCAAGTGGTGTTAAATGGCACGATATAGGAGGCCAAGCAATTTAATAGAAATTGAAAACGATAAAGCATGTTCGGAATGAGGAATATTTGAAATGTTAGACTAGCGCCCCGTTTCAATGCAACATTACAGCTACTTTGGTGTGAATCTCGGCATTTTGAATCATCATCGAAAGAGTCTCAAAATATATGCGGCATCCCAGGTATCAATTCATTTAAATCAAGTAGAAATATGATAGTTAATTCTCGGTCAAGATGCATCACATCCATATACACGAAGAAAATTCTATGTAATCGTAACTTAAATCTATTATCTTTCATTCTTAATGTCGAGATAAAGGAGATTGGATTTAAGATCTGACTACATCGGGATCCTCTCTCAGGTCACAATGGCTTCCATTGTTTCTGAGATTTCAATGTTTTGCTATCCAGAGGGGACCAGATCTTTATGCCATAAAATAGAGAGTTAAGGTCTTAAAACTAGGGAAAGCAAATCCGTAATTACTGTAGCGTGAATTTCGCTCAACGCTGTATATTCCACAAAATTTGTTAAACAGCTTACGTATAAACTTCTGATTTCTCATCATATTCACTAGAATGATAATTATTTTGCCACTTATTATTGTATACCTAAGCAAGTTCAAATGTCACGGACTCGGAATAACGGGGAGGAGTGGTATTTGGGGTTTCTCAAAGCAAATTTGGAGCACCTAGAGAATAACTAATGAAGATGGGCCCACTAATGAAAATAGGCTCCAACTGAGTAAATTGCTTTCCAAAAAGACTATCAGGGAAAAATGGCTTACTTACATGTTTCTCTTGGAGTCCAATTTCAGCAGATGACCCAACCGGCGGGATCATTTTACTACAAACGCACGTCTATTTACCCGATTTTAAATATTTAAGTGCAGCTAGAAATGTTTAAATGGCTTTGAATATTTAAACACAATCGGTTAAAAGTATAGCTAGAACACAAAAGATGTTTCTGTAGAGGAGACAAAATGATGTATGATCAATGAAGTTTTCTTTTATGTTAAATCATGCATTTTCTTTGATTTTTAAGTTCTAAATATAGATGATAGCGCAATTAATATAAAAAAATATTATAAGATATGTGACAAAAAACGGGGAATTTATATTCAAGGGAAATATTTCAAATAAACTGCCCAAATTTAATCTTGAAATCCATTGCAAATATCGTAATAAGAAAAATATTTGGCGTGAAGGCACTACTTAATATATATGCAGTTAATATTATGCTCAGTTTCTTTTCTTGCATGATTTCCCTTTACTGAGAGATTCAGGAAATAGAGTAATATTGTAAGAAAACTTTGTAAGTTTATCATATTAAGCTCATAAATAAGAAACATGTCATAACTGCTTAATAATCTAATAAATGAATACAAATATGTAAACAAAGAGACGGTCACCTAGCTGACATATTTGATTCAAATTTGGATACAAATTCAAACCTTCAATTATAAGAATGCGTACTAAATTTTATCTGTCTAGCTCTTTTTATTTTGCACATTTGGCCGGACAGAAAAACTTCATCTGAATGAATTTCGTTCAAAGTTTAATAGAAATCATAAATTTGGTGTCAATTCGTGTTCATACAGACAGATAATACCAAAAATGTATTTTTCGAACTCGAGATGGTCTGAAACGTGAAGATTTAAAAAATCACATAATACATATATTTTTAAGATTATAAACTTCCTCTCTTAAAAATGTGTACGTAAAAAATAAAACGTGCTGTCGTTATTTTTAAAATTGAATACTGAACTAGGAAGTGTGTGCCAATTCAAATTTGAGAAATTAACATATCTTTACTTAATAAGAAGTATTTAGGATCCCATAGAGAATTATGGAGAAAATTAAAACGCAGTTACAGGAACATATCGATTAATTTTGGATTTTTTTTTTTTTTTGAAGAAACCAGTTTTGGCTCTCCTATTGATTTTGAAAAGATCTTTTTAAATAACAACTGAAAACTTGGTTCGAGTTCTGACTCTGTAATAGCAGCTTGTTTAAATAAAACTTTCACGCCAGAGAAGTTTTAAAAAAGATTTGCAGGGCTTGAGTAATTTTCATGAAAGAATTTATTGATAAACTGAAAACAAAGTATACATATTTATGAGAAGGGAAGGATTTGAAAAAAAAATATATACATATTTATGGGATACATGTTTAAGAGTCGGAGGGGAAAGAGGCTCAAGAAAAAAACTAATCTAAAATCTACTGATATGAAAAATATGATTCTGTACAACGGGGAATCCTCTGAAAAGGTAAAAAAAAAAGAATGACTCCAAGAACTGAAGCTAAACCGAAAGAAAATTAATAGTTGTATGATTATTTCTTATTATAGTTCAGAAAATTATAAAAATTGCCATGAAAATTCATTTCTCAAATTCAGTGTTACTTTTTGAATAAATAAAATAAAAATGAATTTTTTTATATTTCAACTTTTTTGATGAGAATATACATTTCAATTTTTCAACTTGATAGGAGTAAGCGCAAAAGTTTTGGGAAATTCAGTACGCTTGTCATATGATTTATTTGCTTTGCTGAATATAAGATCCTTTTGATGTTTCACGAGAACTTATAGGGGGCAAACGTTTAGTAATTTTATGCCTTTATCTAGCGAGAGGTGGACTAATCAAACAATAGAACAGATAGAAGAGCAAAGTTTCAAACACAGTAGCTGGTATATCAAATCTAACATTCCAATCGTTTATAGGTGAAAGAATGCCAAATAAAACATAAAACATTTGTTAAATTTCAAAGATATCTGTGTATCAAATAATACTGCTGTAGCATTATGGAGCTGTAGAATAATCTTGTTGCTAAATTATGATAAACAATGATGAAACATAGAAATGAATTAATTTTATAAACAATTTAACAGCTACAAAAGCAAAAAAAACTAATAAATTTTGATACATTTCATATGCAATTATTACTACAAAAAAATATGACATTAAATGCTTAAAAATAGTAAAGAAACTGAAATCAAGATTTATTGCTGTATGAGAGAATATTGTATAAAAACCACGTTATTGAGTCATTGACATACAACGAGACAATTAATTAAACAATCCTATTTTAAAGTTTTTTACAGATGAAACTATTATATAGAAAGTTATAAAAAAAATCTTGGAAGAAAATAATTTTAAAAAATTAGAAAAAAGAATGCAAAATTTAATACGGTTCAGAAATACGGGTAAACAATAAATGATGTAATAAACCACGCTACACCATTATTTTTGGTGGCTGCAATGGGACCTGAAAGTAAAAAAGTTGGCTTTCTGAATCTCAAAGTCGACAATTGTGAGTAATCACCAAACCGTCTAAATGAAAATATGTCTGTCCAAAGGATATATTAAGGTCACTCTGAATCAACTTCAAAGCGAGCAAGAAGCTAAAATGGGAATCGGTATCTAGTCTCAAAATCATGTGAAAGCAATTTCTTCAGAAGTTGAAGTTTACGGGTAATACCATACAAATACTCCACATGATTTTCTGGACAGTTGAAAGAGATATATCCAATTATCCTACTACATGTCAAATGCTAGTACTAACCTGTACGCTGCAAGAATTTTGCCCTTCTACCAAAACCAAAGTTTTTTTTTTTAATGTCTCAGAAAACAGGTTTTCTCCTTCTTCCAAATGAACGTTTCTTCGAATTTGTCCACTATTAATTGAAAACTCTTAATAGTTTGCGTATCTATTCCCTTCTGCTTCAAAGTCCAATATTTCCATACAGAAAATACTGTGGAATTATGGTTTTGATAAAACACTTTAAACAACAAAGCTCTATTTGATAAATATAACGCCGTTTTGATCAGAAATAGGGAACACATTAAAAACAAAATATTCTTAGAAGTTTTTAGATTTAATAACTGTTGCTGCAAAAATTTCTACTCTTCATTTGTACACAATTTCTAATACATCCGAAGATAAATTTCCTAAGGGATCTCAAGTATCATAGACATTTTGTCTCTGATTTTTTTTTTTTTTTTTTTTTTTTGAAAATTTTGTTTGAGAGTTGTGAACTCAAGCATGTTCGATGGCAGTTATTGTCGAAGGTGTAAGCAAGATAGTGTTCAAGGGCTTTAAATAAAGTTTACATTTCACTTTAAAGATTGGGTAATTAATTTAGTATGATTTATTGTGGTAGAATGATCTAGTGACAAAACTAAGTGACTAACTGGTGATACCTAAATAAAGAACCAATCAAAAAAGTGTAATTCATAAAAAAACACAGATTGGAGGAAGAAATTCTCATTATATCCTAGACAAAATTTTGTACCTTTCTAAAAAATAATTTCGACTATATACAGCTTTAAAATAGGGTCTTTAATTTTAGAGACTCTCCATTTCATAAAAAATTTAAGATTCTTAAGGATTTTTACATTTTAGTTTGAGTAACTCAAAAGACATTCTAGAACTTTCAAAAAAATTACCGTTGGTCGCAACCAAAGAATTAAATAATGCAGCAGAAATCTGTATGTGTAATGATATTATAAACACTCAATTTAAATTCATTTTTTAATTTTCAATTTAAGTTAGCCATATTAACTTCATTTTAAAAATTCTCTTATTTTTTTATCCATTCCACTTGTTCAAGTTAATTAATTCAACAGAAGGTTAGTAAAACTGCTGAATCAGCTAAACGCCGGCTACTTTCCAACACTCCAAGTATAGGGACAGAAATTAGCCAGCTTAACAAATTCCACTAAAAGATCCCTAGGTTTATCTTGCACAAGCAGTACTTGTAATTGACATGTGTCAAAGATCCCTCTTAAAATCTGAAGGTAATAATTCACAGAGATAAAAATTTAATGAGCTTTTCCGACATTCCGTTTTGTGCCGTTTTGTGTTCTGCAAGTCGCTTTAGCTTGCATATAATGCCTGCTTCCCGTGGTGGAATAAAACGAACTTAAAAATTCAACCTGTCGTCTCCATGATTTCGGTCACAACTCTGCTATCTGCTTTCATCAAATAATTTAAATGTTTATATATATATATATATATATATATATATATATATATATATATATATATATAAAATACTGAATCTGCAAATATCCAAATTTAAAATTATTAACAACTTTCATATTGAAAAATTCTAAAGTGTGATGCTAACAAAGAAGAGTCATTCTTAGAAAATATAATTCTTTAGACTTCGAATAAAATGCATGATTACCATTCCAAAACTATTCATTTACTTTGTTTCAACACCTTTTAAATCGGTATGAAAGTCTATATAGATGGAAATAAGCCACTTAATTTCTTCTCGTTAAATATATCTTAAAATTATCGTCTCTTGCTAAAAGTATTGATTCTCAGTAGGTGGCAAATCCAGGATTTGTCTCCAAGTCTATTTTACCTCAAAGATTAGTTCATTTAGATTAGATAAGAATGGCATCGGGCTATCTACACGAAGAGAACTTATCCTTCATAATTGAAGGATCGAACATCTCAGCGACAGGTTCAGCATCAGTCCTCTAATCGATCATTCTATGCGTCATGACTTGACGTATCATGCACAGGGGATAGTGAGACACTGAAAATTAGATCTCCTGCGCTATTATGAAGTTATGAATAGAATAATTTATCGCTATCTCCTGAAATTTTGACACTTTCTTTTTTTACCTGATTCAGAACTTTTTTTTTTCATTTGAAGCCTTGTTTTTTTTTTTTTTTTTTCATTGAACTCCTTTTAAAATTGTATGAGAGATTTTAAACACTATTCTTTTTATTTTTCATATTTGAGGTGTAGACAGAAAATTTGTTATAATCATAAACAAACTCAAAATTGTGATATTGATAAGCTATGAAGTTTAAAATTTAACCGATATAAAAATATATTTCTGAAGTTTTGTTTGTAAGTGTATAAAAGAACAAATTAATTAAAAACTCTGATGAAAATAAGGAAATTCGACACGTGTTTCTAATTTAAATGAGAGTTCTATATCTAATTTTAAGCTTAATCTATGGGCTACAAAATTTACTTGCATACAATACTTGTTTCATCACATTACGTAGGCTAAACCCGCAAACAGAAATATTTACGAAGATGTTTTTAATAGAAAATTATCATTAACTTGGGAAGAAAATATTTCATGGATCGACTTTTACCTAATAATTGCATACTTTTTCATTAATTTTAATGACAAGAGCGTCACATTAATTTGCTTGCCAATTATGGTGGCTACAGCCAAAATTGTAAGCATGTTGTGAGAATCAGAAAGTAATTACTTTAATAACTAAAAATCATCATTTAAGAGTTATTTTTACATTTTTTAATGTTAAAATAATAACTATTTTTAATTGCATTTTTAAATGAATAATTTCCAAAATTACCACCGGAAGTATAAAAATTACAAAATAAAAGAAAAATAAACTCTTAATCAAAAGGTAATATGGAACTAGGTATGTTAAATGTTCAAAACTATATGCAGACATAATCATTATCAATCACGCATTATAAATGATTTTTTACATGTGGGATAAAACGGAAACCTTTTGGAGCAATCATTCCCGATTTCATTCAAAGCTTTTTTTCCAAATTGAACAAAGTAAAGCAAATTTTATATACTTCATACATAATATGCTTCAAAAGTTTATCCACAGTTTATGGAAAAACAAAGCAAGAACGCGTGATGTCTTTTGGATTTTACCGAGGCGCAGATGTTTTAAAATTTTGCTTATAATGTTTTGCTGTATAAACACACCTGCTTCCAGAGTTGTCAAACAATAAACAACTGTCCAATAACAAGCGTTTTTTGAAGTTGCTGTTATTTGCATTCTAAAACAATCATGATACAAAAAGATTGTTTCGCTTCTTGAGCGCATGTAAGTTTTTCTCCATTATTCTGATTTCATGGCAAGATAAAACATGGGAAATATTTATTATCTGTCGAAAATTTATTTTGTTTCTAATAGGGGCTGAATTTACATTTTCGTTTCCTTATTTCAAGTAATTCGAAATTAAGAAGATATGAAGTATTAAAAGATAAATTAGAAGATATCAAAACACAGGGCATTATTAAAACGAAGAAGTGGAACAAAAAAATGAATGGATTTGTAGTTATAGAAACATATGTATCCATTATCATCTTATTCATCATTTTTTTATTCTTTATATACCTTTATTGTCATCATTTATCTCATTATTACATTATACTTATTGTATCCCCTTTATTGTTTATATGAAAAGTTTCAAATTAAAGATATAGAGCAACTTTTTAAAATTTTAATATAATGATGGCTTAACTTTAATCATAAGTGCTTTATGACATCCATGAAATCATGAAATATTTATTTTCTTACTAAAATTTACTACCCAATTCTGTTTGAATCCAATTTTCGTTACAAAGGTTTCGCTAAATTATTTAAAATATCCATTTTTCTCTCTTTAAAAATATATCTTTCTTTGTTTCTCTGCTATTCTTAATTTTGAGGTCCAAATACAAGAATTTAATTTATATATATATATATATATATATATATATATATATATATATATATATATATATATAATATGAACGAAATCTACTTATCTTATATGTTACCGTAAACTATTTATTTCTACAGAAAACAAAAGCTACATAGTTAGAAAATGCATATCATTGCGGTGCATTATGCATTTAGCTTCGATTAATTAATCATTTCATAGTTTATTAATAAGAAAATTATAGTATTATTATATTATACCCAGATTGGTCACCTGTATTAGTATATTTCTGATCAATTCATTGATTAGTAAGTGTTTCGGATCTTGTTGCTCAGATAGAAAAAGGAGTTGAAGGTGAAAAGTCAGTGACGGACAGTAGTTAGGGTACTTGTTGACTTAAGATGGAGACTGTAATGACGATTGTTTTTTGACTGCTTGTACAGTGTAAAATGATTTGTTTGTTTGATACCTCGTTTTTGTCATTGTTCACTGCAATAATTCAAAACAGACTGTTTAATAGGATACAGATCACCCAAACTGGAGACTGGAGTTTATTATTTAGATAGTTTGTAGAGATTTGTAACATTTGGGAAATTGGCAGTTTGTACTAAAGAATTCAGTGCTAGACAGTGGTAAAGGCACGTGATGGCTAAAAGTGAAGTTTGGATATTGTGACCACTGAAAAGTTACAGATAATGGTTAAGTAGAAACAGAAGATACCCACAGGATAGGTTTTCATATCTCATAAAGGATAGATTTTTGTGTTCATATGCTACCTGAATCCTGTGATTTTATGCTTTATAATGACTTACAAAATATATTGTATTGATTTTATCTTTTATTTATTGCTTCAAAAATAATCTGATCATATTAATTCAAGAAAAATTTTAGTTAATCATTTTTGTATTTCATTTTTGTTTGTGTTTACGAGCATTAATTTCACATTTTCTATTTATTCAAAAGAAAGTTGTACTGAAAAAAGTTTAGTTTAAGGATTACTAAATTTAAAGTTCATGTATTAAATGAATAAATATTTAAATAAAATGCGACTAAATCGATAATCATGTTCATTATACTTGATTATCAATATTTAAATTATTTATTTTAAATTTAAAAGTCTGCAATATCTTCCCACATATGGGTCCCCGGTGGCTTGATGGTAAGTTCTGGGCTTGTGAGCCAAAGGGTTTCAAGTTCGAGACCCGAATCCATCGAAGAACCGTCGTGTAAGGGTGTAAGTTGCACGTTAAATCTGTCGTGGCCAAACGTGCTCCCACTAGTGTGGTGTGGAAAGGAGGGGGTGCCAGATCAGATGTCTTCCTCGTCATCTGATCTAGGGTTCAAAATTAAGAGGTCCGTCCCCAAAAGGCCCTAGTGTTGCTTTACAACTAGACTTCAATATAACTAAACTAAAATCTTTCAACTCCTGGTGCACTTTTATACAAAAGAGTATGCCACTCGATACAAGAAGATCCTTCAGTTAGATTAATCTGCCATCCATTTATGATAGTAAGAAATCTAAAATTAAATTGGTGACATTGTAGCTATACGTTCACGAAGATATATTCTTATCTCTATCAATTTTTATATGTTTGTAAACGAGATAATAATGTTACAAGTGGGCGAACATAGTGGAAATGCGTCGAAGGAGAAGGCTTAGGGGACGGCTGTGAAAAAGCTCGGCGCTAGCCGAGTTGATTTGGCGAAAAAAATAGTCTGGTAGCCGCTGGATTTTTCATGAGGCTCCGCGTGTTTCCACGCTCTCGCTCGCTCGGCTATATAAGGGACGAATTATCGTAGCTCTGGCAGGTAGCTGAGAGTTTTTTTTCTCTTCGAAAAGAAGCGTCTCGCTGGACTAGCGGATTACTTCTCTCGCTTGTTATTAGTGAGTTGTGTTTACGTTTGCTGTTAACATTGTATTATTGAGCTTGCTGTGATTTATTGTTTACTGTGCTATACGATATCTGTTTTGCAGTCTGTGTTTATTGTGCATAAGGCTTGTATTTACGCCGTTAGTGACTGTTGACAGCTGGATTATTTTTATCTGAAGTTTTCCTTTTTCAAGTCGTCCTGTAAATACCTATAAATAAATTTGTTTGTGCTGTCCTCAAGTAAAGTCCATTCAATCCGAACTCGCTACGCTAAAAAAACGTAATAATACTATTTAACGACGTAAAGTTAAAATGAAAAGATATTGTCTAGCTTTTTCAAAGTTTAAACTTTTTATCTGTAACTAATTGTTTCAAACTTTTTTTTTTACTTTTGGGAATATGAAAATCTTATCTCATGAGAATTAATGAATCTCAAAATCTCTCATCAAAACAGAAAAAAAATCTTAAGTTTACTTTTTATTGCTTTCATATCTTAAATATAATAATGTTAAAGCATTTGAGAAAAGTTTTCGATATTTTTTTAATTAATAAAACGAAAAAAAAGGATTTTATTATCTTAATTATTTTTATCTAACGTAATATATAAAAGATTTAATTTTTATGTTTATATGTTGATTAATTAGATAATACTTTCATTTTTGTTACTTGAAATGGCTTAATTATTATAGTTTCATGATAACATTAATACATTTTTATGTCAAACCGGGATTTTGTATTTAAGGATGAACACGTGGTCATACTTTATTTTTTCTTCCCAAACATTTAAAAAAGTTGATTAGAAATGTATATTTCACTTAAAGGATTTATAGAATAAATATAATGAGAATTTCAAGTCTCAAAAAGATGTTCCTTAAAAAATGACAAATAATTCGCCTTATATATAATGCCTCATCTTAGACTTTGGAGTTTTGTCTTTGCTTGTCTAGAATTATTTCATAAATTCACAAAGAAACTATTCATCAAAATCTTTTGGGGAATCTAACACTTTACTAACATTTCGAAAAACATGAAAAAAATGCAACGTTTTAAAGAGAGTTAGTTATTGCATTCATATGTTGCAGATTTAGTAACATTGTATGCATATCAGTTGTATTTTATTCAGATGTTTTCATAATATGTTTATTTTAAAAAATAATTGATCTTTCAGTTAAAGAAAAAACATCCATAGCAATAAAAAGCCAAAAACAACTTCTGTTATTATTCAACAACGGTGAAAAGAAGTCAGATATATATTCTAAAAAAAAAAAAATATTTTTATAATAAGTTAAATAAGCAAATATTTGTAAAGAAAAGAGCATAAGCAGAAAATAATTAATATAAATATTTATTTAATCCTATCTTTAAAATTTCAGTTGCCTTTTTAAGTACATTACTATAATATTTTGAATAAGATAAGGTAAGGTAAACATATTTTCCATACTAAATACTTCATCTTGCATACATTTTATATTTACCTAGACATAAATAAAGGAAAAACATTCGATGTTTGTAATTCCAAACCTTCTATAATTCATAATATTTCATTAAATATTATTTATATTTAATTATAAATAAAATATATAAAACCAAATTCAAAGTTAAAGGTACTACGCTATAGTATAATATGGCTATGTTATAATCATGGCAATTTATTGAAAATTCAATTAATGTGATGAATTTATTTAAAAAAGTTTTGATGCTTTTGTAGTTACATTTTCCATCATTTCTTTTTCACTTTCTTCTCAGATTTCAATGTGAATTTTCACACATTGGTAGATTAAATAATTACTATGAACTCATTGTTTCCTTATATAATGATAGTATATAGTTATTATAAGAGAAACAACTTATGATTATCATGTTATTATACTTACTGCTATTCTAATGAATCTCTAATTATACAATTAAGGGCATAAAACTATTCATTATCATCTGGATGAGAATTACATGAATTTGTCGAAAGATTATGTTTTCTCTGTACACAATCCTTGAATTTAGATTCCATTCCTTTTATAGATTTACTTTTGAAGAAACGTAACCGGACATAAGGTATTTTTGTATTAATAAAAAGGAATTCTGATAAATAACCAATGAAACACGTTTATTATTGAACTCAGAATGGCAATTCATTAATACTGCTACAAGTACACTTAGCTTAAGCAGGTTAGTTACTGAAGTATTGCAGAGGAATACCATTCCGAAACAAAATTACAAATACACAGTACATACTTTTAACACTTCGGATAGCCCTAAAGGAGATAGAATATGTTAGAACCTTGTCTTGGCCTACAGACTCTCTGCATTGGAACCAATTAGATCTTTTATTCTATTGATGCATAAAACAAATAATACAAGAATAACATATAGATCTCACTGAATATCTTTTAACGCGCATCTCCTTAATATGAATGAGATAAATACATGCGAGGTTTTTCAGAACTTACGACAATCCTCTTTTTGTCAGTAAAGAACACATAGAGGTCTTCCTGTAAACTTGTTGTTGCAATTAACCTTATTCCATGCATCTGCTACTTCAGACTTCCTCTTATCTCTTTTACTTAGAGAAAAAGAACGGAAGAATAACTTTCATCTAACTGAATGTTTGAATAGATTAGGAATTCAGATGATCCGATAAGAAATTTATTTTAGGTCACGGTCTCTCTTTTTTTATTACGCCCTTTACACTACATAACTTAGTTTTCACATTAGTTATGAAGAAAACAGTTACATTTGATTAGATACAGTAGTTTATCCTTAACACATAGCGAAAAGTTTCGGCGAGATCCTCCAGCTATCTGCTATTCTTTCAACCACAAAGGTCTCTAAAAATAAAAATAAAACGGCAACACAATTCTTAAATCTTTTCATTCTGATTTAAAAATAGTTATGAATGCTCTCGAGTTTTGTAGAATTCACACAGAAAAATAATGACTTCATTATTACTTGAGTAATCGAAAAATTAGGAGACTGAATGAGCGTTTACGGGAATTAATTCTCTGGTCTTGGATAAGTTCTAAGGAAATTTGTTAATTTCTCTCTATTTGTATCCTGACTGTAGGTTATATAGACTAAGAAACAGTGGTTATCACCTTCAACTTATCTTTTGTAAATAGATTTAAAGATTTCACTAGATATAAATGTTTAACATTTTAGATAACTAGGTCTTCCTAAACAGTAAACGATCATTCGTTAATGGTTGAACTAGAAAACCTTGTAAGAAATCTGAAATTACAATATTCAGCTTAAATATAGCAAGGATTTAGAAAACGCATTTATTACCCTCCCCTACTGCTTCAAGTTGGGTGGAGTCTTTATTTCACTCAAGAAATTAAAACGATCAGGATACAATAGTAATTTCTTAAAATTTTTAGTTAGATTTTAAATTTTAAACACAATGAATCTTCTTTTCGAGTTTTGTAATCTGGTAACCCAATAATAATTTGTGTGAATAAGTCAAATAATTAAATAACGATTAAGAATACTGTGAGTTAGTATCGATAAAAAATAATTTAGTAAAGATACAGAAACTCGACCGTACAAATTTAAGTGGAAATTTACTATAATTAATTACGATACTTGTCACAAACAGTGCATTTCTGTTTCTTTTCGAAATGATGATATACCATTTAGATACTTAGAATCTTTCTCCGTAACTTTTAAAAAAGCATTGGCTTCATAACTTCCTTTTAAGATACATATATGTTTAAAGAACAACTACCCTTTTGCATGGACTTCTCAAGTGGTTACAAATTTCTGACTATATAATTTTATTAGCTTTGAGAAGAGTCGCAAATTCAATGGGGGGGGAGGTCTGTGTTTTGGATTGTTTCCACATGCACCATAATTACTTTCTGTTTAAATTTTCGTGCTATAAATTTTTGGTAGAAAAGATTCCATGAAAAGTGCGTTAATGTAATGCAAGTGTATTAATATAGCATCTACGTCGACATTAAGTCGTTTGATTGTGACTTAATCTCATATTGTATTCTGTAACAACTGTATTATTTTTTGCTTTTGACTGTTTGACTTTGACCTCTAAAATAGAGGTAAAAAGTTACTCAGACACTTTAAATATTTTATCCACTATTTTCGAGAATAGAATAGGGGATAAAACACATATGGCACTTACATAACCCTCTCACATTTCAATTACATAAATAATTGAATTAGAAACCCTATACTGTTGCTAGCGGTGTTATTTGTAATTGCAATAATTGATTATCTATGTTTTTAAGAATTAGACATTAACTGGTGACTGCTGATCTGATATACTTCATTTCTTTATATCTGAATAAATCAAACTTTAAGTCGATTTGGGACAATGAAAATTAAACTTTAATATTGCTTTGTCTAAAATCTTTAATTTTATTTTTCCAATGATCTTTCTAATATCAGGTAATTATACTATTGTGCATTCTTGAAACTGCTAATGATTGAATGCGTAGTAATAAAAATTATCTAAAAATTACTTTCTCCTATTGGAGGTATTTTCATGAACAGAATGAAACAACATTTCTTGTGTAGACGGTGGATAATATGGAAAATGGATTCTGTAGAAAAAAAAAGAAGGTTAGTTATAATATTCATCAGTAGGAAAGATTTTGAGCTGTCTGAACGAAAAAGAATAAAAAATTACAATAAAAGCGCGAAAATGGATTATGCAAAATATCATTAATATTCGAATGATAAAAAAAATGCATGTACATAAATGAATGGCTTAGGGTCTCAAACTCAGAGAAGATAATCTTATTTATCAGCATTAGAATTCTCTGGCCCAAGTGAAACATTTTCATTTTTTCGACATTCGCTGTGTACAAAATATTACATCAGAGACTTTGGGTGTAAATTTTTTTCTGAATTAATAACCTTGTCTCTATAAACCTCTTTGGTCTGCATATGAAATTTTGTTTAATTCAATTCCTTAGTTTTAGGTGCAGAAGCCGCCAAGTTTGGAAGATTATTTTAGGGCCTCCTGTATAAAATATAAACTAGGGAGTTAGTTTTCTCTCTGTTTTGTAAAATATTTTTAATTAAATTCGAAATAATTGAAAGAAAAACGTCCGAAAAAGTCAAATGCTGAGCTTTTCATGGACCACACAAATTGAGAATTTATTACTCGTTTTTGTTCATAATACAAAAACTATTTCAATTCTGATTAATTGATACTGAAGATATTTTTGAAACCAGTGAATTGAATAAAAGACTGTGTATTGATTATGATTTTTCCAAAGCTAAAATTTCAACTTGTTCTAAAAATAATTGAGTATAATATTAATATAGTTTATAATAGAGTATTTTTAAGATTTTGTAACCATTAAAAACAATTAATATAATAATTATATAATTAATTCCTAAATTTTATTCAAAAATATGCACCGTTATTTTCAACACGTGAATAATTATATTTAAACTCTACATAAAGGATATTATTAAATAGCTTTAAAGATTTTTCAGAATTCTAAAAAATAAGTTGTTCTTAATACTAAAGCATTTTTGTCTCTTTACTACTATCTATCCAAAGTAGCTCTGAATAATTAGTCAAATGAAGGCATGAAAAGAACTTTTAAATTAATTTTAAGCTTATACTCATATTTTTGAAAAAAGATGCACGATTCTTTTATGCAACTATGAATCCAGAAAGTGAAAAATGCTTTTCATAAATAAACCTTGCACTTTTACTAATATAATATTGTAGGCTAAGAAAGGGATTTTTAAATTTTCTACTGACTTTGTTTTCAACACCTATAAAATTTTCACTACAATTTGCATTTTAATTTCATTTTGAAAAAAGACACAGGAGCTCTGTAAAATAAAATATTTATTAAAATTACTCATCTTCTTTCTCAAAAAATCCGACAGTTGATGATAATTGAATTATTATAAATTAAAGTGAGCAAAATTTGAATTAAAAAGGACGCTTTTATTATAGTTAATTATTATTAATAATATTAATGATAATTTCTTAATTATTATAGTTAATAGCCATATATTCACTGAGATTGTAATTTGAAGATTTGTGGCTCATTTATTACTCTATAGTAATCAAATAATTAGAATTGTATATAGTTTTCATTTTATGATTACAAAATTATTATTGATTACATTACATGTTTAAGTAAAACTTAGATTTAATGACTACAAATCATGAAACAAGCCATATGAGATTTATTGGAAGCAATGCCTTTATAGAATACAATCTATTCCACAAGATGGACTTCTCTTCCGAGAGACCTGTATTACAAAGCGACTGAAGCTTGCCGTCACAGTTTCATGCTTCCGTCGCTTAATGTAGGGATTGGACAGACAGTAATTGCCTCGAGAGATTGAAACCCTTAGAGTTATAAGGGAGCAAATTATTGATGCCTCGAAGGTATATTCTACCTAGAACTGCCCTGCAAATGCTCAATAATTAAGCCCTAAAAACGATTATTTGTAATGAATATAATTTCATTTTGGATTTTAATCGATTTCTGAGCCTTATTTGATATATCTATGCTGTTTACTACTGAGAAAGCTGGCATTGTTAAGTCACTTATTTGAAAGGATCCAAATAATACTGTGAGGGAGGCCTCTTGAATTTATAGCGTTACAATTACAACACTTCAGTTGTCATTTCACTCTCCGGACCTCATTGCCACACCTACCTCAAGACGTTTGCCACAAGACAATTCATTTATTGCACATGCATATCGGTTATAGATCAAACTTTTCTCTAAATCAATCCCTTTTGCTCAAAACCCAAGATTTTGGTACCAGATATAAGATTCAGTTAGATGAATCAATGGGGAATTCCTTCAAATATGGAATTCCCCATAGTAGCATGTATAAAATTTTATCTCAGGGAAATAAAATGATTCAATATTTTTAACAGTATTTAATATCACCATGTAATATTACATGAGGTGTTTTAAATAAGAAACGATGGCATTTACACATACTGAAGCATTTGGTCTTTAAAAAATAATTTTAACCCATTGTTTGATCTGACTAAAAATTAATAAAGTAATTGCAAAAAAGAATCCAAAAGTTGCGAAAAAAATATAAACTTTCTTTAATATTTTTTCCGTATGATATGTTTTCAAAACTCGATTGTTAACGAAACAAAGGCAAAAATATATGTATCATTGTTTTAACAATGATATTCTGAAACAAATAAAATAAAAAAGAAATTTTTAAATGAATTTTCGATTTTCATGTGTAAACATTTAGTACTAAAAATGAACTAAGAATTTAAAAGGAAACAGAATTTATTTAACTAATAGGTATATTATGATTTTCCAAAGCAGCCAGATAATGCATTTTCTAAAAATAAATGGCATAGATCCATGAAATATTCTTCCACAATATAGACTCCTCATATATACTTTGAATTTCTGCATATAAATTACTTCGTTTACTATATTTTTAATAGATTTATTACCTCGGCGTATTCTTACAATTTTTATAGTATGTATTTTTAGTTATATTTCCAAATTTTTATTATCAATTCTTTACTGTAATGATAACTATACTTTAATTATATTGAGCAATAATTCAGAAATTTTATGCTAATGTTTAACTTTTTTTATCGTTGACTTGAATTTCTATATTAAAAATAGGTGTGAAATGTTTTTCTTATTTAATTCAATAGTTCATATTTTTTATATGTTTACACGTCCTCCTGAACGTTTTTTTTAACAAATAGCTAATATTGATTTCTTTGTATTCACAACCTGGAAATCTGCGCAAAGAAAGACAGAATATAAATCAATATGTTCAATGAACTATTCGATTTTAAAAGCAAAATGCAGTGCTCAGTTCTCAAACCAAATCCCATTGATCATGAAAAGCAGAAAAAGTAACAGTTGGAAGCAATTTTTTTCCATTTAGTTTTCTATATTCTAATAGATTAAATAGGAAATATTTTAGGGAATTTTTAATGCTCAATACTATTGGTACAAAGAATATTGAGTTCTTGTCTGCTTCTCCTATATATCTGCTACATATTCTAATAAAATTAATTACTGCTATTCGATGAAATGTTGCAAACTAAGGACATGAGTTTATTTTTCATGGAAACAAACAATACATATTTCATATAAAAATTAATTTAATCTAAGTATCAATGATTAATTTGCAGATAAAAGTTTTTATTGATTTAATATCATAAAATATGGTAATTATATCTAGTTGATTTTAATTAATGAAAATTAATTGCCAAATCTCCAAAGAAATAACATTATAAAAAAACTATCGTTGTGAAATAAAATAAAAAAATGCGTTCCATTTAAAGCTTGTTAAAATATCTAAATCTGTTTTTTGCTCATTTAGTAGCATGAACGGAAGTATGGTGCGTGTGTGTGTGGGGGGGGGGGGGGTATTGAATGATAATTGATATTAACTACCTTAAAAAAGGCATTAGTTATCTTATATTATAATATTCAAATAGTCGAAGTTTGTTAATTTGTTATCAATGCATCGATTTTTTATTTTTTATTTTAAATTAAGTATGCGCTATAACAATTCCTGTTTCTATGTAAAAGAATCTAATTTTTAACTTTAAAAAAATTATTTTGTTATTTTTTATGGTCTAACAAATATTAAAAGTTGTGGTCAATATGATATCGTCAAAACTTGAAATTCTTATTTTCCTTGAAATTTAGTACACTTTTCAATTCAGTATATGAGTAGACACGCAGTTATTTTGAGAAATAATAACGTTAAACAGTGAAGTTAATTTTCAAAAAGTGACAAAATATTTGTTTTTTTATACTTCTATCATAAAAAAATTAAAAATTGCATAAAAATTACAATGTAACAATTATACAAATTTAAATAGATATTAATACAGTCTGTAAGCATTTGCTTGAGCAATTTTTATGTGACCTTTGGTAATCATTTTAGTGCAGTTAGATTCGTTTCACTGTCAAGATCAAAGTGATGTAACAAAGTAAAAAATTAATTTTAATTCTTTGAGAAAACTGTCGGCTAAGTCAAAGTCTCTATTTTAAGTACACGGAAGGAAGCTTCGTCAAACTTTTTTTTGTTTGCATAGCCATCGGTTTAATGCAGTTTTTAATTTTTGTTTGTGTTTTTAGTAAAATTACAAGTGTTTTTGTCAGTATTTTTCCGCCTTTTAAAAACAAAAGAGTAAATATGCATTATTTTTTATTGATTTTCATCAAGAACTCGTTAAAAAATTAAAAGGAATTTTTATTTTATATTTAGAAACAAAAATAGCCTGTATTGATGTATGAAAATCTTTACTTATAATAAAGTACGATGTGTGTGTGTGTGTGTGTGTGTTGGCGCTGCACAGGCCAGACCGTTCGACCTACAGCTACCAAATTTGGTATTTGTATACCTTGGGTGTCGGGAATATGCACCTCGGAGCCCTTTTTTTGAATTTTTAATTAAAATTTAAATTAATTAAAAAATAAGCCAAATTTTAACGTTTTTTCACTATAACTTCCGAAAATATTACAGCACAAAATTGATTTTTGCTTCATGTTAAAGCATAAAAAATTAGCTTTTCAATGATACTAATGTTTTGACCTATAACTTAAAACTCTATTTTTAATGAATTTTTAAACATTTAATTTAATCGTGTTTTTTTCAACAATAAAATAAAAATAAACAAAATAAAAATAAAATTTTATCTTCGCGAGGATCTAAAAAAAAATCCGTTTTTAATAAAATGTTGCCATCATATTTTCCGAAGTTCTGATTAAAAAAAGTTGATTACGACCAAAATTAAAACTTAAATATAATTTATATCACGTGATAATATAAAATGAAATAAATAGGAAATGCAATATTTTTTAAACAATAAATTCAAGAGAAAATTTTTCTTGATCGTTTGTAATATCAAAATTAATTCAATTAATGAATTAAAATAAATAAAAACACAAAATAAAAATATATTACAGAAGTGTGACAGTTAAAACTGAAAAAGAATTTTTAGAAAAGCACCAAACGATAATCTTCTGAGAGCGAGATTAATTATTTAAAAACAAGAAATCTTAAACGAACTTTGAAAATGACGTCATTTCAAAGAAACGACGAACAAAAAGCAATTGATAATCAGTAGTAGTAAAGTATTTTTGCATTCTTTTTTTTTTAAATTTTAAAACAATAAGACATGTTTTGAATTGTTACTTTTACTTACGTGAAGAAGATATTTTGTGTAAATCAAAGAATTCGCCTTCCTGATTGTAATTTATCTCCGCATTTTAATGAATCATGCGAAATAAAAACGCATCTTCTTTCAACGAAGTAACGTAATATTAAAGCTATACTGGTAAAAGTAGGTCAGCTATTTGAAAACGCATCTTCTTTCAAAAAAGCATACGTAATAATTAACAATGCAAAATTTGTAAAAGCATATAAAACTATTTTTACCCGCATATTTCGGAGACATCAAAACTTTCTACCAAAACAATATCGTGTTCTCTCACGAGAAAAAATAAATCAAATATCATTCCAAATTGAACATATAAAAATGTCATTTTCGGCACGTGTCTCTAAAAAATGAAATAAATATGAAACATGATAATTTTGAAAAATAAATGGAAATAATCGGAAAATAAATTTAAAAGATGGAAAGGTTTCTATGATATTTTACTATACATATATTACTAATTCAATTAAACAATTTTATTTAAGGCAAATATGGCTTAACATCTACAAGGCATCTTCTGTAATCGGAGCCCAGCAACTAATTTCTTAATGTTTTTGGGAGAGACATAATTCTCTTAACAAATGGACTAAGTGAAATATATAATTAGTGGGTTGAGGATAAAAATGCTGATGAATTAAATTTTTACATACATCATCTGCTCTGTGAATCATATTTAACAAAATATTCTTGAGACAATAGGTTCTTAAATAATAATAAATTCTTGAGACAAAAGTCCTTAATTAAATAAGTCCATAAATAAAATCCAATCAACTAAATCAATCATCAAAGCTGATCGATCTATGAAAATTTCAATATAACTATTACGGTAAAACTGGCGATTTTAGATCACTTTATCAAGATCTCAAACAAGCCAATCAAAGTTACTCTAGAATAATTGGTCTAAATTATGATAATGATGATTAATCTAAACTTGCAATATTCAGAACTGAATAAATCAGCCAGATTTGAAGAAGATAGAAATGCTTATTTATTTATTTAGAAGTTGAAATATTAAGAATATTTTACAAATATGAATCTATAAGACCAAAGGAATTGAAACCATAATTTTTTGAAATATATTTATAAACCTAAAAAAAATATTATTGAGAGCATTTATTTACATCTAATAATTAAATTAAAAACTGAAGGTTTTAATTAACCTGTGAAATTTTTGCTGAATAATTCTTTGAGATCTTATAAATTATAAAAAAAAAATATGTTTCAATTTCTGTAGTGAACATAAAACTTCAATGTTGGATTACTCTGCTTTCAGTTTTTAGTTTTATTTAAAGACATGCTTAGATGGAGTAAAGAGGTCTTTATATTAATTGAAGTTTCATCATTTCCAATTTAATTTAAAAGTGAATTTTACGTGCACTGATAGAAAATCAGAGAGAGATGCGGACTTCAAAGATAGGACTGTTTAAGGCCTACATAATAGTATAAGTGAGTTATATGACTATCGAAATTTGAAACTTAAAAATATTTTGCTGAAAAATTTATTATGAGACCAAGTTATATATAAAAAGTGATTTAACCCTTTAGTCGGCATTAATATTGGCGAGCCGACTGGTCGACAAAGGCGGCTAGTAATCAATAAAAATATTAAAAGAGCAATTCTAATACTTTTAGCTTCAGCAATGTTCACTCTACATTTAAAAGAATCATCTTATTTAATAAATTAATTAGGTCATTTTATATTAGTTAAAAATTACTCTAGCTGAAAAATCAATGCCAGTTTTGAATACGTTTTTATAATCATTTAATATAGTCAATTGGGCGTTTATATGAAATTATTCTTTATCCTGTATTTACGGCATATTTTCATAACACAAAAACTGCAACTTTAAGCTTTTTAAATTTTACAATTTTAAGAAAATTAATTTAATCATGTACCTTATATATTCGAAGGGATGCTATAAAGAAATGTTTAATCAAATCAAAAGCATTCTAATTGCACATTTGAATAGAAGATATCAGAGATTGATGTTTATCAAATTGTAAAAGGTTAAAGGCTAAGTCTAAAATTTATTACTTTTAACGCTACATATGTTTGATTCAAAGCATGCTAAATAATATAGTCACGAAGCTTTTTAATTTCTTTGATATCTCTTAAAATAAAAAGAGGAGAATCAAGAAAATTTTTTATATCACCAATTATAAAAGTCTATTAACGTTACTAACATTGATTTCAAAATATATACAACAAAAGCTTTCAAAAGGAAGCTGTTGAAGTTGTTTCATATTGATTTACAAGAAAGTAGGAAGAAAAAATTTGAGAATATTTATACATTCATTTTATATTGAGAATGGCGAATTTAAATGAAATAATAATATTTTTCAATATTTATTGCAATTATTACATGACAATTTAAGTGTAATTCCCCATCGTTATTATTTTTTTACTCTAAAACGTGATACATAAAAAAATTTCTGAAACTTTTCATCTATACTTCGAAGATAAGTAATAATTTTCCATTCATAAATAAGTGTGTGTATCGATTCAGTAATGTACAACTTCCTAAATATTGTATCGAAAACAACATTCTGTGTCTATGCTTGAAAATTAATCAAAGAAAAGAAACAAATTCGACGGTAATATTTTTTCTAAAACCTATCTTAGTTTATGAGAATCATATTTGAAATTCAAAGATGATATTTGTAAGATCGTTAATTGCATTAATAAATCATGTACTCCCTTAAGAGTAGGTATATAATTTTAAAATCTTCAAAATTATTGTCGGTAGTGTTACTTCATGCGCTTCCGCAGAATCACATAATTTATAAAATAAATCCTGCTTTTTATCATAAAAACCAAAATAAAAATTTTAAAAAACTAAAATTTAAAAAGTCTTTAAAAAGCTAAAAAAATTGTTAAAAAATTTAATAGTAAAATCATCCAGTTGATGTTTATAAACAGTTGCCTGTCTTCTGAGATTAACTATATGTGTGAACTATTGGATTAAAATATTTTTTAATGAAACTTTCCGTTTGAAAAATAAAATAGCATTAAGTTTCTGCAAGTCCCAACTTTAAGTAGAATCATGAAAATACTGTAAAAAGAGACTTCTTCTAGATAAACTCCATTAAAATTATTCTCATCAAACAATAGCAGCAGTCTAGTGTAGTACAGCAATCTCCAAAAATATCGGATAATCTTTAATAATATCGTTTTTAATCAATAATTATTTTGAAGATATTCTTTGAATTATTAATGATATATTTCTTAAAATATATTCTAATCTTAAAATTTTAAATTAGATTTGACTTAAAGTTCAATAGTCTATTCAGATCTATCTTTCAATAATTTTATTGAACGATTTTTAAATCGGTATTTATTAAAGTTGCTAATAAATTAAACGATGTATGGAACAGTAATCACCATATTCTGTAATGTTTAATTTTTTTTTTACTTATCGCTCAATTTGTTAATTTTAATTATAGATATTTTCTGATTTAATTTTTTATAATTTTTATGAAGATTTAAAGGATAATTTTGATTTAAAATCTAATACTTTTTCAGATATAGTTTTCAAACAATCAGTCTCAATCACATGTTACTTCATTGATATAAAATATAGTTGTGCTTTTTATATTTCCAAGATATTGTGTAAATATGTACTTATTAATCCCAGAATTATTGCAAAAAATATTTAAAACATTAATTTACAGCTTAAATATTTCAACTAAATCAATTCAACGATTATCCGAATTATTTAATCAAAACATTTTTGAATAAAGCTTTCATCTCCATATAAAAGTGCAGTAAGTCAGTTTTTTTATTATATTTACGCTCCGATTATAAGTAGGGTTACGTAAACATTCTGAAGAGCATTTTCTTTACAGATTTCTCAATACTTTAAAATAAAATGATTGTTTATAAATTCATTCTATCAAATATATTCATTAAGTTTTCTTAATTAATTTAAAATCAATGTTTCTTTTCATTTTCTATTTTTTATTTATTTTATAATTTTGAAGTCTCTTCAAATTTTTCCATTTGTAGCATTTTTTTCCTTTTGGAAAAAGGATACCGAATTAATACTATTTTTTCAAATAAAGAATTTCATTAATAAGCAATTATTAAGTTATCCAAAATTAGATTTAAAACTGCAAGACGTAAGTTTACAAGTGAACTTCAACGAAGTTTGCATTAGAGTTAATGGAATAATTACGTTTTTTATCTGAAAACATCAAAAGCTTTCTCATATATTTTTTAAATAGAATGTTCAGGTGCCTTCGCACTTTTTTTACAAACACCTTGTATATCAAGAGGGAATATTTTAAGAAATTCTGAATATATCGAAGGTAATTTCATCTTTCATTTCGTATTCCAAGAAATGTTTTTTATCGCCAATTACAGTACTAAGCCGCCAAAACTGCTCACCATAGTGAGGAAGAACTCGATTCCTGTCATCTAAAGGAAGATGTTCTTCAAATGATTAATGTCTGAAGCCGACAAATGGCGAGGGAGGGATTTCAGCAGACGGGGGATCACTTCATTCTGCACTCTTCTCCCTTTCCTTATACTTCTTTCTATTTCACAATTCTGCTGTTGAAAAGACTAGAATAATGATTCGAACGAATAGGTCAGCTGACTAAAAGCGTCAAGTCAAAACCTTTAGATGCTGTCATGTTGAATTGACCCTGTAATTCTTTACATGACTGTAAGTGGTTTTATCTATTGAAAACCTTTAATGCCAGTGAAGAAATATATGACGCGTTCCGATTCTGATTATATTACTAAGATATTGATTGTTGGATAACTTTCTTTATAAACGACGGAAAAGATAATGAGCCTTTTCCATAGTTTATCAAATATTCTTTCGTAAACTATTACAGAGTCTCTCATTATGTCTTTTTTCGAAAGTGCAATTAAGAAGTTTTTGGTTTCAATTCATATTCAAATCGCCAAAGAAAACTTGGTTTGTGAATAAACGTGGAAGTGAATTCAAGTATATCCCTTTTCAATGCAACTCAAGGTGATTCAAAGTGTAATATAACAATCTGGGGAGGTTGAAAGCAGAAATATCAGAGATTTATGCAGGAATATACGATCAGAAAAGTCTACCAAATAAGCTCGAGGATACACAGAAATGCTGACAAAAATAAGTTAATAATGACTGAAAGCTCTTTTATTTTATATATTATTTTCTTGGACAATAAATGCACATTTTCTGAAGAATGTACTGTGTTCACAAATATATACTGTGTAAAGTCACAAACATCTAATTTCACCTTCTATTCCTTTGCTATTATTTCGCATAAAAGATGTATGCCCTGCCATCGCATTATACGTAGACTATTGCATTTTTTAAATCGGAAACAGAACTTTTAATAACTAATGAAGAAATTCCATCTAGAATAGTGAACATCTAAACAAACATTATGCTCTTTATTCGTTTTTTTATTTATGCTGTATTTATTACTGTTTCTAATATTTGCCCTATCAATTTCGAATAATTTATTTATTTATACCAATTATGATTGTTTTCTCTTTATATAAATGCGATAAAAAGATATTTTCAAATACGTTACTCTAATTGTTTTATAAAATTATCTTTAATTATAAATGTCATAATTTCAAAAGAATCTGTTAACTATATAGCTTTATTGTGAGGTTTCTTATTTCCAGTTAAATATAAGTATAAGTATAAATATAAATTATTTGCTTTCTTGAAATATTTGAGAGTTTTAAATTAATTCCTAACGAAGGGAGATTTTGCAATTATTAAATCTGATCCATCTGCAAAGCAATATTTAATAATAATAAATACTAATAGTTTTTACGAATTGACTGTTGATTTTGAAATAAATATTTGATGCAAGAAAAGGTTTTAATTGCAGCATTTTGAGAGATTGTTCTAAACAAGTAAGATCAAGTAAGTGATTTATTTGTGTATTGTTTGCATTTTACAAACTGCATAAAATGTCATACAATCACTTACAGAGAAAAATTCACGATTTCGAGTAAAAATTGAGAAATTTTTATCCAAATTAAAATAAGAATATGATTTATCTATTACGTAAAAATTGCTTAGTAAGGAATTAATCTAAAATTGAAGAAAAAGTGAGTTTTAAGGAAACAAAATTCTGAATATAAATTATAAAAATAAAGTGCATTTTCAAAAAAATAGCTAATTTCTTTAGCTTATTTTGAATAAATTTCCTGGATATTCGGATATTAAATATGCATTAAATTCTGAGATTCTAACACTTCGAAAATAGATATTATGTTTTCTTAAACTTCGGCTTAAACGAATTCTTGATATTTTGGAGTAAACATGGAAGTTATTTTATAATTTAAGAAATAAACAAATATAATTTTTTACTAATTACACCTGATTATCTATATTACTGTTTGTTCGTAAAAAATTTTATGAAAAACTTATGAAAACTGTGTCCTTAAACAGGAGACTTGAAAGTCATCTTAATCAATCTTAATCTTTTTGAATTTTTTTAATATTCATTTTTTGGTTTTTAATAAAAAATATTTTGGTTCATTAAATCAATCGTTTATTTTAGCATTTTTTTTTCAAAGTTAGTGGTAATCCACATTGCTCAAGGTATACAAACGGTGGTAATATTCTAAAAAGGACTCATTTTTCATATTTTTTAAAAATTAAAACGCTTAAAAAGACGAAAAATATCATTAAAGGAATAGCTGTAATTTTGTGTTTTAAAACTCAAAAAAAATGATTAAAATACTAGATTTAAAAGAAATATGAGATTTGGGAGCATAGTAAATTCAAAAATATTGTGAAATTTAATTCTGAAATTGAATTAATAATCCAGGAAATAGATTATTTATAAAAAATTTCAACATAAATTGAGAGGACATAAAAATAAATTTTAAAAAATTAAAATTTTGTATTTCACAATCGCATTGCAATTAAAAAAATAGCTATTTGATTATACTAAAGTTTTAATCACGTTCTTAACTTAATAAAAGGAATACACGGAAAAGGAGCTTCGGATTTTGGAAATATGATGTGGTTATCCATCATTTTTGAATGAATAATAATAATTTCCAAAATAATTACCAGATTACAATGTATTGATATCCGTACCGTTTATTGGAAACTTAGTTGCCATGGTCGGGTCCAGAGTCGCAAATTTCGAAATTGATTATCTGTTCGCGTTTCGATTTCATAAAAACACTTCTTGCTGGTAAAGTCTTCCGGGTCGATAGTTTCTTGTTAGTACAATTCGGAAGTTTAGATAGAGGTATGGAAGCTCAGAAGTGATTCCTTTCATTCGATTATGTCAAAATAATGCTCAAGCAATTTTAAAATGACAAGTAATTAGTACCAAATTAAGCTTAAACGTATAATTTAACTTTTCATATAAAGAAGAGAGAAAAATTACTCATTGAATATTAAAAGTTGAATTTCTTAGTAAAATAAAAAAAAATCAAGAATTGATCCTTTGAAATTAAATAGGCTGAATAAAGTTTTCATTGTACTTTAAACGCAAAAAAAATAACCCTAACGTTTCCTCTAACTTAGAAATAACCTTTTTACTCTCTTACGAAGTATATTTAGAGACAGAAACCTTCACTGCATTAGAAGTTCAATATATTGGGAGCCGATGTTCAATCGTCTTTCTTAGACCTTTTTCAGAAAATTCATTTCTTTCAGAAGCACTTATTCCTTAAATCACGCACATCAAAAGGTCGTAGAAACTAAAGATCATATATATATATATATATATATATATATATATATATATATATATATAATATGATATCCAATCCTTCTTCTCTAATAAATAAAAGTTTTCATTGACCATATAACAGATAGAAAGCAGACGAATTATGAAAAAAAAAGGTTGGCAGTGAATAGCTGAATTTACCAGAATATATAAAGCATGGTGACGAAAAACAGAGTAACAGTGAAAATAACGAAAATAGACTAAATAAAAGTGAGGCATCAAAAGCGAGAGAAAAAAGGTAGCGACCCCAGGGACTTACCTCTGGGATTCTTTTAGCTTTAACAATGAATGATTCAATCGGAAGGCAGAGTTTTCGCGTCATCTGTAAGGGAATGCAGTATTAAAGTGAGTACGGCCAGCTAAATGAGGAAGATATTCGCTTTATAGGAGCCATCTTTCAAGTTGACTATTCCAAAAGATTTTAGTGCAGTTGTTTATAAACAAATAAAGAAAATAGCAGCAATGAGGCTGCATATGGCATTTATGTTCAGAAGTGCCCATAAAAGGTGAAGAATGCGAAAAATACTGTTTCAAAATGTTTCCAACGAGATATCTTTCCTTCTTGATTTTGATTAAAGTTATTTTCAACGACATTCGTCATTTATATTGAGATCACGCAAGAGATTTTCGGAGATGGTTTTTTGCGTTGCTGGCGAATTTAAAGGAAATCCCGCTTTCGGAAGATTTTATGTAATCTGTTCGCATGTTTTATAAGTATTGTGGTAGGTATATAAGATTTATTGTTTGAACAAAAACATTTTGTTTCTGAAATATTTTATTGCTTTTGTTGCAAATGCTTCATAGCTTCTTTTTTTATATCAAAATTTAGAAAGTCAAAGGGGTCGATTAAAGTGGCATCAAAATAACGGGAGTAACTGATCTGAAATATTACATCTGTTTCTTCTTCAGTGTGAAAATCACTGACAGATAATTGTCGCATGACATTTTATAACATGTTTATAATTATTTTAATAGTTATAACTTTATAACTATTTCTCAGGAATTTTTTATGCTAAATAGAATTTTATTTTATTTTTAAAGTTAGCAGCCTTTGGAGACCGACTGGTTCGCAGAGATTATTGTTTGTGTTTGCTTTCAATTGACTATCTTGCGCACAACTTAATGTTCATGACTTCCATAAGAAAATATTTTTAAGCTTCCGGCGGTAGAAGGTATCTAAGCGGAGTAATTTTAATATATTTACATATGTTCTGCTCATTGTATCTTTAAGCATTAATATCCATTGAAGCATAATAAAATCCCATGCCTTCATAGTGCTATTAAAAGCGTCCAGATAATAATATATCGTTTAACTTTCTCCTTACTGTAATTTCACTTTTTTATCCCTCTTGTAAACTAGATAAATATGAAACAGAATCCTTCACCCTTAGCTTTAAACAATAGGCGTAGATCACGCCATTAAATATGAGATGAAACGTTGAAAGCCAATTTTATTTCATTATAATACAGATTCTGTTCTTGAAAATTATGTAAGGTAATTGCACAAATTTAGAAAAAAAACTGCAGGATAATTATATTGATATAATTGAAAATCAAATTTTTAACTTTTAAAATAGTTTTAAAATTATTTTTCGTAATCAAATGCTCCAGATTTATCATGAAAAAATGTCAAAATCTCTCTTTTTTTAATTTTTAAACTATCACTCTGAGATTCGCATCCTACTTCCCAAAATATATTTGTACAAATTTGGTAGCTCCAGGTCAGTCTTATCAAGCGCCCACGCGCACATATACACGCTCTCTCTTATTATTATTAGAGACAAATGTATAGATAGAGCAGAGAAAAATGACTTTAGTTTTACTAAACTAGGGAAGGTTTCACAAATCATGTTTCTTAATACCCATTTCTTAAATTTTTAGCCGAAAAAAGGTTTTAATAGCAATGTATGCATGATATTGAACTTGCAGCTTTATTTTTAAAAGCGTTATTTTATCGTGAAGTCCGAAGTAAAGAATTAAACTTATTACGAACATCCGTGATTATAAAAGTAAGAATAAAGTGCAATTCAACTTACGATAGAACTTATTTAGAAGCGCAGTAGCTGTGAGCTTCAAGCCTCATCCACGACAAATTTCATTTACTGCATGCTTTTAGTCCTACCCTCTGATTCTTCGTGAGTTAAAAGATTTTTTGAAATTAGATAAAATAAGGGGTTTTTTTTAATTGATCATTTTTTCAATGCTTTTCGCGCCTGTTTATTTATTCAATTTTAGAGTCACCATTAAATATTTCGGATGGAAGAGTTGTCACGATAAATTTTTCTGCCTCCCTTCCTGAATGAAAAGGGTTTAAGAAATTTGATTTATAACTTTTTTTTAAGTCTCGATAAGCAATGAAGTAAAATTTTGATGCCCTGGTTATTGCTCCGAAAATAACGATTAATAATACATCGAAATATTACTACCGCATCTTTCACATTTAATGAATGTCTTTAACTTTATACATGTATCTGAACTTCACACTTAGGTTGCAATTAATGTCACTAGAATTACATCAAAGTAACGTAATCCTGGACCAATGGCTTAAAGTTTAGACGGCCATAATCACTTACATCAAGAAAGTAAATAGATCGCTGGGAAAACTTTAAGATGTAAGCACAGCTCCTTTTCAATCGATCGTCTTGTTCGTTAAAATTCGGAAATTAAACTTGTAGTATAATACAGGATTATTATAGACAAATAAAATATTAATTCTCATACGTGGATTATAACTTAAAAGCTTACTATAGATTGAAATTGTAGTATTTTCAAAGTCAGAAATATAAGGATCGAAGATAAATTTAGTATTTTTATACCATTTATCTCTTTCTGTTTATAAAAATTTAAATATTCTAAAAGTTTTGCTTTAGCATGCCATTATTCATGAAAAGATTAAATAATTCTAGAATCACTTTGCGATGAAAAAAAATATTTAAGCCCTTTATTTATTGATTTGTATTATATTTTAATAATAGTAGGCATAAAGACATGCCTACTATTATTAAAATTCAATCGAAGAAAGTTTCTGAGAATTTAGTTTGTCGAAATTAAATGTTTCATTTCCATATTATTATAGGATAATTAAGAATTCATATATATTATTTGATATCTTGTTTAGTAGAAAAGTGGGTATATTAGAAATATTTTTCAGACACATTGCATAATTATTTTGCACCTACTATAAAATTCTAAAGATATATTTCAGTCAATGACAATTCAAGTTAAGAGCATACCAAAATCTAAGGGCGATCGCATTTCAGATGAATGTCGTGAAACGCGTTAATACGCATTTGAAGGCTATACAAATAATTTCATGATTCTTATAAAAACTAATGTTTTAAATGCAGTTCAATTATACAGAATTTTAAAAACTGGTACTTAGCACAAAATTCTAATCAAATATAATTATTATTTTTAAATATCTTATAATTATATTTCAGAATAATTAAATGAATATAGTGGCATACCTGATTGCATTCCTGAATTGTCAATTTGAATTGTCACTGAAAATATTTATTTTGTCGGTTGTTTTATAGCTACAATTTTCACTTCAAAGATTTGATAGTAATCAGTAAAATTTACATTTTTCATTTTTGCTCAATAAATTTTTAATTTTTTTCTTTATCATTAGAAGTGTACATTCTTCTACGCCTTTTCAGTGTCAACCTACAGAAAACAAAATGGCTAGTCTATATATCTCGTAGTATTTAATTTCGATGCAAGTACGTCCCGCGCAATGAAAATGTAACAATAATTTATTTCATACAGTGGATTTTCTGGAATTAATTCTATTTAGAAAAATATTACTTTTTTATTTTGAGCACTTAACTATTCTATTGTATTATAAATACAACACCAAATTAGTTTTTTCGCTTTAAGTACACATAGTTAAAATATGCCAATAAATTACACCCATGTCCATAAATTCAGAATAATGCAAATTCAAGAAAAGAAAGAGTCGGAAGCAAAACAAAGGTGACTTTATTATAAAGCCTATTTATTAAACAAAAGATAAAAAGTAAAAAAGATTCCATATGTTTGATATAATTAATAGAAATTGCGAATTTTTGCACCCTGGAGCAAATAACAAAAAAAAAAAACTTTTTACAAAAACTAATATTACATGGTTGGCATGAGGGTTAATACATAGTATGTCACGTAGATGATGCAATACAGTCCATACAACGCCTAGGTATGCTGACTATTAAATTAGCGATCTGATTTTAGGGAATATTACACCACTCATCAAGCAATCCTCTCCGAAGTTACGGTAGACATGTAGGAGGTGGTTGACGAGCCGCAACTTGTCGGCCAAGCAAGTTCTGCACATGCTTTACTGAACTCAAGTCCTGTGACATTGCTGGCCAGTAGATGCAGTTGATATCCTCTGATCAAAGGAATTCGCATATAATGTTTTTACGGTGAGGATGGGCGTTGTTATCCATAAACACGAATTGTACGTCCATGGCGCCTCAAAAGAAATGTACATGTTGTTTCAGAATGCCTTACCGATAGATTTGGACTGTCATTATTCCAATTTGAGCATTAATGTCAGTTCTGAAATACAGAATAATTATTATCCAAGCGAGCAATCCTGCTCCACCGTAATGGAGTCGTTTAGTGATGTTTACTTGGTGATAACTGGTACCTGGCTCACTCCGTATGAAAATCCGGCGGGAATCAGACTGCAAGTTAAACTTGGACTCTTAGGAAAACATCACAGAAGCCCACTGTTGAGGTGTACAAAATGCATGCTCTCTACTCTAGGCTAACCTCAGATGACAGTGAGTTGCAGTAAAATAAAGACATCTGGCAGATCTAAGGGCATATAGACCAATTTGCCCTAAGCGTCTATACACGATCTACTTTGAAACTGTCGGTCTGATATTGTGCTTCGTCTCTTTCTTTTGGCTGTAACTGCCAAATACCGGTCCTCATTGGGTGTTGTAACTCGGGGGAGACCTGTGGTGCAACGTCTACTCACATTGCCATCATCATGGAATTGTTGCCAAGATGACACTTTGGGCGATTTCAAGTTCCTTGGATCCTTCCAGCTGGGTACGCCCACATTCCAGACGGTAGATAATTCTACTACGTAAAAAAACCATCTAAATTCGTCCTTTGTGTCATAACTACGCGGTTATTGCACTGAGCGGCCTATAAAGCGCTTACGAGCAATTTTACTTCGTTGCCTGTCCTTATGCATCACTCTGTTACACTCTCGTCATTGTGAAGTACTATTAGTGTCATCTAGTGGCTTCCTACAATTTGAATATGATTTTTTAAGATGTATGTAGTCATTTTATGGATGATATATGTATTTTAGAGATCTATTTCCGCTTGAATCTTGATTATCATTAGTTTATGGACATGAGTGTAAGTCAGCACATATTAAACATTCTTTTTTTTTTCGTCCTCGAATCTCCTTGTAAGTAGTTCACTCACTTCTAAATTTCCCTATATTATATACGTATACTTCTAATGGAAGAAATAATTTATGTTTAAATTAGAGACGGTAAAAGACCACTGATCCTATCTTTCGGTGACTTGTAATTCTAGAAAAATACTACTTTGTCCTTCAATCAGTAATAAAATCAGAACTAATAAAATAAGAAATAAAATCACTTATTTTTAGAATTAGTTTTTTAAAACTAAATATGAGTATTATGTTTGAAAATACAGAAAATATATGTTAACTCTGATTATGAGTAAAAACAGTTATCGGTACTAAAGCTTTACCGATAAATCAATTTCTTCGAGTAGTTAATATATGGAGAGTATTAGGCTGTAGATGGTTTTACCTCCTCCCCCACCAAAGTATATTGCCTAGACATGCTGTAAATGGGAAGGAAAAAGTAACATTTAAAGCGATATGAGGCAAATAAATTATTTTTTAATGTCATAAGAAGAGGATGAAAGTAAACTATCCTATTTTTCAAATTAAATCTCGTATCAAAAGAGCATTTTGACATTTTGTCCTTTTGTAAACCATAGACTATCATTCACCAATTTTGTAACTTTGAAATTCGGCTATATCATCTATTTTCAATCGCTAAGTCTTTATATTCTAAATGTCAGACTTCAGTGCCATCTTTAATGACAAAATTTGTGATTTAACCTTGACCAGATTGAAATAAAACGCAGTTTTTACATATTTTCTTGTGAAGCTCTTAATAAAACTCTACATGAAAAATTGTGGCATAAAAATAATCAAATATGCTTGAACATCAGAAAACTGATATATCTATAAAAAGTAAATTTCCGAAGCAAAAAGTTTATTGAAACAGATTATAATTTTAATACGAATGAATAAATAACATCAAAGAACAAGTAATATAAAAAAAATTTTAATTAATATCCTTAAATCATTTTTCACATGTTAAGAGTACTGATATTCATTTTTAACTCGAAAAAAAGTAATTTTCTTTTTTTTATATTTCGTTACATTCTTGAATTCGCGAAGAGAAAAGATTTACAAAATAAAACACGCTTGAATTCTCTTTTCCTTTTATCCTCCTAAGTCCATCTAGTTTGTTTACAGACCAGGAAAAAGTAATTAACTAACAAAAGAGGAGTTGTGTTTTTATCTTATATATCTGAAAATAACATATTCATATACATTAAAATAGAATCGATCGATAATAATTAATTTTCTATATATTTGCAGACTTCAAATTTAAAATATGTTTTGAGGGGAAAAGATAACATGAATTAATTAGTTTTGGGTAATAATTTTCTTTTGGTTCTAATAAATATTTAAGAATGAATTTTTTTTCCTTGTCATTTTACGAAAATTATCAACAGCTTGTCATTCTTTCTTTTAAGTGACGTCCCTGTTCAAGGAAATTGATAAATTTGTTATCTTTAAAATATAATTTAATAATAAAATATAATTAAAAATATAATAATAGAATTAGAAGAATATTAGATATAATTTGGATTTTTGTAAAAATATTCAAGTAAATGCAACATGATGCATATATTGGCAGTGTGCAAAAACGAAATCGTTTTATTTTGTTATTCCAATATATTAAATCCCAGTATTATAAAATCTTACACTAAAGAAGACAAACAGTTCAAGTTTGTATTATGTCCGAAGCAAATTTTCCTTTGAAGATCAATAATTAGAAGTTCACCTTAAACCAGGCAAAATGAGTCGTACTGACTCGTATGTTTTTCTGCGACGTAAACTTCGTTCAGAATCTTCCTACTCATAATAGATCGTATTAGCATCTCTCTCTCTCTCTCTCTCTCTCTCTCTTTCTCTTTCTCTTTCTCTCTCTCTCTCTGCCTTTTTCAACTGACATGATTGCACTACTTGTGGTCATGTACTTCTCATAGCTGATCAAAATAGTGTTGCAAATAATCTGAATTTACTGGTTAGACTATAGATATTCTTACTTAGAGAAGCAAAGTTATATATAATTAGTTTTCCTTATATTCAAACATATCACAGTACAAAATCAAAAACCCAAATTCAAATCTGAAAATGAAGAAAATTAAAGCAGACAAATCGTCTGAGAGTTTAAAAAATAGTTTACTCTCAGACGATTCTAAATGAGAAAAGAAATTTAGAATGCAACAAATTATAAAAATTGTCTTATGTATATTTCATTCTAAGAATAAAACAGCAGGCATTTCTTTAGACGAAGAATCATTTCATCTATTTTTTATAATTGAATAAAAATGTTAAGGAAATGAGCTTCTGATTGGCATTTTTTCTAAGAAAATCGTTTATTTATTTATATATATTTTTTTTTGGATATGAAAATCTGATCATATAATTGCTCAGAATATAAATTTTAATTTTTATAGCTTATTCGCAAACAGCGAGTTACATTCTTTTACTTTTTTTCTTTTAATATCATACATGCTATGCTTTACAATAATGTACATGTTATTTGAGATTTCGAATGTATTATACTTTATTTCAAGTTTTGATTACAGGCCTAAAAAACAATAAAATGTGAAATTCGATTATTATTAATAATTACACTGTCTCTGTTTTTAAAAAGATGCATCAAAATCAAATTGTTTAAGCAGAAATAAATAATCTGCGTAAATGATCGCTTCTTCTTAAATATATACATATCTAATTAAGCTGGGGTTTCAATTATTCACTCTTTGTAAGAAATGATGCCACTTTTCCAGATTATAAATGCAAAGAAGAATTCAGTCGGTTGAAATATGCATTTTTTCAAACAACACTTATTTTCTTATACTTAATTATAATTCAAATAAGAAAGATTTATACTTAGCGTAGCCTAAGATCTATTAAAGGAGCAACCTAAATTCCACAAGAGGAAAATTCTCTTTTCGGTTGATGAGAAATATTAAATCACTATCACTGGTTGTGCCATGAATCGATATAGTTCAATTCTTACTACATTCTAACTCAAAAGGGTCGAATAACAATACTGAAGGAAAAAACATCGCGTATATCATTCCTTTGTTCTTCTCAACAGTCAATATCGCCTGGTATGTAGTTACAAAGCTGGGTGATTGGTTACAGAGTCTTACATTTTCTCCTTTTGTGCCTCAGATGTTAAAGAAAGTGTTATCAGCTTGAACTGAGAGTGAGCTCGTGTTATGCCTGTCAATACACCTTGGAACATTTTAAAGGTGGCCATTTGTCTGACTAGAGATCGTGTTTATCTTGCTAAATCACCTGCTTCCACTTCGAACGGCAGCTGAATTTTCAGGAAAATGTGAACAGAGATTTTTATTTCTTTTTACGGCTTTTGTCACAATTTAAAAATAATTTCAACTTGAATATGTTCTTTGTGAGTTTCAAAAAATATTAGAAAAAAACTGAATGAAACGACATTAAAATCAGATTTAAAATATAATATTTGTATAAAGAGAACATTTTTTGTTTAATCTTTCGTACATTCTAAACTAAAGAATAAGAAAAATGCGAGCTCTAAAAGAATAGTAGGATAATTAGAAAACTGAAGAGTTGAAAATTGAATAAACAAATAATCTGATTTTATAAAAGATAATCTGCATGCATAGAGTTCAGTTGTGGCTCGTTAGCCCATGAATTCCTAATTTTGCAAAAATGCATATTTAGGGAATGATTTTTTTTTTTTTTTTTTTGCTTTTCCTTATAGTAGCCTGGAAATGCTCAAATCCAGATATAAAGTCTGTTGTATTTTGAAAATATTGCATAACCTATTAATAATATAAATTCCTTGTTAGCTTGTCAATAGAGAATTATTTGAATAGTGAAATGATGATACAGAAGATAAGAATATCAGTAGCTTCCCTACCCCACATACATTTATTTTTGACCATTCAGTTCGATAATATTTTTCTAAGAATGAATTTCAAATAAATTGTTTAATAAATCGTTTGTATCACTGATAGTTTTTCACATGTAGTAATTAATAATGATAAGTAATAAAAATTTTCATTACGATAGTACAGAAAATTATGCTCGTACCTTTTTTGGAGAGTGACCTCTAACGAAAAAAAAGACTTAACTAAATATGTGTCTCCCCAAGTAACAAAAATTGAGGCGAAAATTTATAAACTGCCAGTGAAAAAAGAATCTGAGAGAACAAACACAAACTTACGATAGAGATGTACAAAAGGAAAAAATCCGTTTGTCACGCTCCAAGATATGTATGATTTGAATGCAGTTCTAATGCTTTCAAAATTCAAAACAAGAAAGAGTTGCTTTTGATCTTCAAATCAATTAATTAAATGTACATGCAGTGGGCCTTTATTGGATGTTCAAGGACAGCCTAGAGTGTCTCTCTTGCTTGTTATTTCATTTTCTGTCTTCTTTTACACTTTTACTGTCTTCTTTCATTTCCCTTGATCACGAAACTTTTAAAATAAAAGATAAAAAAGATCAGAGAATAAAACTCGATGTTACAAATTAAATATAAAAAAGAAAACATAATTAAAAAATAAAAATTTCAGGAAGGTACTGTTCGAATAAAGTTTTAGTTGTCATTGTTTATTACATCAATGACAAATATAAGCAAAATATTGTCTATACTTACGCGTTAAACAACGTTTTTCATGATTTTTAGAATCTGTATGTTGATTATATTATCAAAATCAAAGCCGAATATCATTTTATTTTTTTGAAAAAATGAATCTCTCTTAAACTAAATTCATATTTTGCATTTTACGGTTAGAAATGTTAGCTTTAAATGTTAGCTACAACTATCAGTTACCATATACCTCTCTAAATAAACAAAATGTTTTTACTTCCGAGCTTGAATATAGGAAAAACTAAATATAATGTTAGCATACAAGAAAAATTAATTATACTGTTAGCATATAGGAGAAACTAAATATACAATTAATATATAGGAAAAACTAAATATACAATTAATATATAGGAAAAACTAAATATACTGTTAGAATGAAGGAAAATCTAAATATACTGTTAGAA
>JAOUZG010050771.1:1402116-1436429 GCA_026289955.1 Argiope argentata
CTAAATATACTGTTAGAATGAAGGAAAATCTAAATATACTGTTAGAATGAAGGAAAATCTAAATATACTGTTAGAATGAAGGAAAATCTAAATACACAGTTAGCATTTAGGAAAACTAGTTACATACCTATTCTGATAAAGAATTTTGAATTTCTGAAGAAAACATTTGGCAATTAAGCTTTACAAAAGTGATGATGCATTAGATGATCTCTAATGCATCAACTGTTATTATTATATTTACTCCTGTTCAGTAAAAGTATGTAAAAACGAACAATTGTTCGTCGGATATTTCTCAACTTCTGAAGTACTTGATGTTAGGGTTCGAAAGAATATTCGGGATAAATGCATTTCGGGAGGTATTAAGCAATAATGATAGACTTCTTTATTGAATTTGGCGAAGGATATGAAATATTATTTTAAATCAAAGCCTATCCAGTATTACACAAATCTTTAGAACCACAATTACCTAATATTTTAATTCCACTTTTTATTAATCTATGTTAGCGTCATCAAATTAAAGTGTTTTAAACTCTAAAGAACTCACTTTTTCAGGACAAGAAAGTTGATTTACAAATAATAATATCATAGATAATGACTATGATGTTATTATTAGGATCATATCTATAATATATCCTAATCATATTTATAATATATTATAATAACATCCTATTCATTATCCAGAATCTTTTTGACAGAATAGAAAAATGACGAAACATAAGATAATTTGAACATATTTTTATAACAAAATAGTTAATTAAACTATTAAATATCTGACAAGAAAAATAAAACTTACAACATATATTAGTAAGAAATTAATTGTAAATATATTAGCCAATCAGCATCAAATAGACTGACAATATAAGATAAATTATTTAAATTTAAATTTTCTTTTAAAAATTTTACAAAAAATTTTTTAATAATAAATTTTCATTTCTTTTTAAAAAGAAAGATTATCAGTTATTTAGAAAGATATGTTTGAATGTTTATTCGTTTTCGCCTTTTTCTACTTAATTACTTTTTTGTTATTTCTATTGTATTTTACCATAAAATTTTTTTAGATTAGTATAGTAACTAATAAATTACGTGATGCGTAAATCGTTAAACAGAATATAATGCATTATTAGATTAACAGTTGCCAGTTTGGCACGCAGTTACTTCTTCGGTAACAGAAAAAACATTTTCAGCTTTTAATTACATTTTTAATTAGTTAAAAGTTTAACAAAATGTTCAAGTTTTCTTCGAGAGCTCCCAAGTGTTTGTTGCTTAAAAATCACTTTTACATCACTTGAACATTCTAAGGATAAAAGCTTCAGGTACAACATTTATATTTCTAATTGATTTTTATTTTAATTTTAATAAATTTTCCAAAATTAAATACAGATTTCAGCAATGTATTTTATTTTATATTGAAATTCAAGCTAATATTTTACAAGCGCATTTCTGCTAAATTTAATGTCGTAAGAAAAAAATTGCCTTTTTTAACGATAACTTTATACTAGAATTTCCATTTTATTTATTTTTAATAATATAATGATTTTAAGCTAGCATTCTTAGTTTAAATTGTGCATTTTAAAAACCGTTAAGTAATTAATACAACAGTTGAAGTAATCAAGCCAAACATGAAAAAGGAATACAAACCAAATGCGAAACAATATTCTCCAATACTTTAAAAATTTTCTGAATCTTAATTAGTTATATGTTACGTGGCTTCATTTATAGTATTTACTCTTAAACCTTTTTAAGGAAATAATTGTTATTAAATACTCAGTATTTATTCTTTTTGTAACTTTAGTTTAAAACAGAAATGGTTTTCAGTGATAAAATAAATTTTAAAAAATATCAATTATAAAAAATTCAAATTTCAATAGCATTAATTTTTTGACAGAATTATAAAAGAAAAAGCATTGTAAAAAATCATTCATCGTGAGTGACAAATCTTTAATACATTCAAAAAATAAAGAAAAAGTAAGCAAATATAATCAAAATTAAAAATGACAGTTTGTTAAGTTCATTTTTCTTTGTGTCATCATCATTGGAAATAAAATCTGTTAAACGGCCTGTCACTTGCTTTAAATGTAATAAAACATCAAAATAAAGCTATCGCGAAATGAAAAATTACAGAACAAAATACGAATGTACCAAACTCATACATTAAAAATAATCTTGACTTTCTTAGAACATTTGTTTTATCCGAAATATTTCACCCCTGCAACTGACTGGGTTTTGGGCCTGTTCCAAAATATAAACATTTACCGCAAAATTGTTTCTGAGAAACCAAGTATTTATTATTAGGCTTTCATTTTATATAGTATTCTACTGAGATTTTCATTCAACGGTACGTGAATTCTTCGAAAAAAAAATAGCATGTATAGAAAATTCGTGGTAATATTCTTAAGTGCTTATAACTAACTGTGTGTGTGTGTGTGTGTGTGTGTGTGTGTGTGTGTGTGTGTGTGTCGCTATTATCCGAATATTTTTACTTCATATATGTGGTGCTGGTATATCAGACGATTTGTCCGTTTAAACCCATCTTTAATTTTCAATTTCATCATCAGGTCATAGTTTTCATTCCTGAAATGATTTTTAAGAGTTATATGGAACCATGACAAAAAACTGCTTGGCCTGCTCAAAGTACTTTAACTCAAGGCAGGAGAGAGATCATGGATACATATTCTAATCTTTTATGCATGATGTAATAACTTTTAACCACTTAACTGTTTTGTTTACTTTACTATCTAATTAGATGCCGCCTTCTATTTTGAGTATATTTTCTCATTTTGATTCAAATGGAAATCTATTGAATACTAGACTTACCAATGAATTCGAAGTAATTTTTATATTCAGTTATAATTTTTATGAATGATTTATTTTTTGCTTACAAATATATTCGATAAATCGATTCGCGTATGGCGTACGGGCAAAAGAGTTAAGTGGTTAAAGACTATTATAGGGAAAACAAGTAAGACCTATAATTACTTTCATTATGATGTTTTTCATTGGTTGTTTCCAATTAGGCTTATTTAAATAAAAAATGCTGTCAATTGTGTCATAAATTTCATAGCTAATTAGAAATATTGTTATATCTAACATTTTTTAGAATATTAATATATAAAACATTTGAGTAAATAAAACAAAATATTTACTGAAAAGAAAGTATATTAACTAGTGATAGAATGAAATAAACTAGGGCAAAAAATGAATAGATATAAATTTAGTAAGCAAGGCATAAATATACATCATGCATAAAAGCATGGTGTATATCATTTTAGCGTCACTTTAAAGAAAAGAGTTAACTAGAAGAATTCAGTTGTTAAAACAGAATTCTGAAAAGAGTATGTTGCGTTAGAGTGAATACAACTTCAAGATCAGGAAAGATAAAGCTTCGGTGCAGTGGATGACTTCTGAATTTTGTTTTAAAATTTTTTCGTCAGGTGTAAAAATTAAGTTGGAAAGGAGAGCATCTGAAATAGAAGAAAGGGTAGCAGGAATAAAGCTTCTGTACGCTGTTTTCAGTTAGTCACGCAATTTTCTATAAATAGTGACTAACTTTTATATCTAGTGGTCGTGGCATTTCACGATTTCTCACATTTTCCATAAAGGCGCATAAGACAACTTTCTGGACAGACGTTGAAATAATTTTAAACGAATAAAGGTACTAGTAAGATGCTCAACATGCCATTGAATAGAAGGTAGCTCATTACAATCATTATTTCGTCAGCTGCGAAGAGCTAATCTGTGATCTTTTTTTTTTCTATTTTTTTGTTTTAGAATTAATATGATTGGTTGTACATAGTACTTAGTCAAGCCCTTCTGATCAATATAGTCAGGAAGTCTGAGTTGGATAGAGTAATCAATTATTCATTGTTAAGGTAATAAGCATTCTATGGGTGGCAAAACTATCTTTCAAATAATTAATTATAGAATCGTAGTTCGATGTGACATTTTAAGTCAAAATATCCAGAATAGTTATCAACTATCAAATAACAGCTATTATCATCAAATCTTAAAAAATGCTGTAGTAACTTTTTTTCACGAGAAAAGACAAGTTTATTTCATTTATAAAGATGCTGCAATCAAAACATTGGAAGTTCGGGGACACTCTAAATATTATTGAGCTTCGTCTGCAGTCTTCGAATAGTACTTTCAGTCAGTTTTTCAAACCCTTATCAGGTACTTTCCCAAATAAAATTCATTGGGACACTCAATACTTTTTTAACCTTTCAGAATAATTTTATAATTTACTATAATATTTCTACTGAAGAAAAGGGAAGCTTAAAAAAGAATAACGACCCTAAAGTGTCTATCCAGATAATCAGATACTCTTTTGGAAACGCAAGGTTTGCAAAATTTTCGTTTACCATCAAGTAGCTGTTATCGTATGTTTAGCAGGATTCTCCACTTTTTTGAGAGGATAATGATGCATCCTAATAAATATATTTATTGGATATTTATATATAAACTAACTCAATTTTTAGAACTAATCACTTGGGTTTACTTCAGGAATAGTATATATATATATATATATATATATATATATATATATATATATATAAAACTGGGTTTTAAACCCTTTCCTTATCGATCGAACCAATTTAAATTTAACTATTATTCGAAAAACATATATTAAGAGAAGAGGATGGATTGTAAAATTCGAATATTATCGAAATTCAATAATATATTCAAAGTTTTTAGTGCATCAGTAATATCAAATATTTTCTCAGGAACACAATTTTAGTTTCAAGTCTTTATGTTGGTAAGGGATTTCAACTAATCAAGTCAATGTTTTCAGAGGTATCAAGAATGCCATTAAAATCTCCCTTAGTGACCATTGGCTCGATTTTAATTGATTTATTTTCTGTTATACAGCTTACATTTATTTCAGCAAGCGCAAGTGCAGAACTATAATTAAAGGATCTTAAATGCCTTAATAGACATTTTTGAAGCGACGCACGATTTATGAATTTCTGACTTTGTAACATCATTTCCCTCAGTATCAGTATCGAGTTTAAAATTGCAGTATTTCCATATCAAATTTTACAGTTATATGGTATAAATTTTCCTAGAATTCTTTTCTACTTTTATCTGAAAATTCTCCCATGTGAAGGTTATTACAAGTTAAATCTTCATAACTAAAAATAATTCCCTTTATTAAGTACTTTTTTTTACTCGGACGATTATACTTCCATTTAAATTTGCAAAGGCGTCCGTAATATCCTTTCCCGTTAGAATACTTAAAAGAAGCAATAAATTGCAAAGGTAGTTTGGCTTCCTTAACATTTTTAGGATTTTTTATAATATAAGCATCATTTTTAGATGTTCTTATTGTAGAAGTTTTAATGCAAAAAGATTTTTTTTCAATATTTTCGATTACGTACATTTCTTTCAACTGAATTGCTCACCTGCACGATATATATATATATATATATATATATTGCTTTCCTCAATATTAGTTCTCGTTCGGATAACAATAGTTCCTGTGATTTGTCAGGATATATTCTGAGCACAATCTGATCACGCAACAAACTATTCTGCAAAGTACCGAAAGAGCAGGAAGCTCTTTTTGTTTTTCGCTTAATACAATACGAGTCAAGAAGTTTCTTGCTTATCTTGTAAACAGTTGCAGAAGGCACCGAAGAAAAGTTCATTTTCAGACTTCATTTTTTACATGATTAGACAAATCAATGCTCGGTACTTAAAGTTACATTAACTGAACACTAAATGATCAGAAAAAACTAAAAGCCGGCCCAATATAAAAATATTTATTAATTTAAATTTTTTGTGCGAAAAATGATAAATTTTTAAAGCGCTTTAAACTAATTATAATACATTGAAAAAAAATGAGAAGTCAACATTAATCCATCAGCCACAATTTCATACATGCAATTTTGCTAAACAGCAATGCGTTAGTTCAACCAGAAATATAAATTTATTCAAGATAAAGTGAAATTAATGCAATCTAAAAACGCATTGCTTTTAGTTTTCCTGTAACACGGTTATTCCGTTCCGTCTACTGATGAATTCATCCAACAAGTAATCATCAAACTTAACCAGAATCTAAGTAATTTTGGTAGTAAGAAGAATGGCCTAACTACTATGACATGCTGAGGGAAACAGTTTTATTAAGGGTGTTTGTTTGTTTTTTGTCAGACGGTAACCACGCTTTTACAATGCTTTTTTAAAGAATATTGACAAAAGCAACAGTTTTTCTAGGTACTAAGAAATCGCTGACAGCTTTGATAACTGATCGAAGTGTTAAGCAATGTGAAAATTCAATAGCTGAGAAAAGAGTTTCAAAGAGTGTGTATTCTTTTGCCGTCTTCATCTCTCTTCCAAACAATATAAGTCGTTTGCTCAAAGCTATTCATTGATTACATTGGCAGAAGGATCCTAACTGACAGATTAGATAGAACTCGGAATTTCAATAAAAAATTGTGTAACGTTTGTGGTTTTTATAAAATAAAAATAATAAATATGTGAATGCGTTGTTTTGTCAGCTCTAAATTCCATGTCTTTAAGCATCGGTAAATGAGTAAATGACGAAAGTTTATCTTTGGGAGAAGAGAGTTCCCCGCTTTTATTTCCCTTTCTATCAGGAATTATAACTTCTACGTGGTAAAGTTTAGCGCAGGGAGCTCCATTTTGAACCTTACTTCCACTAATGATCAACCTGTATGGGGACCTCACACACGTTAAATACGCTATCTAAGATTAAACGTCTTTCCACTGGCGCGGTGTGTAAATTTTATGAAAAGTGATATAATTCTGACTCAGATGTTATCCTCGGTATCTGAGTATAGTTCAGAATTACAAAATCTGTCAAAAAATATTCCCCTAATTATTTGAAAAAGGAAAATATAACTGAAGTACACTTAAGCAATGCGTCTAGTATGTCTTATATCGTATCATGCAAACTATACTTCTAATATTTAAATCCATGTTATAATTTTTTTTTCGTATTTGCTTATCGAAAGCTGTTATGCCTCTATCAAATAATTGCTTTACATAATAATTTTGTTTTGGGAATGAAATATTTCTCAAACATCTGCATGTTTTAACGATTAGTTTAGAATGAGGAAACTGTGCAGTAGTATGTGTGTGTGTATAATGCATTGATACCACGCTTCGGAAATAAGTAAGTTTTGAAATGTTTCATGAAACATTTTTGTCTTTCTTATGTATGCTATATATATAAAACAACCTCAGAGAGTCACTTAAAGAAAATCATAATTATTGTTTTGCCTATTGATAAATTTGGAAACTAGAAGCTTTGTTATGAAATAAAAAATTATGAATTAAATATTTTTTTTAAGTTATTATAAAAATTACAATTATTTTTTGTTGACAACATTTCCTCTTAAATATGAAGAAATTTAAATAATGTATAGTCAAAGATTAAATTATTTTATGTAATCTTCGACTGCAGATAGTATTTAAAAAATTTGAAATTAGGAAAAGGAAATTTGAAATTAAACTGATTTTTTTATAAAAAATAAAAGTTTTTTCCCTCGTGCTTTAGATATAATTAGCTTTCACCTCTTTTAAAGTCAAAGAGCAATTAATTGAAAGGGCAAAAAATCACTTGGACAATTTTAAGTACCCTAGGTATCTTTTCAGTTCGCTTTTAAATAAAAAATAAAGTGAGAAGTAAAATATGTCATCTAATTAGAACTTTAAGTAAATTCACAGATGGAAGGTGTTAATAATTTGACGTCTTTCTCTAATAGAAATTCAGATTCTTTTTCACAAAGATTGCCATTTCTTTTTTTAAAAATACTTTTTTTTATTTTAAATGAAAATTATCTTAAAAGTCTTGATTTTCATTTCAAAAATAATAATTCTTCAATTATTAGTGACTTTCTATTTAGAATGGAATAGTTCTTTTTTTTCCAAAGATATTGTGAAATAAGTTTGCACTGTCATGAAAAGGTATTCAAATGTTTCAATTTCTTAAAATATCCCTATCTTACTTCAATATGCTTTTAATATGATTAGTTTTAATTTGTTGGATTATTTTCCCCACTAAAAATTGCATTTATCTTCTTTGAATTTCGGTTATTTTTTATGTATTTAAACTTTTCTTAGATTAATGAATTTTCTGAAATATTTCAATTTTGGTTTTAATGGTAACAATTTGAGCAAGATGAATCATAGGCGTAAGGATTTGAACTTACAAAACTTAATGAATAATGGGAAAAATTTATTGTTCAAGGACATTTTAAAAAGATTAACTGGCTAACTGAGTTTCTTATTTTGTTTCTCATCAAATTTCAAATAACTGCAAGTCCACAATAAAAATCATGCTTTCGAAATTGTAGTTATATATATATATATATATATATATATATATATATATATATATATATATATATATATATATATATATAAAATTTACAATCAACAGGCAATTCAGCTTTAAAATAGAATATTTATTTTGAAGTAGTGACGTATTAGCAAATAAATTCTTCCTTGAAATTCAAAAACTCCATACATTTCCCTTTTACGTTTTTATACAATTTTTACTTAATGGTTTGATATCGCCATGTAAATTGATATCCAAAACATGAAACGTGTTGTGCGTAGAATAATAATCTGTTTAGCACAAAGACTTTTCCTCATACATGCCCTAGGCACTAATATCATTAACAATTAAAAAGAGCAATTTTTTCACGTATTTTAAAAAAGAATTAAAAATGGCTAGAGCAGGACACTTGATATTTTAAGAATAATACGACTAATTAAGAAGGCAGCCATTGTTGAGCAAGCCAGAAAGTCCCGCTCTTCTTGCAGTGAGGATTTTATATTCTGGAACGTGCTTTGGGGAGTCGTATAGGGGCGGCTCCAACAACATTCGATGAAACTTTATGCGATTGCAATCCCTTAATTTGGCTGGCCACATCTTTCAACGATCTCTCATTTTCTAAAGAAAATCATACACCAACTCAAATCCGTGTCGACTTATTTTTAACCATAAAAATAATTCGTTCTTTAAGTAGTATTTATATTACTTGATGTTGTGTAGAATTTTTATACATCTTTGGAATCTTTCAAGAATTCTTATCAAATTTCTTGGACATTCTGTGTTTAATAGCCGTAAGAACAATCGGGACTTAAAATAGAGTTTTTGCAACGAGATCGCAGCATACAATAATAATATAAAGATATGCATCGCCTAAGAAGTTATTCCTAAAATTTGTTTTCTAATATCTCAGTAATGGAGACCAGAATTGATTGCTTTTCAATTTACACGCCATTCTAAGCTATGTAATGATGTAACAATATCTGCCTGTAAGACGTGCAACAGATTTCAAAATTCATTCTTTATGACGGTCTTGTCCTATGTCACACAACCTGTTAGAATCATTAGAAGTCTTGTTGTAATGGAAATCGAAATTTGAAAAATTGTAAATTTTTTAAAGCTTTGTTTCACTTCAATTCATATTATTTTACAATCAGATTTAAAAGCTTATATTTCTGCACTTTTCAACTTATTTAAGTATTAAGTTCTTGTTTGTAACTTGATACTACAACTTGATACTGATTCCATTAATCTTCCTTTAATCACAATCATTTTCTTCCTAAAGTTATCGCAATGCTGTTAGTGGATATAAAATTATTCTATGATAGATAATTTGACTTCTATAATTTTTACTCTATAATTATAATAATTAGTCCTAATAAGACTGTAAATAAGTATTTTGAAAGAAAAATTAAATTTTATTCATTAAAAGTCATTGATACATACATATTGAAATAAATATTTAATAAAAAAATTAATGCATGCTATAAGTCAGATATTAAGATTAATAGATATTCGCCATTTCTTTTTAATACCTTATCTGTTGAAAGGAAATATATTATAAGAAAAGTCTTCATCTAGAATTTAAATAAAATGTCTTTAAGGAAATAGAAATTCCAAAGTACCTTCTTAAAATATAAGTGACTTAGATGTCAAGATTTTAATATCATCGAAGGGCTTCAATTTCATTTAATCACCCCGAAAGACTTTTGAAGTATTATAGAATTTCTTAAAGTAACAGATTGTAATAATGTCGAACAATTTTACTTCAAAGCAGAAATAAATGCATTTAATTGTGTAAAAAAATTCTTATCTGTTAGTTTTCTTAAATATTATATTATTTAAAGGATTCCTGTATCAAGTTTCAAAATAAAAATGAACTGTTATAAAGTAAAATGAAATCTGGCATGAACTGAATTTAAAATATCTGTGTAATTTTACTTTATTTGCAATCTTTTTTTTAATCCAAAGGAAATGACAAAATAACCTTCGGTTTAAAATTTTAAAGCTATCTTAGAGCTGAAGAGCTACTATCGTTGAATTTTATATACATATAAAGAATATTTTCAAAACCAATTACAGTATTTTGAAAATTGTTTGATCATATAGTAGCTGCAAAAAACATTGACATCCTCCTCATTAAGGTGAATGAATAACTAATTCATTAGTTTACGAATTTTCATGTCGTTAAATTTTAAAAAAATCCAGATTCTAAATCAGCTTATAAATATTCTATTTCCATTCTAAATTAACTTTTATACATTTTTATCTATAGGCTTTTATTATAGTTTATAAATTTTAAATATACATTTTAATTTAGATATTTTTAACATTTTATCTTTTGTAACCAATTTGTCACACGTAAAGATTCAATTTCTTTCAATCTTTCTCGCATATTCCCACAAAGTTAAGAATGGAAAAAATCTGATTATGTTAAGAACTGTTTTCTAGGAAATATTTATGTATATATTTTGAATTCGTTGATAATTTTCAGGAACAGTCAAACAGGACAAAAGTTCCGAGAAAAAGATTCAAAAATAATTCAAAATTTATTTACATAAATTAAAGTTGAAAATGTACAAACAAACATTTTTATTTTTCGGGGGGGGGGATTCTGAACATTTACAAAATTTAAAATTTACAAACTCCTTTTAAAAAGTTTAGTCTTTATTTTTATACTTCAGAGGTCAAATGTTTAAACCAAATTCTTTTTTGTCGGTATTTGTATTTCTTAATAATAGTTCCTTTGCTTAATAATAGTTCCTCATGCCGTTCCACTTTATTCCAAATACAGTAATAATTTGTTAAATAATTATTAAATATTCATTTACTTAATTCCAAAATTAAACGCCTTGTATGGAATGAATGATGCATGCCGTTTCACTCGGTAATTTTTACAATTGCCAGCCATTTCATTATTTTACTCATAATTTTTCAATGCGACTACTTTATTATTTCGAAAAATAAAATATAAAATTAAACATATCAATTCTATGCATTATACAAGCACAAGATTTTAAATAATGATTAATAAAAAATATTGAACAATTAAACATAATATTATCTCAATAAAAAGTCAACTAATCCTTTTTTTCATTACAACTTAAACACAGTCGTTAACAAAAACTTAACAACTGCTTTCTGCTTCCAGGAGAAAAATAGCCTTTTTTTTTCAACCAATGTATGTTCGCGTCATTTAATTTGCAATAAATATTACGTATCGGACATTGTGCACTTTTATTTCGGCTGAAAGAGAACAAAAACATTCGGAACTAGACGTTATCTAAACAATTTTACCTCACCTATTCCATTTACTTTTGCTAAACAAATATTTTTTCAAACTTTCCCAAACAGTTATTTTATTGAATTCGTGTATATTAAATTTCTAAAAACCATATTTAAATGTTTATCTTTTTATTGAGGAAAAAATTAAAACATTTTCGAGAAGTATAGAATCAAAATGAAATTCTTGGAAAAATAAAAGTATCGTTATTGAAAAATAAGAAGAAAAATAACTAATTGAATCCCTTAATTTAACTTTTATTTTCAAAGTTTATTATTTGCCAATTTTTTAAAGAAATGATTCATTTGAGCTTTTATAAGTTAACCGAAACGATCACCGTTAATTTCAAATTTATTTTTTTCTCATGAAATTCCAAAAAGTCTTAAATTAAAAGGGACAAAGCCTATAGTGTTTATATGTGTGTTATAGCTTTAGCCGAACATCAGATATGATAAAGTGAACGAATTAATCAAAATCCATAAGAAGATTATCATCAACTAAATATTACTATACATAAAATGTAAGGTAATAATAAAGAGAGCAATTATCTCGAGAAAATCATTTTGATCAAGTTTCTTTTACAAGAACATTATAATCAAGAACATTCTTATATTTATATATTCTATTTCTCACATAATCGAAGAATTTATTTAAATTCTTTATTCAGAAAATTTTCATACTTAATGAATAAAATGTCTCCTAAAGAAAACCATTTTTATCAACGCATATAAAGTTAAACAAAATCTTTGTTTAACTCCATAACCAAAATTTATTTACCTTTCGAGAATTCTTTTTAAAGTTACGATTCGGAAGGATGAAAAATTCTCATTTTGAAGTTTGAAATAACTAATGAAGTGCTTGATCATTGCCAACTTCTTACTATCCCAAGCGAAGCAAGACCTATGAAAAGTGTGCAAGTTAAAAACGTTTAAAATTCCATGAAGTACCATTAATAAAATATTAAATAAAACATTTAGGGCATGAATAAGCCACAAAAATACAAATTTTATTGAAAACTTTTCTTGCTTAGAACGAATTTCTAAAATTTTTCTAAAATTTTAGCATTATTATTGGTACAACAGCAAAGATTTGGATTATTAAGAAATAAATATCACGAATATTTCAGAATGATCGGAACAGAAAGGTATAAAACAACTTGCCCACAAATATTTGAAGTATTTAAAACATTTTCTTTAAAAAAGAGAAAAAAAGAAGTTTCATTATGCAAACTTAAAATACATTTTTTCGGCGGAGTAAGAAAAACACTCACTTCACTTCGTTTTAAAAGAAAAAAATCACGAAACACCTCCTTTCAAATGATGGCAAACATCACAGACAGTTCTAACTGCGAAGTGCATTTTTAAAAAAATAGAAAGTCCGATATTACGTTAGAAAGTGCTTCATCCACAAAATGTCTCAAAAATATTTCTGGTCTACTGAACTTCCTTGGAATAACCAAGACCCTTGAAATCGATTTTTTGACTTTACAATGTGTGGAACTAAGCAAAAATTCTAGTCGAACTCGGATATTTTTCAGACGCGTTATACATATGATAGCTAAACTTTCCCTTTTCTTAACAGTTAAAGGCACACGAGTTATAGATTTTCAGTAGAGAGAGATGGTATATATATTTTCAACAGTGTTTTCGAATTGGGTGTCTAAACATGAGCAGAATTTTCAGTTCTTTTATTCCGAGGTGAGCAATAATTCAGTTGTTGTTGGGTTATTTTCGTCCGTGCATGCAATATAATTCCTGTTTTGAGTCAACAATGAAGCTGTCGACAAAAAGGCTTTTATCAAAACACTAAATAATAACAAACAATATGATGCATTAAAATATGCAGTTAATTAAAACAATTTTAATAAAAATAATGCTTATGATTTCATTAGCAAATATTAAATCAGACAATATAAAGAAATAGAAATTAAATGTGCAGTATTCTAACACATGTAATCTGAAAACTTATATATTAATGAATGCATGTATTTTATCTATCCTACTATTATGAATGTGAAAGTTTGGAAGAATGGTTAGTCATTCACGCTGGAACGGCTGAATGAAATTAGATGAAATTTGCCACAGAGAGAGATTATAATCTAGAATAGAATATATGCTACTATTTATTCCGGTTAATTAAATGATTATTTTTTTTGTTTATTAAAAATTAACTTTCTCGCCAAAAATATCCATTTCCCCACCGCCAAATGAGTAAGGTCTAATATGTTTTCGACCGGTTATTTCAAATGATTTTGTTTATTTTGTTAGCGTTTGAGCCATTTAAAATAAAACATTGTTAATTAATCGATCTTTCGGATTCATTCTGAAGTTCTTTTGAATTCAAATAAAAGCACTTTTCCGCTAGCCGAGTGCAAGCGAAAAGTTGTCAAAGAAATTTGGTGGGATTTTTTTTTTTTTTTTGCTATTTTTCGTTTTAAAATCGCTGTAAGAAATTTGGTGGAATTCCATATTATTTGGAGATTTTTCGCTTGAAACCTGCTAGCGGAAAAGTATCAAAATAAAACATAATAAGGGAAATAAAAAAATTACTAATCTATATTACCCCAGCTGTAATCTGTATTGGAGTACAAAATTCATACATTTGCGTTGTCCCAATTGGCGTTCAATTGGCATGGGCAGTATTTTCTTGCCTTGATTTTGTTTTGGCCAGACCAATCAGCAAAACGATTTTGAATAAGAGTTTTGTTGTTTTGTTTAGTTTAAGGTACGTACTGTAAATAAATTGTTTTTAGGTTAGTTGTGTCTGTTACACTTTGATATACATTTGGCGCTTTGCAATGCAGTTTGTTTTTCGGCATCGTTTTGCTTGGGTAAACTTTGCAGTCATTTTCTTATGTTATTGTAATTCGACCTTTTCTGTTCATTTCCCATGATTTTTTTCCTGTTGTACGTATTCCTTTCGCCTATTTTCAATGTTTACGATTTTATTAATTTTTTTTTTTTTTTGCGTTCATACCATTTTTCTATATTTCTTGATTTTTTTTCTATATTTCCGTTAATTTGCTGCAACGTTCATCGAAACCTTACGATTGGAAACGCTATTGCTTCAGTTCAGTTCGCACTACATTCAGCCATTTTACAAAAATGTGTCAACAACCTTAATACTTATTTTTTGGCAGCATTATTTTCAACAGCTCCATAATTATACGGTTTGATAACATTTCACATTGTGATCAGACCCCCAGTTCTCATACATACACATCAAAATTTTCACTCGCGCGAAGTCGCGCGTAAAAGGTAGTGCTTTATAAATTATTCATAGAATAGTCGTTCTTTTTCTGGCTCGTTGTGATAATATTCTTATTGCCCTTCATTACTACTGAATTTCCCCACCACACATGCAATTATTAAATAGAGCAAGAAAGTATAACTATCTATCTGATGATTATGGATAAACAGATTAGTTCTGCAAGGAGAGTGAAGTTGTAATCTTTTAATTATACATCATCTGCATCCAAACACCAGCAGAGAAAGGTGTTTATTAGCACAATATTCATATCGGTTGTAAAGAAAAGATTGATTTTCTTTTTAACATGTGTTTATACTTTTATGCATTAAAAATCAGAAAGGCATATAAGATGTTTATCGAATATGTTAAATTAATGCCCGACAAATCCAATCAGTTTAACAGAACATTGTGACGAATATGACCCTTTTCTAATTTTTAAAATATCTAATTAAAATGATTATTAATAAGTTGTGATCAAATCAAAATTAACTGCGTATCACACATATCCAAAAAATATCTAATCATGTAAACTAAATTTCAACGACTTCATTCTTTAAATGTTTATCTTTAGAATTAGGATAAAATAAGTCTATTTTGTTTCCTTAAATTGAATAGAAAATATTTAGAATCAACACTCAGCCATACCCGAACGGTATTAATGCACTTTGAGGTTCTAAGTTAAATAAATCTTTTCTATTTAGTTTCGGAAAATACTCGGAAATATATATATATATATATAATTCCATATTTTGAAATTCTTATAACTTTGAAGAATTGCTTATTTACATCTATTCCTTGAACAATTTTTGGAGGAGATTTACTTTCAATCCCCTCAGATCACTTTAGAGATTTTCCGTGAAAACAGAAATGATGGCACGTGTCCACGTGTCAAGAAATTCCAAGGACACCACGTGCCAAGAAAAGAGAAAAAAAATTAATTCCACCCTTTTACCTATCTTTTTTTTTTTCACAAGCCATAAAAATTTTAACTTTCTTTTTTTAGTCTATGTGAACTTTTCATTAGGCCTATTTGGTGCAGATGTTTTTTGAGGCTAACGATGCATTTATTATTTGACTTCAGTCACTGGAAAATTAAGTTGCTGGCATGTAGAACGCTACGATCGATTGAATTAACTGGAAATGACTTAATTCTTTTTTTAAAGTATTAGAGACTATAGAAACAGCTTTAGCTTAACTTCAATTTCAAATAAACAGATATAATGAACTATTGATTGAAATAAAATGTTTAACTAATTATTAACTGTGAAAATTGATCATATTCCATGACTTTTATTGGATTTAATGTTATAATACATGCATTTTCCATACTGTCAGCTGTCATTGTTTCGGTTTGTGGATAAAATAATGAACAATGGTAAAAATATGAGGTCATGTGATTTTCTTTATTCATTAATACAGTGAAAGAAATCTTTGAAATAATGCGAATTAGATGTTACATATATTAATCATAAATAACTGGGTTTTTTTTATTGAAATCCTCTTTCATTTTCAGATATTCCTTGAAAGCGGAAAAAATGAGCGAATTAATGCTCCACTAATATTTTTTTACTCGGTAATTTTACGTTTCATTTTTAAACAAAACAAAGAATTCTGAAGAAAGTATTCGAGATCTATTACAAGTCGTTATTGTTAAGGTGATATTTGCATTCAAATACGAATAAGATGAATATTGTTTCTAAATTGATTATTTCAATTTTTGAGGCAACGTTTCAAAAATTTCATTATTATAATAAGTGGTTTCTTCTAGTAGAATCAGAATACTGTAATTCAGAACACAGACGATTATACAGTGCTCTGTTTGCTCTCTATTCTAAAGCAATATTTAAAATCTAGAAATTATATTATAAAAATGCACTAAGTAAAGCCAATCTGGGAAAACTAGAGCACAAAATTAGAAATAATTTTATTCCATCATTTGTTTGTTACTTAACTTCTTAAATTATGGGTCAGAGCTAGGTCTGGGCGATGACAGAACTTCATCATCACGATATATCGATATTTTTCATTATCGTTATTTATTTATAGCTATTATAAGTTGCCGGCGTCCTAGCACAGAGGTAGCCCGTCCCGGGTGCGAGTCTCGGTGAAGGCATGGTTGTTCTTCTGTGAACTATCTGTGAATTGGATGCCCCCTGTTAAAAGGGGCTGTACAAGCGAATGTTTATGTCCTCCTTCTATGAGCTAGAAGTGAGACTTCTGCCCTTGCGTCCTCAGGGGTCAATATCTTTAGAAGCTACTGCACCCCCTCTTTCCGTTGTAAAGCGGACACGCAATCATCATCATAAGTTATAAATAGTATCTCTTAACATATTAACTGATCAGAACGGCTCCAAATAAAACTACTTTTAAATTTTTATAATACGAATGTTGTTTTCTTTTGAATAAAAATAGTTAGAAAATAATTTTTTTAACCCCATTAATAAACTCTTTCGATGGCAGAATAATGTCAATACAATTTATAACATTGTGTTCAAAACATTTTTATGTACTAGAATATGGCAGTATTTTTGAAATATTATCAGAAATTATGTATGAAAGTGAAAAAGAATGAAGAGCAACAAAAATAAATACGACAATTTAATTGAAATTAATTGAATTAAATTGAATACTGACAATTAAATTGAAATCAAAAACGCAAATTAATTGTGCATATCGATTTATTGTATTGTGGTTTATAGTGATTTATAACGTTTCAATAGATTTATATTTTTCAAAAACTAAAAAATTAAATTTTCCGAAATAATGATTTTTTTCGATGAATCGAAAACCAGCAAAGCTCTAATCTCAAATTACCTCCACCCCCTCCCACCCCACCCCCCAAAAATACGCTCTAAAAATCCCACATCTTTCTCTTTTATTCTACTTCCTCTTATCTTAGAATTTTGAATAATTTCAAAAATAGTAATTACTAAAATCACCTTGACAGTCAATATTAAAGTTTCTTAAATAGAAATTTTTGATTGAATGTCTTTTAGTTATTTATATTTTTGCATATTTTTTTATTATTTACTCTATAAATTTATTGCAAAATTTCTGTGGTGGAAAAATAATCTACTTCCGAAAAGATATCGGAAGCTAAAAATATTTAAGAATTATGATTGATTAGTTGGTACGTTTATTGCTTGCTTTTTAATAAAATCACTCTCATTGAAATATGTAAGATATTCTAATAACTTTACAAACCGACTTTTCCACACCGAGCGACATAAAAGCATAAAAATGAAGTTGGAGCTATTAAAAATTGCCTATTAATTTTTTTAATGGAAAATAGGTAATTAATTTGAGCTTTAAGCAGTTGAAAAATACTTACTACCATTTTCTGTGCACAATAATCTCTCGCATTTTTCACTGCACCGGATGTATAACAAGACTAATAAAATGAAATCTAAATGTTCATTTGATGATCATTATTCATAACCATATAAATTAATTTTGATTGTATTGTTTAAACTGAAGTAGAATTAGTTGCTTTGACCCAATACATGTTTATCCACTATGATATTTATCTAATTTTACTCATGGTAATCAGTTTTAGTGAACTACTTATTATCAAATAGATGAAAATACTATTTTATACTTGAATAATATGAATAGAGCGTCTTAATTGGTTATTCTAGCATGAAAGGCGTTGCGTGGAAATCAAATCAAATGCTGAAGCAGGGAGCTTTGTCAAAGCTTTATTTTATATCTTTCGAAATAGGAGGGCGATGAGTGACAAGCGACAATGTATCTGTGGGTCACAAGGTTTCAAATGAAAAAAAAATCCAAGAAATTGGTTTTGGAGGGTTAAGGGGGAGTCTAAAAAGACTTTCCCCTTAGAGAATGTTCTGTGAAGTAATGCTTTTGAGATTCCTTCCAAAGATGAAGAATGCTAGAGGACAAGAGACTATTGATGACGCGTTTTCAGACCAATAACTTTAAATGAAGTGAAATAAATAAATGTACGAAAATTGGTATAATGGTTGTGGCTGAAAGATTGACTCTTTAGTTTAGTCAATTACTCTAAATATAAAAATAAAAAATTATAAATTCGAAACATTTTTTCATCATCATCAACTACTAGCTTACGAACGGATAAAATATTGGAATATTCTTCTCAAACAGGACATGAAAGGATTGGCATGAAATTGCCTGAGATGATGATTTGAGAATAGGCTGGGACTGGACGATTTGAGGATGTCTGTTGAGGCATATAAGAAACGGAGAGCGAATGCAGAATAATCCCCACTTGAGACAAAAAGGATGGTCTGTCACCATCTTCTCTTTTTCTGAAATCTCGGATGAAAAAGACTTTAAGGTAATTGAGTCTTGGATTCAAAAGGGAGAAAACAGGACGTCAGAAATGGATGCATCGCACGGCGCCGAAATCGGATGTATAAAAGTGGTTATCAGGCGCTGAGGCCTACAACAGATAGAAAGTAAATCCTGTAAGATTAGAATTTCTACAGTGCTGAGGATGAAGTGGAAATTTTTGTGTTGGAAGATTAGGATTCGATCATGAACTGAGATTGAAGTAAATTTAATTCTAAACTATAACATGATTTTTATCGTCACCCATGTCACGTAATTGTACAGAAATAATATTTTGAGCTATATTTTAATTATATGAAAAACATGGATAAAGAGTAATTTACGAAGATATGTTTTACTCACTACAAGGTTGATGAAAAGAATCTAAATATCTTGCTAAAAAGATCTTTTCGCAGAATAGCAGGGAAATATTCTTCCCTTAGAAAAGGTATCGGAAAAAAAGAAATTGTTGGGAATTCGGTGATCCATGAAGTAACTCGTATTGTTTTCTCTCATTGGTGATTAATCTAACAATCACACTTAGAATTATATAAAAAGGAAAACAAATCTTTAACAAGATGATTAAAATGCAGACAATTTTCTTCTGACAATTGCCTCAACAGAGAAAGGATATTCAACTTATACATAGCATCAGTGCAGTTCATTTACAGTTGCATAATTCACTGTAGATATAGGCTTCTTTAGAATATCCGCAATCTCACGAACTGATTTCCTACCAAGGTGGCATCCAACTATACTGCCACAATCAAACTGGCTAAGCTCTTTTGACTGACTCATTGCCTCACAAACGCATAAATACATCCTGACAAATCACTATTAACGCTTTTATAGCTTTCGATTACGCATTAAATTGCGTCACCCGCCAGAACCACTTTTTTAAGGGGTGCCTGGATTCTTTTGGCCAGATAGTGTATGATATAAATGTACTACTGGTCTCGGGGAAAAGAAAATAACTGCCCTCAGAAAAAAAGAATAGGAAAGAAAATGAAATTTTACAGAAAAAAATGTAGGTAATTTTGAACTGTGAATTTATAATTGAACAAACGTCTAAAGCAGACGAAACGTTTTTGATTCAGTGATATGAAACTATTCCCTTTGCATAAGACGTCAATAAATTTGTCCATCTATTGTTATCTAATCATCAACGAAAGCAACATCCAGTCTTCCATCTTTTTTTCGAACCATAAATGCAACACTATTCTACAAATTACGATGTTGCGTTGCACAGAAGGGGTTAGGATTTTAGAAAAATTTTCTGCGAAGGGCTGGATAAATACCTATCTGATTAAACTCTTTTCAGAAAAATGGAAACTGATATCGATTCTAAATTTCCCCAGAAAATGATATCATTCAACTATAAATACAGGTTCAGGAATTTTTGTGTTAGTTGAAAAGCAATTTCGCATGTTTCTTCTTCCTTATGCAATTATTCTATGGTTCATGCTGCCGAAAACAGAACAGACATCACTCAATTCGGGTCTAGTTTTGAAGATATTAATCCGTATTTGCTTATAAATGAATTTGCATACTGAACTGTGGAATATTGACCAATTAAACTGGAAGGGGATAAGAAGCAATAGGATTAACGTGAACAGTTCTGTCTTAGGCGGTCAAAAATGCAAAAATTGTAAATGTTATATATTATAATTTATATCTAAAAACTGTTCTCTAAATTATAAATTTTCTTTCAGAAGCTTAGCACACATTCTTGAGATGATAGGTTATGACTTTTTAGTATTTTATAGGGACACAATTTGAAGTTATTATAATAATGAATATGTATTTACAAATGAATTAAATGTACTAGGGCTAAGTTTTTGAAGATGATTTTGTAAATTCATATCTTGAATAATTGCATATCTTAAAATGTTTGTCTTTTAAACGTTCTTTTTTAATTTATTTACAATAATTCCGCTAATGTTTAACATTGAAGTCTGGCCTAAACATCATAGTTTAAAAAATATTAAACAAACTCAAAAAGGAAAATTTTTACAAAATATTTTCATAATTTATTAAGAACTCTGATGTAACGTCTACTCACATTACCATAATTTTGGAATCGTTGCCAAAGCCTGGAAATGACACTATGGCGATTTCAAATTGCTCGGACACTTCCAGCTGGGTACGTCCACATTTCTGACTTCCAATAATTCTTACAAGATGAATGACCGATACCACATAAAAAATCATCGAATTGGGTTCTTTGTGTCATAACTATGCAGTTATTGCACTGAAAAGCTTATAACGCGCTTGCGAGCAATTTTACTACTTTGCCTGTATGCCTTATACATCACTCTCTTACACTCTCGTCATTGTAGCATACTATCGGTGTCAACCGGTGACTTCCTATCATTTGCATATGACTTTTGAAAATCTGTGTAGTCATTTACGGCTGATATAATATATATTTTAGAATTCGATTTCTACATGACTCTTAAATATCCTTATTTTATAGACATAAGTGAATAATATTTCTCAGAAATATTATATCTGGAAGTCATGCACCTAACATATTGCCAAAACTGACTGAGGATATTGAGCAAGAGTGAAACATTTTAGAACTTCTAGGCAAGATATCAAAATATTTTCTTTGAAAAAGTAAGGCTTTTTTATTAATAATAATGTGTTTCTCTCTCTCATCAAAGCTTTAGATTTTAAATATCGTTTGAAAAACTATGTTTTATTACTAAATAAAACATATTTTATATCTATTCAAATTCCTTTTATTAAATATGAAGAATCGCATCTTTCCTTCATACTAAATTCCAAAAAATAAGCTACAATTTTATATTAATAAAATTTTAGTATTGAGAGTATAAGCAAAATGAATCAAATACTTAAAACGAATATATATATTTATTATATCAATATTTTAAACAAATCGTTTATAAAAAATATGAGTTGAAGTTTATTAAGATATCAATAAAACTGTTTAAAAAGAAATGTATCTTAATTCCCTAGCATTCCTGTCAAGCACTTTTTGTTAATAATAAATAAATAATTAGGTAATGCTAACATAATGTCTTATTAATTAATTCAAAGATTCTTTAAAAAAGGAAAATCCAGCAATATGCATTTTCTTTTCGAATTTTTTTAAAAAATAAAGTCAGTTTTATATTAAAACATTATATTAAAACAATGAGATTTTATTTCACAATAAAATGTTAATTACAATTTAAATTATTCCTTATATATATATTTTTTCAAATTTAAATGTAGCCACAAATTATTAACAATTTTACAAACAATATTTAAATCTGCCATCGCATTCACACCTAAAGCTGAAAACTTGTAACAACTTTATCACTTGAATTATCTCTTCCTTCTCTCGCCATTCTCTCAAGAAAGAATGTTGAGAGCAGAAATTACATCAAAAACTAATCTAAAAAAGTAGAGATCATGTCTCTTTACTCGAAAAAAAATGAACTGGATTACTTCTTTTTTCAAAAGCATTACAGGAGGATGAAACCAATATATGCCTTCCTCTTGGGCTTAGGGAACACAAAAAATTATTAAAATGACATCCATCAAAGACATGCCTGGAAGATTTTACTCCGTTACGGGATTTCAGGAAATGTTGACCTAAGGGATTTGGTACAGATTTCTGTGATATGAAAAGGCGTTTCCATGTCACCTCTTTATTAGCGACGCCTTTGCCTGAGTTAACTCCTCGCAGGACTCCAAGAAGGAAAATCTGTTTTTTTTAAGAGTCTGATGAATTCAGGCTCCTGCTATCAAAGAATAAAATTGAATGGAAGAAGGATTTTTTTTGTTATTTTGGTCTTGGCTCAAATAATACAAAGGTCTGCGGCATTTTTATTTTGAATGCATTGCTATTCATAGCAGCTTTTTATAAGACCTGTGCGTCCAAATCAGTTTTAAGGGTATATGGGATTCTAATCTTTGTAGCTGAATGTAATGTATACACGAGTTCTATATGTCAGATAATATTTATATATTTCAAACTTTTATATCAACGGGTATAAAAACATGCATTTAATCATTATTATTTCTCTGAAATAAGAATAGAAACATGAGTGCTAAAAAGCAACTTCTTGATGTTTTCCCTTTTTATCATCCATTTTATCATTAGGTTATATCCATTTTAATAATGATATATGTAATTTATACATACTAAATTTCTCTCCACCAATTAAATACTTAAAGTAATGCACAAAGAAAAAAATCAATATTTCCATTTGTTTTAGTTTGGGGATTTACCATTTATTTCATTTGTCACAGTTTCCGATAATTGTGACAACTACTGCTTATGATATTTGTTACGTTTAACTTTTGTAATATTTATAATGATTATAATTTGTATTATGCTACAACTATCTTTTATTATGCTTTTCGCTGTTGCAATTTAGTTTATTTGTAACAATTATCATTCTGCATTGTTTGATATAATTATAACAAGCAATATTTTGAAAAGAATTAGCTTTTATAATAATTTTTAACAACATTATCATCCTTCTAAAAGACATATTTCCTAAACAATGATTAATCATGAACTGTTGCTAACTATAAATCAGTTTACATTGTAAAGAAAATATGGGCATAAATATGTGTGTATGAGAGTATATTAAGCGTTTAATACAATAAAAAAATAATGATCGGTGTAACATTTCTAATTTTTAATCTGGGATATATATTTATAAAATAAAATGCTGAATGAATGCCTTTTAAATCCATTTTGAGTTATATATATATATATATATATATATATATATATATATATATATATATATATATATATATATATATATATATATATATATATATATATATAGATATATATATATATATATATATATATATATATATATATATATATATATATATATATATATATATAAATTTTTACTACTTTAAAAGAATTCTAAAGTTTATTTTAATTAATTGAAAAATTACAGCAGTGAAAATCTCATGCCAAATTTATCTGGGAATTTTACGAACTGATAAATAAAAAAATGAAATCTGAGGTCACTAATCTCAAGATATCATGCGAGAACATTTTATTTTTAAGTGATTATTTGCCTTAATTAATTTAAGTCATTAACCAATTTAAAGCGGTTAGAAAAAATCAAAAGACCTTTCTCTCTCTCTCACTCTCTCTAATGATAATTTTTTTAAACTTTCATTTTTAATTTTTCTATCTAGCAAACAAAGTTTTGGAGTTCGACCGATTTTGAGATTAAAAGAAAAGTAATTTTGATGGAAAGCTCACCATTACAGGACGCTATTGTATGTGTGATAAAATCCAATGAACTTAATGCAGATGGATTTTTATATTATATTTTAATATTTTCAGTATTTTGAGAAATACAATTAGTAAGAATGCGCTTATAATGTCATTAAAGAATAATTATAAGTCGCGTTTTAGAAAATTGTGATAGTTATAAGAAAGAAATCTTAAACAACCTGGAAGATGACGTCATTTCCTAAAAACGGCAAACAAAAAGCAGTTGATAATAAATTTATATAAATATTTCAAACAATGCTGGCAAAACAAACTTCAAATGTCATGGGTCAGGTGTCTCGCTATCTACTAATAACAAAAAGAAAATTTGTTGTTGCTAATATTTTTTCGGAGACACCATAAAACCTCATAACCAAAACAACATTATGTTCTCACATCATAATAAAATTATAATTGAAAATATTAATTTTAATTAATTGTATGAAGGCACTCATTAAAACATTTTCTGTAATTCAGTGTTTGAAAAAATAATTCAAAATGCTTATACAAGAAATGTTAATAAATTCAAGAGAAAATTAGATCTCAATGGTTTTTAAATTTGTCTGATTCATTTGCCATTCTCCTTTTAATTTAAAACATTCCTTTTAAACATGAAAAATGTTTCATGTATTATAATATTTTATATTAACGTAATTTTATACTATAAAAGTTTTAGGTATGAAAATATTTTAATGCGTTGCATACTACATTTTTGAGCTTACAATGCCTACATAAACTACTTTTTTAAAGACAAAATTACTGGGTTAGACTAAACAAATGCAAATTATAACATTTTCCTTCATAAAATTCAACCCCTTTTTTTACTGTTTAAATGTAACATGAGACAGAAAATTTCACTCTTTTTTTAAGTTTTATATAGTTCATTTTGCTATCAGAATTAATTTATTCATATATTTTAAGCCATAAGAATATTTTTATGACAAAAAATTACCTATCTGAGATTTTACAAAGAAATAAAGTATTCGTTTATAAACATTTCTCTTTCATGAAAGTGGATTACATGGAGTACATCAGTACATTTATATACTGATGAATTACTTGAGTAGTCAAATAATTTTTTTAAAAAAAGAAACAAGATAATAAATTTTGAAAGTCTTTCATAATTTTTCAGAAATATTGTTACCTTTCAAACAAATTTGTTCGCAGTTATAAAGCAAAATATGTTTAGAAGATGAAATAAAAATGATACATTGACAGATATTGCTCTAAAAAATAGAAGCAACATACAAAAACGAAACGTTTTACGTAAGGTTAAACTTTTGATTTATGGAAAAAGTAAAATTGCTTCCAGGTAATAAATTTGAAAAAGACATTCATTTAACATCACAATTCCTTTCTAAAATCTGGTTCGTAATCAGAATGCTAGAAATTCCGTCAGATTCAAGGTTCGATGAAAATATAAAAAAATAAAAAGATGAACATAATGAGTTGCATATTTTCGCTGCTGCAAGATAAACAGTAAAATTATGCTTCACCCTCAAAACGAGGTGCTGACGTCTCACACAAAAGATTTCGGAGCTGCGGAGAGTAGAAAATAACAAAAATATTTTTGTTATGTTTGGGATTAAAGGTGATGTTTTTTCCCCACCAGTTCGCGAACGTAAAAAAAATAATCAAGAAAAGATCCTCCTTTCCCTTCTCTCGTTTTCTCTCTCTAAGAGTAAAAGGTTTTGAAACAAGATTTGTTTGAGGCTGGCCATTATTTTAAGATGTAACCTTTGTATGAGATAGAATACAGGGGAATTTCATTTCTTTTTTATAATCTATGTCTTTTTGGGGGGTTTTATACTTTATTTTAGAAAGTCGGAGCCTTTATTTTGAAAATATGCTTTTCTTTTTTAAATTTCATACTTAATCTGGATGATGCCTTATCAGTTTCTAATGAACAAATATTTTATTTTGTTTCATGAAACTATGCATAAAATTATTTCGTGCTGCCAACTTAATTCATTCATTCTTTTCACAAAATTTGAACTTAAAAAGCTAGGTTTGGAAGAAAATGAAAAAAAAAACTATAAGCCTTGTATTTCCATGTAAAAATAGAATTAGAGATAAAAAAAGCTAATAAATTTATAGATTCTAATTATACGAAGAAATGACTCATGATGCTGAAGACGTTATTATAGTTAATATATTATCACTCTCAACACATGCATTATTTGTTTATCGATGATAAATGAAAATATTGAAGGAGTTGTAACTTTTTATTACATTGTTATTATCCCCATTATTATATTTTTACACATTAGAAGCTTTAAAATGCGGAATAATTGAAGTTGAAATCTAAAAAAAGAACAATTTTATTTTTTAATACAGATGTAATTTTATTATCATAAATAAATCAAATAAGTATGACAGTAGTTTTTGTTCATCATAGTAAGTCACATTTACTGAATATTTATTTCGAAAAAAAATTGAGTGGACATTTACTCTGCTTCATTTTTTTTAAATATGAGTTTAAAATTTCATTACTTTGTTTTAAAAATTTATTCCTATCTCTGATAAATTAATATATGCTGAAATGTTTTAAATAGTGCAGTTACTTATTTCCATTGAATTATAATTGTAATTAAGAATTTTTCCTTCGGGCATACATAGATCAAAGAATAAACAAATGTCTTCGAAAAACATTATGCTCAATCCTGTAGCCTCAAGCATTGGGTGACTCAAGACACAACGTACAAAGTCTTACGGGTGGTGTGAAAGGCAAGAACAAGACCGAATCACGGATGAGTGATTAGGATTTAAACATCAACAAGGTAAGTTGTTTGTCAACTTAGAAACTGGATTTCAACATTTCTCATTTTAAATTCCAGATGCATACAGAGAATATGCAATACTGTATTATCAATATTGAGATGGCAATTTGGCATGTTTTACATAATTAACAGCGGAATGTTTGTAGCAGATTATAAGAAAAACAACACAACAATGGCATATGAAGTAGGGTTAGATGATACTGTATCAACCTGATTCTTTGTTTCAGATACGCAAAAGTACACAAAACGGATACAAACTAAGGTTTCGATTCATAATTTCCCCGAACAAATTCGTTTCAATTGGGTAATGCTATATCAAACTGATAAATGTGTCGATATAATCCATTTTACCATTTATTGATCCTATGAGCAGACGTAATGAGCCATAATTGTCTTTTACTCCATGTAATGGTGTTTATATCACTGAAGGATTTCCATATTCTCCTACTATCAACAAAGCCATCCCTTTCCTCATCGTAACCATTCGTCAACAACTGTGAAAAGAAAGCAAACCGTCACAATGCCCCTTCTAAAGAAGCAAAATTCCAATTTAGTATCATATTCATCCAGTATAAGCTATATGTCTCTTCTAGGGTTGGATATTAGTTTATTAATTTTATTGATTCAAAGTATGAGATTTGTTACTTGTATCAACATGATATAAAATATCAGGGTGAGCTTATCATTGCGATGATAAGTATCAAAATAATACTTCTATTAGCCTAAAGCAAAGTACAGATAATTACAATATCGCCCAATCTTAGTCCTCAGTTCTTACTCGGCGACACTGTAGTGTCATTCAAGCGTTCTGCTTTCTAACTACCCATTTTCATTATTTCTTATTAATAGCTAGAATAAAATTATGTCTAATGAATGTGTTCTTATACTGAATCTTTTCTTGCAATTTTTATTGAATAGAGAACTAATGGGATTTTGAATGAACAGATAAATGCATTTTGCTTTAAACAACTATTTTATTCAAAACAAACAGGTAACTCAAATAATCGAATTATTTTTAGTAAATTAATTGAAAGTAAATAAAAGATAGAAGTTGAAAATGGAGAAAATTTTCAGAGTGTAACGATTTAAAATATATTCTTAAAAGAAAATATTTCTATCTTTAAAACTAAAAACTTAAATATTTTCTTAGTAGATGCATGACGAGATGATGAAAAATAATAATAAATTGAATTGTTGCTATCAGTCTTTGAAGTTCATGAAAATTATAAGTAATTTTTAAGAAACGAACAAAGCAAGAAATTAAAATTAGTACCAAAAAATGTGAGTAATTAGATATTTGGAGAAGGAGAGTGTTTGAAATAAATATCTATTAATAGATAATGCCAATTAAATGCAAAAGGATTCGCTACCACTTTCATCAAATAGAAAATTCAAGGTACACTCGGGTATCAATATCAATCTGCTCTTGTTGCTGTAAAACCAGGTATTAAATCAAGTCTAATTGCGCCAAAAGAATAAAAACCAATATCCTACGACTACCTGATTTTATTACGAATAAAAAAGAATCCATTACTGGATGTATTATCTAATATAGTCTAATATTAATATAATTAAAATTATCAAGTATAGTCGAATATAAATTGTTGAAGATGGCTCTATATTTACACAATGTAAACCTGTACTTGAAACCAAGTATAAACCTAGCCCTAATATATATCATAGCTAAATTTGAATCTACTCCGTAACTTGTGTGAATACAGAGCCATCTTCAACAATAAGCCTAACTCATGGATAACACCGTCGACACTCTCGCTTGCCTTGAATGAGATGAAATTTTATCGTAAGGAACAAATTCATGACAAAAGTATCACTATCGCCATTATTAATGTCGAAAACAGGATTCGCCAATACATGCTCCATCTCTTAAGTGCCAATGTTGTGGATGGTAAAAGCTTAGAACAGTTTTTGAGAAATTAAATGAGTGCTCTTACAGTTTAAGTGTAAAGTATTGCTAAATATTAAATTTTATCCAATATTGATTTATCATTTCCAGATGTATTTTTCTTTGTTTATACTCATCAATATGAATTTCCTGTTTATAGTTTCCTAAGTTTGATTTGTTTCTGATCTTGCTAACATGCCTAACAATTAGTACGCCGAATAAAAATCACACTGCATATTTACACAGCTGAAAGAAGGTGCCAGTCCTATCATATCGTTATCTCAAATATATTACAAAAACCTAAAGTCCAGTGAAGTTAAAAATTTGAAATGAAGTTTAGGTAAAATCTTGTTCTAAGATAGTTTCTTGCATCCACATTGTAAAATTTTTTAGTGAAATTATTCGTTATGCTTTCAACAAACTTTTTCCATTATTTTTATTATCAAAAGTTTTTGATTCTTCACCAAATAATTTGACAGATAGTATAGAATTAAAAAAAGTGAAATTTACAAAAAAAATGAATGCAAGCAAAAAAAAAATTCTTCTCCGGCAAAGTAAAAAATATAAAAAGCAGTGAACAGTCGATTTTTTTGTGTATGTTGAGAAGAAATTTATTATTTTAACACATATTTGCAAAATGTGCCTTAAAAAAATCCCGTCTGGTCCTCCAAGATTTTTTTTCCTTTTTTTTTACTTCGGATGCAAGATAAAAAAAATCCCCGGCACCAGATGCAGTCTGATTTTTTCAATCCATTTATACCAGTTATTTTTTAACCAGAGATACTTCTTCAAAAGTTTCGCATAAGGTATAATTATTTGCTTTTTTTCTCTATAAAAGGGAGCGGATGTATTGAATTCTTCAGATATTTATAATTCATTTAACCGGAGAAAGAAAATCCAAAAATAGAAACATATTAATGAGAAGAAATTACAAAAAAACATTATTGTGGATACATTTTAATAAACCATAAAGAAACAGCAGATTGTATTTGGTGTTAGGTACAAAATTTCTGGAACTCATTGTGCAGCTAATTTAATTTAGTGATTAATAAGGATTTTAGTTTGTGGAAAATCTCTCGTTATTTGGCTTCTCTTATACTGTAAATAAAATTCAGCTCACTGTGATTGCAATATCATGCTGAATCTTAATGTTTCTTCTGGAATCAGAATTTTTACATATGAACCCCTGTATATTTGGCAATAAAAATATGGGAGAAAAAATTATAGTCACATTCAAAAGAAATAAAATTTATCTGAAAAATTTCTTTCTTTACTTTGAAATAATAGAATAAGGTACGCCAAATTTTTCTATTAAATTAGTTCTCTTTATGTTAAAAATTTATGTATATATATATTACTAAAAACAATGCAAAATTACTCTTTTTATAAATTTCCAAAAACTTCTGCACGTTGTATAAAATTACGCACTTGCTTTGTTCTTTTAAATATTTTTTATTACAATCTTTATATTTGAAGCGAAAGTAAGAGCGGTTTTGTTTCATCTTTAATTTGTATTCTGAAATAGATCCAATGGCTTGCTAAAATTAACTTTTCTTCCATGATAGTATACAATATTTCTCACATGCACAATTTAAAATTATTTATTACAGCAACTTATCTTTCCACGAATATTCATTACTCCTAATTTGAAATTAAAACTGCGTTGGCAAATGTCACGTATTCTGTAAAATTTCGTATAATTTAATTTTAGTCTCTGGATGTTTTAAGCAGAAATTTGTCAAAAAATTTGGAATTCATTAAAAAAGTTTTACATCGTTTTTTGTATACGTGCTATTTTTACAAAAAATCTCGCAACAATTGAGCATGATAAATACAGAATGCAAATCATTATGCTTCATCATGAGCATAAGTATGCAAATCATTATCATCATATTATTAAACGGTGTAAGATACATAATTCTTATTTCATAATCCGTTTCTGATTGATCTCTTAAATGCCTTCAGGGCATAATTTCGATTTTAAAATGAAAATTCAAGCGTATTCTTTATATGATGGAAATTCAAGAGCAGTTCGTATGGTCTCACTGGAGAAATTTGAAAAAATGGTTAGATCCGAAAGTGTTAGGATACTTTCATTTAAATTGTGTATATTACTGTGAGCAAGAGTAAAATGTATTTTTGAATATATCCAGTTTCATATGCCACAGTAAGTTTGCTCAGCATAACTTTGTCTGGTTTTTTGGCAGTAAAACTACGCAATCACTCACTCGCAGTAAAACGATGCATTAAAATATTATATCACTTTTTCATGTTTTTCAAGCAATAAAGATGTTCTTTGAATAAAGGAAACAATGAGGATGATTCTGTACGTATACATTAAGTTTCAAAATTTCAGCCCGAAGGATTGAATATTAGGAGGATACATTTTTTAAAAACTCATTTTACCAATTTATCTCGTCTAAAGTCCTGTCTCTGCCTCGCCTGATTGTAACGGGATTGTTAGGGATTTCATTTTAATTAAAATGTTATTTACGATGTTCAAGGTAAAGCGATTATGATGTCATCCTTGTTATGATTCAGGGTTTTACCCTATATCTGAGTATTAATTTCATGGTAACTAACCTAATTGAAACTCTATTATCACATGTACCTCTAAAATGTATATATTCATACATTCTCTCTAACTTATAATCGATACAACATAAAATATTAAGGTTGATCACATAAGGAAGAATACATATTTCAAACGAAAAGAAAAAAATAATCGAAAATTGATTGCCTCAGTGAATTTGTTTTATGTTTGAATGTTTTCATAAGAAAATTATTCTATAAACGCTGTCAAATCCATTGATCAAAAATGCGTTAATAATACTTTTATTTGACTTATTTTATTTATTTTACTTATAAATACTTTTATTTGACTGGACTTATTTTCAGTTTGTTATGGAGGAATTTTGTTATCATATATCAATTTTCTGATGCATTAAGAATTTTTCTATTTTATATATTTTGTATTTTTGGCGGCAAAATGCTAATTAAATATATTCAGGAATTAATTATTAGATAACATATTGATTTGATTCAATTTTGTTTCTGATTGGCATCATTACCAAATAATAATGTAAGGAAGATTTAATTTTAAAAGGCCATAATACTTTTAATGCTCAATAATAAATTAACTTATAAGTTGCCTCTTATACCATTTAACTTATGCTTGTAGCTCACACTTACTATACAATTAGATTATTTTATAATACTTCAGATTATCTTACGATTATAAAGATGTCATCTAATTAAAAAGAGGGTCTGAATTACATTCATGGATAATGACATTAAACTCTATTAAAGAATGAAAAGAATGTCGGCTTCCTGGCACAGAGGTATCGTGTCTTCCTCCCCCGAGAGCTGGGCGTTCCGGGTTTGATTCTCGGTTCGGACATGATTGTTCTTCTGTGTTCTATTTGTAAGGTGTATAAATGTGCCCCCCCTAAATTGGGGCTGTTCAAGCGATTGTGATGAGTATGTAGCTAAGTCGTACTCTTGGCTCAAGTTGGCGCTACATCAAAAACAAGAGATGCTCATTCGGCTTAAAATCGCTGGCGGCCGCCAGTGGGCTTGTCCTTGGCAAGTGTCATTAGAAACAACAATATAAAAAGTATATAATAATTAAAATAAAAATGTAGCTATTTGCTCTTTTGCGTTACTAATAAAAGTCGGGTTTTAAAACATGTATTTGTTATAAATCTATTTCAGTACTAACTATCAACTTTATAAAATCCATTAGAAATATGTTTTGCACATATTTATTCTGTAGGCTAACAATCAATTTTACATATTAGTTGTATTTTTTACTAAATATTCGAAGAAGTATTTAATTTTTCGTACATTTAAATCGAGTGGGTGCGTTCAAAAGAAAACAACCAATAGTTTCGTAACGTCGAAAAACATGAATATCTCCCGTCTACGAAATAAACTTTGAAAAATTTTATTTCCTTCCAGTTCTTTTCCTAAAATATATATTCTATCCAGTTCTTTTGCATTCCGAATTTTTTGCTTTCCTGTCTATTGAAAGAGCAGACTGCCAAAAAATAGTTGTGAATAAAATGCTGAAATACAACAAAGTTGAGATCTCTGAAAGAGCACTTAACAAGTACTTTACTTTTGATTAGATTGGCCCAAAGTGGAAGACAGATTTTTGCACTTGTTGCCATTCGTTTTTCAGCCAATCGAGTTTAAGGTGAAGTGTCACGTCCTTCCGTCACTTTCAGTCTTTTTTTAGGTAATCTATGTCCCGAAAATCAAAACAATTTTTCCAGGAAGAATCAATGGTTGCGCATGGCTTCACTAAAAGTAGTTCAAAATATTTCATAAACAAACCAATTATTTTTGCAAGAGGACTTTATTCTATCCTAATTAATTTTATCCATAATATAACCCTATTCCATATAGAGCTTAGATTAATTAATTGTGTTAAATAAAATTCTTTTGGTTGGTCAGATCTTTTCCACTTTTATTGCATCATTTCAGATTGTTTTCTGTGTAGAAATATTTGTGATATGGATACATTTCTTTTAAAGGAATTAAAAATGAAATGATTCCGCACTTAGCTAATTGACGTCATGCTTTCAGTATGACATCTGTCAGTTGATAATAATTTCTAAGAGTACACACACAAACAAAATCAGTGACTAAAAGATATTCCATTAACTTTACCCTATTATTATGAATTGTTTTTTGATTTAAAGTAACTTAAATCATTGATTCTTCGTCACTCCAACACGCATGCCCTGATAACAGTATAGTGGGAAAGGAAAATGTTAATTAAAAGAAAAACGGAAAGCATAAATAGTTTCATATTAAAATAATAAAACATTAAAATAATAAATAACATCAGAATAAATTTTAATGTAAATAATAAGATAAGAAAAATTATTACCATTGTTTTTGTAGACTATGGAATTTATAAAAATAATTTAAAAGGTTGATTTAAATTATTTTTTAAATAGTATTGTTTTCGCTATAGAAATATAAATTTTTATTCATTATCAATATTTGATTATCAAGTTCCTTTTTATAGAAGATGTGTTTCGTTTCCTTTTATTCATTGAGAAAATGAGCCTTTCTTCACAGCTTATATACTAATAATGTGCCATCGTTGCCGAGGCGCGAATTGTATAGTGAATACGGCACTGGCCTGATACTCAGGAGACACAAGTTCAGTTCTGGTATATATATATATATATATATATATATATATATATATATAT
>JAOUZG010050771.1:1436829-1570299 GCA_026289955.1 Argiope argentata
AAAAATAATTATATGCATGAATGCATTTTTGAAATATTCATAGTAACTTAAATTTAATTAATAAATTAAAAATGGTTTCAATTAATATAATATTTATTCTTATATGTAAAAAAATGTATTTTGCCTTAATATTAAAGTGAAAACATACTTTTTAGAAGAAAAATAATTATATCCATATATATTGCAAGTGAATTATAACTAATTTAATTTCTTAGAGTTTAAATCCTTATAAATATAATTTTAATTATAAAAATATTTCAAAATAGCTGTTTTCATCTTAAAATCCTTCAAAGTTTTAAATTTTTGGATTTTATTAAAGGTAAATTAGTTATTATAATTCAACGAAGCTATCTTTATATCGGAAGTTAAGAGAGCAGAAAGCAAGTGTTACATTTTATTTTCGTCCTTAATTATAAAATAACATTTACATTATTCTTGATAACTAGCAATTTTATACAAACTTATTTTCATCGCTAACAGAAAAATAGCATTTTGATCGGATTTTTCAGTTGGGTGGAAATAATAGCTCTAGTGTAAATGGCATATATATAAGCACACACGCGTACATATGAAATACAAGATCCGGTTGTGTAATCTTGATCTCGTTTAAAGGTTTGACTGTTATTATGGCTTCAAAAATCAGTTTATTTTAACTGTTAAGCATTCTTCTTTAAATTATGAAAGATAAATTTTAAAATTCCTAAGTGGTAATTAGATTATACATATCATGACCAATTTTTATCTAAAGCAAAACGTGAAGTGAACTAATGAATTTCTGTTGACGAAATTCATATGTAGACTTTAAACGGCTCAGAAGTTGGAAATCTCTATACAAAACAGCTAAAATTTAGCTATCAGATTTTGAAAGATGTAGACGAATTCAATTTATTATATGTATATCGTTTTTGATTTTCATTTTATGTTTAAATATATTATTCGTTAATCAGAAAATGATCGTATATAAGTGGAATATTGTTAATAGATAGTATTAAACTTAAAAATAAACTGTGGCAAATTCAAAAAAAAGTCTTCGATTGCAATAACAAAATGCTATCGCACTGCATTTGAGGAAGCTCTGTAGTTAGTGGCTGGATACCTTCCTTTAGACATCAAAATGCTAAGTATGTGGAAGTTATGGAGGCAAATTAGAGGAGTTAAAACGAATCAATATATAGAAAGTTTTCCAAGTTTCGATTATACTGCCCTTGTGATTAGTTGCTTAGTTACGATTATACGAGCCTTAGCATCTCATTAGAATAAGATGGAGATGTGCTGTTGTCACGCGAGAAAGGTCTCTACATATTTACCGATGGCTCGGAGAGAGGGAACAGAGTTGGTTGTGCCATTGTTCATTACTATAGCAAGTTTGAAGTTGCGTATAATTTATATAGAACTGGGAGACAATAACATAGGGTGCATTGATCAGGCATATGCCATTTAAACGGCAATCGAATATATCATAAAGTTAAAACTTGAAAATGTTGAGACTATTATTCGTTCAAAAGCAGCACTGATGGTTTTTGATTTAGTTAGTGATAGAAAATAGGTAATTAGATAAATGAAAGATAATTCCAATAGTCTGTTACATAAAAATGCGTACATTTATATTGGATAAAGGATTATTGGGTTATTAACAATTTTTACTTATTTTTCTTACAGATATTTTTTTTAATTAATTGCCACAATAACTGTTATAAAAATGAACGATTATGATATCATCTGAAACTGTCGAGTTTTATTTTCAGTTCGCGAATTCTGATTGATAGAAAAACGCTTATAAATAGATATTTTTGATGGCCCTGTTTTTTCGATAATGTCGAATTTTTCGAAAAAAAGGCGAAAAATAAAGGAAATGTTTACCAGTTATGGCATTCAATGTAAGAATGTTATTCGAAAATTCTCTCATTTTTTTTGAAGAGTGAAAAAATATTTCTGCACAGTTGCGACTTTTTTTAAAATTTACCCCAACCCAGTTATGCTATAATTAAATTCCACGTTTTATTTTTTAAATCGTTTTAATGTCTACAGTTTTTTAACTTAAAAGCTTCTCCTTTTAGTTTCATGCCTTTTAGTTAAACGTGAAACATCGATGTTTTAATTTTTCTTTTCAGAATTTATTCGGTAATATATCTAGAAACAAACTGAGAAGCCTGTTTTGGATTAAGAATTAAGCAACTTATAATAAATAATTGTTATGTATTTTTTCCTATATTTTGAAACTTGCTATAACAATCCGACAGGAGTGTCAGTCAGAAAACTTTAAATGACTTAGGGTAAAAGAAAGATGCTTGAAATTATCGAAATGCGCTTGTACAAGAAGAGGATTTGATCGAATTAAAACTATTGGGCTATCTAATTCTTTTCAAATAGGGCAAGACATTTTTGGCTTAAATCAAGCTACATTATATTTAAAAAACTCCTTAATGTCGCAGTGACAAAGACGTTGAGCGTGAGGAGCACGCGATTTTAAAATGTGAACTGAGGCAAAATGGGTAAATTGACTAAGGAATTGATACAATTAGGAATCCAAGAGTAACTATACAGGTTAAGTCAGGAAAAAAAGATGCCTAAAAAAAGCAATTATGTTTTCTTTTTATGAAATACTTTCGTCTACTTAGGCATAGTCTGCGTAGATGATGATGAGTCTCCGATATCGTGAACAATTTGCGTTTATGCTCTATGTCTGTGCTCATCTGCTTTAAGCCGCTCAGCTTTTTTGGAGGAACTAAACCATATATATGGCATACACACAGTTTTAGGATTTGCCATATTTATGTATTTTATTAACATTACTAATGCTTATAACAGGTATTATTCCCTTCAGGATCAGCGTGTGGTTAACGAAACGCTCTCACAGGACCTAGCGCTTCGAAGTCATCACTGGCCCTGGCAGTTTTCTCAATTAAGCCTAATTTTGTAAAATAAAATAGTTTAAATTGTCATTTTAATGTAATGACTTTATTTTCTCGAGTAGCATTTGTAATATACTTCTTAATAAGTATTAATATAAATATTATAATATTAATTGAAATGAATGAAATAAGCAAAACCCTTAACTTTTAACTTTACCATCAAAAACAAACATTATATACATGAAAACAAAGTTATAAATATAAAAATTGAATAATTCACTCTCATCCCCAGCAACAGATAGCTGAACACACTTTTTCCTATTCTCCTACGGGGAAAATGCAATCAACAAGAATGCCGGAGACCTTTTAAATCACGCATGCACATTCAGAGAGGCATTTTTTATACCAATAAAACAATCTAATCTAGAAACGTAGAATAGAAACCGATTCCATTCCGCATATGACGGTCAAAAGTCATACATTTAGACTGTTAAATATGTCACTCTTTTCTTAATGGGAAGGTAAAATAGAACTCATCGAAAGCATACAAAATACTATGAAGTGATCCCGAAACTCCAAACAACAAATCTATTCCAGCTACATAATGCAATAAGCATTCCATCTTTCTCGGCTCAATCAAAATAGGAACAAAAACCCAGGGCAAAATAAATTATGAAACTTTAAATGCCCAATACTCTCGAAAGAGCCGAGCACATGCAAATTGTTCACATAATTGATAAAGTTAAAAAAAAAAGAAGCTCAAACCCGAAAGATAAATTGAAGGTCATCACTCTGTGAAATATAATTCAAAATTATATCTGATTTCAACCTCCATTTAGTGTAGTTTAAAATTTTTAATAAAACTTCCCAAATAGAAATCGCACCGGAGTGATCGTGGGTCCATAAAGACGGCAAGACCGTGAAGAGAGAGTCGTGTGATCACGGTCTTCAAAGGTTAATAATTTTATTTGTTTCAAAAATTTCACTGCTGATTTGACCTTTAAATTATGAATGATTGAAATTGTAAGACAATTTTTTAAATATAAAATAATAGAGAGAATTTTCTCATTTTTAGTCAATAGGTGATAAGATCTGTAATCAATTTTAACTGTTTGCCCATTTTTGCAATCATTATCAATGTATATAGCTATCATATATGTGACGGTATAGTTAAAATAGAGTTGTCGAACTACAGATGATCAGCTGTGTGACAAAGATAATAGTAATTCCTTGGAGGAGTGAAAACTTATTTACTTCCTGATGCAACGTCTGTTGTAATGCGTGTAAAGAAGCCAAAACTCTACTTTCATAGTAAAGACGCGGTTGCCTGGTGACACGGTCTAGGCTTCGAAATCGGAGATTTCACGATCGAGACCCGATTCCATAAAAAAACTGTCCTGTAAGAGGGTCTGGGGCACGTTAAATCTGTCGGTCTACTGGTGCGGTGTGGAAGATGGAGAAGGGTATTTCAGCTCCGGTGTCGTCTTTGTCATCTGATAGCGGTTCAAAATTACGAGGTCTATCCCAAAAAAAGCCTTAGAATTACTTTAAAAACGTGACTTTTACATATCTAAACTAAACTAAACATCTACTTATATAGAATCTATACCACTCAATAAAAAAACTATGTCACGTTTTCTCTAACATATCTATTTTATTCAAGAAAATAGACAAATTATCTATTACAATTTAAATTTCAATGACAATAATTATAATTAAAAAATCACTGGTTTTTTTAATCAAAATATTGCCTAGTTTCGAAAATCGAATTCCAACTCTGAAAATTATTTGTTTTCATAAATCTTTACTAGTAAGGAACTAAGTATTTTGAATTTTATTATTTTTAAATAAATGTTAACTCAAGAAATCTTATTGGTAATGCACTTTTTTAAATAGAATGTCGAGAAAAAAATATTCTATTTAAATTTTGAGTATGTCAGTTTCAGAGCTAGGAAATTATTATTGTTGTTTTTATTTTATCATAGTTGCATTTTTAATCTACGATTCTTCAATTATTTTTTAAATTTTAATCCATTTCTCTTAAACAAGTCCAAACTGCTATTTTAATCTACATTTCATAAAAGTAAACACATTTCTTCATTTTCATAATTTTTACCTTGCATAATACTTGTTAAGAAATGTTATACTTCTTTTCCGATATTAAAGGCATTCAGATAAGCAAGAGAAATAATCTTAAAAAAAAAATAATATTTTTGTTTTCGTGAAAAAAATGACTGAGCATAATTAGCATAGATGCTAGTAAAAAGAAGTTTTTCATATAATATAGCAAAATAATCATGGATTATTTTGCTGTATATAATTTTTAACTTACATTTTACTCATTATAATGATAATTAGAATTACATTATATATTATATATTATTTTCGATTATAATATTTCAAATATATGAATTTTAAATCCTCTGTAAGCTAAAGGAAAAAGGAAAAAAAAGTAAAATTCTTAAGAAACTGAATATTTTAAAAATATTTTTGCAGCAAAATCAAATTGAAAGGCTAAAATTATTTTTATAGTTCGTTTTTGTTACTTTAAAAGGACCAGAACTTAATTACGAGCATTCAATTTTCTACTTCCCTATCATTCCATATACTTTAATGCCCATTTAATTGAAGCAAAGCAAGTACTCCTCGCATGTTTATAAATAAACTAGTTTTAAAACACTTCGACAAATCTCAGTGTAAAATTTCTACGAAATATGTGTACATATCTTCTCTGTTTTTAATATTCCTAAAGTAAATTCAATTAAGAATGTTTGCTTGTTGATCTGCTTTAGGAAACTTCTCTGCAAGTTAATAAAAATGAAACCTTTTCTCTTTAATGTGCACAGTTCTTTTCTTTAGAATCTAATAAAGCAGTTAGCAATTAGCAACCCATATCGCATTAATAATTTTATTAAGATTCTTCCACTTGATTTGCATAAATTCATGTTTAATTCATTATATCAAACTTGAAAATATTTCCTAAAAACAGAAACTTCGGCCAGATTAAAATATTGAATCGGGCTAAATATCTGATAAACAGAGGAGAACATATTCCCTAATCTTTGCATTCCATTTCCATATGATTATCCAGGCATAAGAACCTCAAAGGAACAAAGATATGATAATTTATTTCGCGTTTGTTAAATCTGCTGTCCCGATTGTTTAATATCTTGGAGAGCAAATCAAATCAATAGAAAGAGTTTCACCCAAGTCTTGTTTACTTTCAGTACAATATATCTGACTTTTCTAGAGCAGTTCGATTCCTTGATGATTTTCGGTCCCATATTTTTGATCTTATGTAATCAAGTAAAGCGCTTCGCTTTCTATTAACAACGGAAAATAATTTTGGTCTCTGTCTGAAGTACGCTATGTACATCTTTTTCGGAAAGTTATTCCTACATTTTAAGAACATTAGGCATAGTTTTTAATTTTTGTAGCCATACTTTAGTAGAAAAAAAAACGAAGGCAAAAATTTAATTGTGCTTTTTATAGAAGGTTACTTTGTGATTGAATTTGTAGAAACATTTAATAAGAATACAATATTGGATTATTATTTGTATTTATACAAATCATTTTTAGTTTCATTACGACGTATTTAATTTTACCGAAACATTTTTTTTCCTTGGAGATTTTCAAGTTATTTTTTTTATCTTTTACAAACAAGAAAAACTTTACATTTTGTTTTAATATGGGAAAACAATTTTTACTTACGTTAAATAACAAACACTATTCACATAACGCTTCATAAATTCAATATTTAATAAAAACAGTGAGGCAGAAATAAACATTTAAAGTTAGGGCCGCGGTGGCCAGATGTTAAGGTCTCGGTTCGAGACCCGGTTCCACCAAAGAACCGTCATGTGAGTGGCCAAGAGCACACGTCGAGGCCAAATGTTCTCCCTTTGGCGAGGTGTGGAAGTTTTGAGAGGGGTTGCCAGCACAAGTGACGCCTCTGTTATCGAACCTCGATTTAAAATTACGAGGCTCGTCCTAAAAAACACTAGTGCTTTTTAAAATGGGACTTTAATGTAACTAAATTAAACTAAACATTTAAAGTTGTAGTATACCCTGAACAAAGAATGTTCGATACACTCATGGCGTACCCGACCCAATTTGACCTAGTTCCGGTCTTGAGGCAGGCTGAGAAAAACGTTGCGTTTAAGTGCAATAGCATTTTTCAGCTTCTTTCGCTCACGAAGGATTTGCTATTGGGGTGACTTGAACTTGGTGTTCCTTTATGAGATGATGTGAAGTGTGATCAAGTGGTAAGTGACTGCCTGGCCCCTTTAGTTCAATTCCTACTATGAGTTCATTCTCTCCTTATATATTTTTATATCGTGTTCAAATTTTCAATTGTTAATAAAATACTTTTTATTCACCCTCTCAAGTTCAAATACATTTTTTAAACTTGTTGTGGATGACACTTAATGTTAATACATTTTTCAAATATTAGTTCATTGCTTACATTTAATTAATTTTTAATACTTTATTTCAAGTTTTTGCAGTTTGTAATGAAAATTGAAATCAATAGACATTAGCTCAATCAGTAAAATGTACGGATTTCAGCATTTTTCACGTGAAGGTGAAGAATACAAATTCTTCTTGCGAAAATAAATAATTTTTTGATAATTTTTTCAAAATTTTTGCTTTAAGCATACGTTTTATCAGAATGACTTTCAAATTGAGTTAGAAGTTGCGTCTTAGTCGTTACAATGAAGGATTTTTTCACAAAAAATGAAATTGAGGAAATCAAAGGCTTTACATTCAATTCCAATTTTTCTCCTTAAAATCTTTGTCATTAATTTTTGGTCATTTCTCCTACCTAACCTTAAGATTGAGCTACGTGTCGAGAAGGAAATTCGAGAAGGAGAATGGAAAAAAGCGAGGAAGTTCCCTTTCTGTTCTGCCACTTAATATTGTGACTCTGCCATGTGTATATACATATTTATATTAATTGCAATTTTTTTAATAAAAAGTTACTGAAATACTAAAATATTTTTTTCTTTCTTGACCTAAGTAAGAATTGACTTATTTTTCTTTTTATATTACTTAATTTTATAATCAAGTGGTTTTTATCTCTTGAGTTGCAATGCATCTTGCTGGTTCTAAGTCGCCACATCTGAAATACGGTTTACTGGCTTAGAGTGAGAGTGATTCACTTGCTTTTTTTAAAGACAAATATTTTTTCCCTTGCACTTTTATTTTCTGGATTAAGAAAACTGAAGGTTCAGTTAGAATTCCATTATGATTTATCATATGCCACATTTCTTTTATCCTTAGCTTTTATGGTCCATCCACACAGCAAGAAAGTCTTCACATAACAATAAAGAAAGCGAATTCAACCATCATCAGTAAGTGTTCAAGAAAAAAAGAAATTATAACATTCAACTTAACTTTTCTGAATAAACAACTTCCTTATTGAAGCATTGATTCTTTATATCGTTTGAATGCTTATCACTGAAGGAATCAATAACAGGTTTTTTTGTGTATGTTCTTTAAGTAAAATCACACATGTTTTCTTATTCTTCGCATAATTGCTCTTAAGAAAAACATCCGTTCGGATAGTACAACTTATAGTTCATGATTTATGATGTAATTGCATTGTCTACTTTTCCTAAAAGAGAAATAGGAAGCAGTTTCGTTGAAAATAACAGAAAAACTCACTGTTACTTGAGAATATAATTTTCCTCTCCGTCTTATTTCTAACATTTCGAACTTGTTGCGTTTTCACGGGCATCGGACATACTTCTTTTCTTCCGAAATATTCATGCTCAAGTTTCTACTCTACAAAGACCGTTAAAAGTGAATCTCATATGATATGAGACTGGCCATAAATAAGTTTGATCAAACATTTTAGAAATGTTTTCTTTGCTATATCATTTTCTCAGTACGTTTTATATTTCTACAAATAATTCTATATTATCTGAAAATGTTTTAGGAATCTTAAACCTTTTATTTATTCAAGTGAAATTCTGCCTGGGAAGAAAGTCAAGTGTAATACAGAAATTTAATGGACGGTTTTGAAAGTTTTAATAATTTGCTTTTGACATGATTTTTTAAGTAGATATACCTATATTTTAATGCAAATTGCTTAGTCAATATTTATGTGAGATACTTCAGTTCGCTTGCAATTCACATAATTTGAAAAGACTGAAAGTTATTGCTAAAAGTAATTTTTTTAAATTACTGAATTCCTTCCATTATTTAACATTCTTCTGCAAAGCTGATATAAAATTCGAAAATATCCACTTCTCGCCTTTCCTGCATTCTTCTTCATATGAGGTTAAAATAATTTTATTTAAGAACTATGCAAAAAATATGCTTGATTAGAGCCTACAAAAATGCTCCGATGTAATAACATAGCTGTATTTCCCCTCCAGCAAGATGATAAATGGATTGCAAAATCAAATTGGCGTATCCCACCACACGTCTATCATGAATTAATTTCATTCAATTATGAAGCATATATTAAAATTTGCAATGTTAAATTCCGACGAAATACTCAAAACTAATTATAATTTCTCAATAAAGAAAATTTTATTAAAAACTTAGATCTCTTTCTTTAAATATTCTGAAAATATTGAAATAACATAATAGTTTTAAAACTCTAAATTTTGGAATTTCAAATAATTTATTTGTTAAATATAGTTTTCATAAGTAACAAAGAAAAACTTCTACTTTCCGTATGATTAAACACAATAATAAGAAATTAAACTGATTTTAAAGGTAATTATTTGTCATTCGGATATAGCTCCGTTCAGTTAAGCATTTACTTTCCGGAAATTTTAACTCCTAAATTTTGATTTTTTTTAATCGCACTTTACTTCTTATTAAAGGAGCTGATTCTTTTCAAAGGAAAAAAATTATCTAATAATATAAACAGATTTATCATTATCAACCAGTCTCAGTTCACATATCTTTCTGAATCACAAAATAGACAAATTGTTTCTAATGAAATTACCAACAACTTATTTAACTAATTCGAACTTTTTGTTTTCAGATATTTATGTCATTAACTTCTTATATAAACACTTTTTCTGAATCACAAACAGTGATCCTAAATAATATATCCTTATTTTTTATCCTATATTTATCTGCCATTTCTAATCCTTTCAATAAAAATAAATTTAAGCAATAGCCCAAAGTGAAATATTAAATCAGAAGAAAAAAAGTATATATTTACTTGAAAAAAAAACCTAATATATATTCCGGTTTTTTTCAATCTATCTAAAGTTATCTAAAAGGCATTTTAGAAATTTCCAAGCAATATAATAACTTGTTTATAAATTTCTGTTTTATAAATCTCATCTAAATAGCTTCTTAAATCTCGAGCATTGATTATAAATAATAGAAGAGATAAGGAAAACTCCATTTTACTAAGCTTTTCTAAGCCTTTTTCAATGCCTAAGGCCTAATGTTTGTTAAGCGATGTTATTCAATGAAATGAAAGTAAACTTTATCTCTTTTGTATCTGACTTCATCAAAAAGTCTCTAAAATAAACGTAGCTCTTTTGTGAAACAGCTTCAACCAGAAATTAAGTGCTCACCAAAAATAAAGCTTAACAATTGTTATAAAGGCAATAAGAATACCATCGTTAAATAGTTTCATTTAATGCAGTACACGATCCTAAAAGCCGCGAAAACATTTATCCTTTGAATCAACCAAGCAATTAGCTTGATTTACCTTGAATTAAAATCCTATTTAATCTGCAATGAAGGTAGATTAAGCAGAATTTAAGGCGAATTAGTACCATGATCCTTGTAACGCTAATTTCTGACTAGAAAGGATTTTATCACATCCACTGAGTAAACGAGGCTCATTTATAAAAGAAAACCACACTCAGTAACTCTTGATTATTGGATTCTTGTGAATATTTGAACAACTTTCAAATCTGATGTTCTCTTTGTAATGCCAGACATTCATTTCAACCAAACTTTTTTATCAAATGAAGCTGCTTTTTCCTCGAAAGCAAATATTTTGTTAGACTACCTGAGCTATTGCAACCAAAACTGTCACAGTGAGAATAAGATATAATAAATTTACTAATTCAAAGAGCTTTATTTGTCCATTTAAATTATACAAATAATCTTGTTCGAGGTTTTTTCTAATTATTTGAATAACTTTTAAATCCAATATTTACTTTTATTTGCATTTTAATTGTCTCGTTATATTAAAAAAGCATTTTGAAAACGTTATCTTAAACGGAAATAAATTATAAAATAAATTTATAATGAAATTCCAATTTTTTATTTACTTTTTAAATAAAAATATTCTCTCTTTCACCAAAAGTTAGAGTAACCAAACGACAGTATGAAAGAAAAAAAAAGAAAGAAATCGAAAATCGGACAGAATCATTGATCAACAATAAAATATAAACAACCTCGCAACCAAGTAGCCATTTTAAGTATCGAATGATTAAAAAAGTGTGCAATCATCACATTTATTAAGAATTATAAAAAGGCAAAAAAAGGCACACATTTTCTTATTATACTCTTTAGGAGATACAGATGAAAAGGAAGTATTTGAATGGAGATAGAAGAAAAAACAATATCAAAGGTTTTTGAAATTATAAAATGAAAAAAAAAAATCTCAATGCAGAAAAACATAAATCTTTATGACTTTTATTCTGAATAGACCAACAGAATAAGAAAGTGTACATTACTTCAGAATAATTAAAAATAAGAATAATTAAAAATGATATATAAGAATAATTAAGAATAAAAAGAATGAGATAAGAATAATTAAGAATAAGAATCATAAGATAAGAATAATTAAGAATAAGAATCATAAGATAAGAATAAAAAGAATAAGATAGGAATAATTAAAGATAAGAATCATAAGATAAGAATATTTAAAAATAAGAAAGTTTTCATCACTTCAATCAATGAAATTATAGTTAAAAATATATCAAATGTAATATTAAAACATAACTGAGAAAAAATGCATCAAGTTTAAATGAAAGACTAAAATAACAAAATGTATTCACACATATATACACCTAAAAACAAAATTCATACACAAAAGCCTAATGCTCAAGAAACAATTTAAAAATTTTTTATACGAGCCTCATTAACAAGGCAAAAAACCTAACTGTTGCTATTTTGCTTATGTGATTCCTATGAATAATTGAATGATTTTCAAATCTAATTTTATCTCTTTTATAATAGAAAAAGAAGAAGAAAATTCGCTTCTATCTTAAAAAAGATATGAATTGAAATTTTTCTTAAAATTCCATTTCTCAGGGAAATGCTGAAAAGGTTCACAGGAACTAGACCAAACAAAGACAAAGAAAGAGAAAAAATAAAATATTGACTACACAGGGTCTCATTTATATGGCATAACCTAACGGAAGTTTTTTTTCTTCTTATTGATTCTTTGGAATCCTTCAGCAACTTTCAAACCTAATATTTTTTCATAGCTTTAAAGAAATATTCCTAAACATTTTATTTTAGCTACGCTGATAAATTTCTTTTACATTTTAGTACTAGACGTTATGTGATTGTGTTGAATAATGGGATGTAAAATCAAAAATCTAAATTAATTAAATAAATATAGACAGCAATACAGCTGAAAAAAATGTGAATGTTTTTATGAAATTAGGGAAGAGAAATAGAAATTTTTATAGCCGTTTTTTCTTCTTCTTCTTTTTCTTTTAAGATGATCCATTCAGGCTGATCATAATAAGGTCATCTATTGTAATCGAAGTGTAGTAAATGTTAATATTAAGAATTCCTGTGGTGCTTTATTTTAAATTATAAATATAAGAAAAACTTTTTTAACGCTGTTATCAGTTTATTAAAAAGGAAATAGTATTTTATGAATTATTAAGATTAAATCAAAAGTGTGGAGAGAATTCTTCAAATACAAACAGAAAGTCTGATATTAAATTAAATTGCAATTACGTTTATAAGGTATTTTATATTTCTATGACATGAATACATTATTCATATATAAATTAAATTAATTATTTTTATTTATATATATATTACTTTTTGTGGTAATGATAGTGGCTTTATTTGCTTCTATTGTTTTCTGCGCCTTGTGCTTTTAGAATTTTTGCGGCCATTTTAATTCTTCAAGTGTAGTCTTATTTATGTTAGAATTTTTTGTTTAGTCTTCGTTTTCATGATATTCATAGTAATTTTTAAAAATGTAAAACATTAAAGCTTTATATGGGAATAGAACGAAGTCACGCTGGTTCTGCAATGTCTTATGCAAACAATTATATCAAATGGGCTAGTGTTTTTAAGTTTACTCTCTTGCTCTAAACAATCATAAATGTTCATAGATGGAAAAAGTCCTTTAATTATATTGAAGATTTCTGCAAAGAAATATTCTGGTTTTCAATAATATCTGTATACTTATTTCTCTACTAGAGAAATAAATATCCTAATTTGCACTAACAATATGCCTATTTTAAAAATTATTTTTTTTAATTCTTTTCTTTTTAAAATCATAATTTTTTACTTTAATTTTTCACTGAAAAGCGTGTGAATTCAAGACCGTAAAAACATAAGATTTTGAAAGATTCTAAGTAGCATTCTAAGTAAATTGAAATTTGAATAACATTTATAACACATTTTAACTTTCTATGAATATTCAAGGATTTCTTTCTTACGATTATATTGTATCTTAATTTTTCTGATATTGCTTGTTTTCCGATAAAAAAAGGAAAATAAAAAACATTTTTTAAATCAATTCCTACTTTGATTAACAAAAAAAAATTTATTTTAGTTACTTTTTATTAAATATTTACAATTGTAGTTACTGTTCTAGCGTTCCGCTTTACCATGGAAGGAGGGGTGCAGTAGCTTCTAAGAGTATGAGCCTCTGAGCACCGGAAGGAAGAAATCTGACTTCTAGCTCACACACGTCACACACCCTTTTTACGAGGCGGACTTCATTCGTGCATTGCATTTATTCATCCAGAGGTTGTAATTTAGATCTAGAACAGAGAACTATTACCTCTGACCCAGTACCCCCAGTGGTATTACTTTCAACATAGAAGACTGTGGCCACAACAGATATAATTATTACAATTACTATAAATAATTGATCAAAAAATTATACTAGAGTTGAATTTTCAAGACCAATTGAAGCAACGCAAAATGCGTGAATTTTCTACGCCAGTTGAGGTAACGCAATACAGATGAGACATTTTTAATTTTCTTTATTCTGTATTATTTTAATTCGAAAATACTTCAATATGAATCCGAAAAATCGATTAGTTAACAGTCATTAATTTAAAATTTGTCCAACATTAAGAAAATAAACAGAATCGTTTGGAATAATCGGCCGAATGCATGCTACGCCTAACCTGATTAGTGTGGGGGAAAAAACAAATTGAATTCGTTACTTGTTTGTTGGTGGAGAAATGAAGATTTTGGCCGAGAATGTTAGTTTTTAATTAATAAATAAAAAATCAATGAATTAATATTTGAAGAAACTGTATTAACTTCAAAAGTCATCCACGGGAAGTTTAAAAAAAATGTATTTGAACTTGAGTGGATGAATAAAAATTATTTTATTAACGATTGAAAATATGAGCAAGGTATATAAATATATAGTGAGGTATATAAATGTAAATATATAGTAATATATAGGGAGAGTATGAGCTAATAGTAGGAATTGAAAAATATTTCCCTACATATTGCTAAGTTGATAAAACTGAAATAGTATAATAAAAATAAAAAGTTCCAAAACATTTTTAATTTTTTATTAAATTTAATATATCAATTTTTAATGTACTTCATAATTCAGGGTTACAAATCCTACTAAATATAAAAACATCGATTTTTAATTTTTTTTTAAAGTTAATCTTTAGATGTCTTATTCTTTATAAATTCGATTCTAAGATAAATTATTTTATTAGTTGACTACTAGAATTACGAAAATATGCTACTGTCATCAGACAACAATATGTACTCATGACGAAGGGAGTGAAAAATCGATTACAAATTTCTATCCTTAGAAGCGTGAAACATGCGAAAATAAGCAAAAGCGTTTAAAAAATAAAATTTGCTATGCATATTCAATTTAATTCACTGAAAAACAGCTCGTTAAACAAAAATGAGACATTTTCACAGACACTATGATTTGTAGGAAATTCAGAGACTTCTAGGAATGAATCCGAATTCTTTAAAATAGTTTTTATTATGTGAGAATCTGATTAATATTAATTCTGAAAGCGAGGACCAAACGTCTTAGCGCTGATATTACACTGAAATTTGAAGAGACAGGCGTTGGCTCAGGTGTCGTCCTTGTCGTCTAGGATTCAAAATTACTGGTTGCTTCTGAAAACAGTCCTTGTGATTCTCAGACTGAGATATTTAATTTAATTTAATTAAAACTTATCGTATCCAATAGGGTTAAATCCAAGACATTTTAAGTTAAAGAATCGAAAATAGAGATTTCTTCGAATAATCTTGTCCCTTTAGCTATTTTAATTTAATCGAAAGATTTTTTTTTCAAACAAAGTTTTTCAAGAAAAATTCTTTCGAAAGAAAATATTTTTCTTCACCTACATGAGCTGGCGAGTAACGGAGCTTAAGGTAAATCACAGGATAAAAAACTAATTGAAGTTCTTCTTAGAATTTAAATCCTGCAAATATTTGAGCAGATTTCCAATGCATTGTTTTCTCGAAAGTACTCTAAAAAAGATTTTTTTTATATTAAAAAGTTCATTTTAAATTATAAATCTTATCAAATAGAAATTTTCAGTGAATTTTCTCTCTTTCCCATCAATAAAAATATTTTTATCAAGAAATACTTTTTGTTATAACTACAATAGTGTAAATAAAGAAGTACAATAGCGGAAGAATTTATAGGAAGTATACAGTTCCTCGCAATTTAAGACTTTCTTTGAAATCTAAATCTTCTTCCAGGTATTTTGTAATCTAACCCTTTCAAGTGAAAAGAAAAGTATTAAGTGTAAAATATCTTTCCACTTTAAGTGCGGGTATAACAGGACACAATCCCGAGTTTTTGCCTCAAGTAAATCCATTAATGCATCTCCTTACTATGTCCTTCCAAATGTGTTTTTTTTTTATTGTAGCGAAGAAGTTTCTCTCATTTTGACTTTGTTTACTCAAGCAGATTTCAGCATACAAAACATACAAAGCTCAAGAACAATTTCCTCATTTTTTTAATTTTATTCACATTTGCTGAACGAATAAAGCTAAGAAGGAATCAAAAGTAAAACTTTGCTTTGTTTATTAATATGAAATTTAAATTTAACAAATTATGTGATAGTTTGTGCTTTTTCTACGTATTTTATTTCAGAAAGACATGTATAAAATTTTATTTCTTTCTAAAAACTCGTTCCAATGCGAAAATTTAAAAAATCTATTTCATTCTGAATTAATGATAATAAAAAATTATGTAAAGTTTGTAATATCGATAATACTATAATGAAAATATTACATTTCTTTCATAAAAAAAGAATGAACAAATTTTATTGTTCAGAAATTTCTAATCCCAAGAAAAAGTAGTACTATTATGAAAATATTATATATTTTTTGCATAAAAAAGAATTAAAAGATTTTATTATCAAGAAATTTCTAATCCCAAGAAAAAGTGGTGCTCTTATGAAAATATTGTTTATTTGTTTTTTCATAGGAAAAGAATGAACAGATTTTATTATTGGCTTAAAGTTATTTTTCGCTTAGTTTAAATAAAATAAATAGAATGTTTCAGCTTTTCATATTAGCTCAAGGACTCTTAAAAGTAAATTCTGATATTATTTAGAATAAAAAAGATTTTTGATTAAAAGATTGATCCTTATTCAATTTCTGCAAAATGTCAAAGAATGATGAAAGTTTCTTTTTGTAATATCATGAAAAAGTAAGTTGTCATGAAGAAATTGCTAGTGACTTCTTTCCCTATTCTTTAATGTCTTTAATAACTACTTATTGAAATAATCACGTTGAAATGGAATGTGTTCAATAAAATTTGTACAGGAATATTTTAATTGGAATCTACTTATTTATCGAGGATAGTTTCCTTATTATTATTTATTATTATTTTTCCAATTTTAAAATCGTGATAAAACGGGAACCGGGTTTAGAAATCTTGATTTGGTGCTTCTAACATGGACTTCGTCTCTTTCTTCCTAGTGATTCACCAAAATTAATGTATCTAAATAAAGAATGTTACTGCTCAAATTTATTAATAATAAAAAGTTTTGTTTCAGTTCAGACAACAGAAAGTCTATAATAGGATATGGATATGATTTGATATTGAATGCAGAATCCTTGGTATAGCTTTCTTAATCTGATAAAACCTTACGCTCTATGGTTAAAAAGCTGACAAATGCGGTTTTATCCCTCTTTAAATGATATAACTTTTAAAGTCGTTGATATATCTATCCATGTCGGAAATTTCTTTTAGTGTCTTACATTTACGTATTGTTAATCTTGCAAAGAAAAAAATGTGTAAAACAATTCATTTCTTGATTCCTTCTAAATCATTTGCGGAAGCAGTCTCGACATCATGACAGCACAATCATAAATCTGAAACCAAGATCTTGCTCTGAGCATTGGTGTATATTTCATTTTTCTCCGATCAAAAGATGTATCAAAATCTTGATGTGGATATTTGGTGAAGGAGATAGTTTCCTAGTATTCATTTGGAAAAAATTACAAAAACGAGGTTAGCCAGCTATAGACATGAACTAATCTACAGGTGGCTAGACATAAAATAGTCTATTTAGTAATTCAATGATAAATTGCTTTAATTTTTCTTTAATTAAGAAAGCGACATGCACAGCGTTCAAGCGTGCTCTTAGATTCATCTATCTGTTGCTATATGAATATCAAAACTTGTACGGTTTTATTTTTCTTTAAAACTATACTAAAATTATATGCTGTATATCCAAATGATAAACTAGGTTCTTTTTTTTTATTGCAATACGCAAAAAAAATCGTGGAGCAAATGGATGGAATTATTAAATAACATGCCATGAAAATACAGATGAGCTCATAACTATTTCATTGTAAAGTCACTTATTTCAGAGGATCTTGTTTAATTGATTGCTGTTTCGCTCAGATGAATTTTATGCAAATTAAATCCCTTGCTTTATGATAGATAAGAAGTTAGCGATAATTCACTGAATTGAATTTTCTTATCATTTCGTTTTCAAGGAATTGCGATAGTCCGAGTTTTCCGCTTTGTAAAATTATATAATAATATAACAGCGATAAAACAATAAAATTAGAAACAAAATGAAGTATGTCGGGGAAGCTTAGAGACCGAGTTTCAACTTGGGATTTAAACGAGTGTGTCCAATCCAAAATGCTGCTGTAAATCCACTACATTGTTCTTAAGCATATTTGGCCCACATTTGTGTGACCTTCATATTTGAAGATTTGGCTGGTGGATCATTTGACTATGATGCAGAATTTAGCAATTTCCTCACAAAAATGCTTTTCATATGGCTTCAAAACGGAAAAATGATCCAACTGACAAACTGAGAAATAATTAGAAAATCATCAAGTAATCACAAACACTATGATATAATATTCAGAAAATAATACATTGCAAGTTTTTTTTCTCATTAAAAATATCGAGCATAAAAATATCGAGCATTAAATGTATTGGGCTATAATTCTTCAAAATTAATGGCAATTTTTAACACTTGGGTAATTATTCGACAATTAACCAAATAAACTTTTATATGCATCTAAACATGACTGAAAATTATAACAAATAACATCCACTAGAAGATGAAAATTTAATGTAGCACATATATAATTTAAACATTTCAAATAAAATTGGATTTAAAGCGTGTTTGAATAGCTTCTTGTAAATCATTAAACTATATAACAACCGTAGTGTTTAATTAGAAACAGATTACACTTAGTTGGCATATTCATATGTAAATAAAGAATACAGTATGTGTATTAGAGAATTGAAAATTTAATAGCTGTCTTCACTTGAACAATATTAATGTTTACTCAAATGTTTAATATGATATTTCTTCCTCAGGCTATTGAAGTTTTAAAGTAAATTGCACAAATCCCCATTTATTGATGTCAGTGTTACCACAAACTACATTATTTTTACTCGGATTAGATCAAATAAAGTCTATGAAAAATAATTGTTTCTGGTTATTGGCAGCTTATTCTAAATTGCTATTTTACTGATATTATTTATGGACATAAATTGTTATAAAAACGTTCCGTAAATTATGTACAAAAGTTATAATTTCTATAAATAAGATAATAAAGAAAATTCATATTTTTACTTAATTTCGTTAGCTCCAAAATAAATAGAAACTCTTTAATCAAAAACATAGAAATAGTTTTTTCAAATCTCTAAAAGATGGACGAGTTAGAAAAGAAGAAGAATTAGAAACAATGGATTTGGAGCAGTGGCGGATTTCCAACTAGGCAAATTAGGCAGCTGCCTAGGCCCGCAATCAGGTCAATTCAGAACTTTCATTTTCGTAATTGCTAAATAAATAAGTTTAAAAAATGCGAATTCAATAAATGACAAAATATTAGGATGTTAACATTTTATCATTTTTGATAAGGACAATATTTTTTTCATTGCATTCATTTAGTTCAAAGCATATTTATAAAACGAATTATCCGTTTCAATCATATTGAGTACAAAGAAGAATGCAAAGCAATCCGGACTTAAAACAAACAAACTAAAACGGATGCATTTCCAAAAAGTTAACAAAATTAAAAATATTAACCAGAAATAAATTATCATTATAAATCTGGTAATTAATTAAAAAAATATATAAGTTAATTATAAATTTTATTTATAAGCTTCTCTTAGATAAATGAGCGTAATAAAAAGAAAAGACATAACTATTTACCCTTGAAATCCTATTGTTTTGCAATTAATGGAATTTGTAATTAAAATTGTTTTGAATTTGTTTTATAAATTAATTCTTTTAAAATCAAATGAATAATATTTTTAAAGGACTTGTCAGCGGACTTCTCTTAACTGAGTGACTCTAGGCAACTCCCTAGTTTATTTGGTTAGAAATCTGCCACTGAGCTCTTTCGAATTAAATGAATATTTATTATATCTATATAAATACTATCTAAATTACTATAATAGCTATATAAGTAAATTATATTCTATTTCTGCATGCATTTGCATCGCTAATTTATCGCTACTTCAAAAATCAATACTCAATTAATAAACTCATCAGATGAAATGGAGCTTCCTATTTTCTAAGAGAATTGCTCCTTACCCCCAAGACAGCTGTGGTTTGGGGGATGGGAAAATTTTTGGCTTAGGAAGGTGTGTTAAATTCGAGAGAGTAAATCCATCGTGGAGAGTGTTAAATCTATCGAGACGGAATATCCTTCCCCTCGTATGACGAGGAAGGATGGGAAGTGTTTATTTAGGTATCCTCTGACCACAGCTCAAAATTCAGGCATTGCCAAAAAGAATAAAATCCCTTCCAAATCCTAGTATTGATTCAGAACAGAACCAAGGCTTTTACGCCTGCTTAAAAGAAACTGGGAATACAGTGATAGCTTAACACATTGACTGCCGCAAATTCACCTATACGTTACATATAATGTGTAATTGTACCAAACCATCTATATTTATTAGATGACGCCCTCTCTACCACAGTTGAAAGATAGCAAAGATAGGCTCATCTAATTAGATAGATGGCCTGGATATCAGGCGGGAGTCGTGGCAGTTCGTGTTAAAGCCGAGTGACCGAATGAGCACATTGACAATGAATGACATTATAAGAACTTTTACACATTTAAAAATTGCATAAAAGACTTCGTGAAATGCAACGATTTTGACTTTAAATATCGAATCTGAAAACGCAGAATTTACCTCCTGGTGTTTAAAACTAAGTTCTATTAAAGTATACCAATTTATTTTTAAAGTATGTAGTAGAATTAAGGTAATAATCAGCAGGATTTAAATGGATGCAATTAGAGATTCGTCCAAAGGGACAGCATGAAATGCTGTTTATAATATTGTGCATTGCTTATAAAATGTGTATATCTTTACCTGATACATATGTGTAATAGCTTTATAATTTATTTCCCTACTTAAAACGGCGTGCGTTAATTACTTTGATTCTGTATCTAAGTATATTGCTATATTTAAAGACAGATTTCAAATAGCGTAAATTATTTAACCCTACATTTACTCTCTATATTTATTACTTAACATCACACCTACGTTTCATGTGCCTCCTTCTCGATTATATAGATGTAGGGGATAGGGATGTAGGCGTTATTAAAAAAAAGAAAAGGAAAAAATACATTGCAATCAGTTGCGAAGAAACATACAAATAACAAAATACGATACACGTGACATTAGCAAAAATGATACAAACTGGAATGAATAATATCTAGCGTACAAGAGTAATGAATGAATGCAGGTGGTAATGTACAACATGAGGGAAGAAAAACAATTATAGAAAATAAATTACTAGAGGAGGTTTAAGAATTAACGAGGAATTAAAGTGCGAGGAACAAAAAAATATTACCCGGAAAATTTGCAAAGATTAATAAGTATCTATGTGAGGAATTGTATATTAGATAAACGTTGATCTTTCAGCAGTGTGATAATCATAATTGCTAGATTTACAGTTTCCGGATCAAAATTGATATCAGAAATTGTATAACATAAATGACTGGAGGGGTATAATTAAGCACTTATGAGTTAGATAATGTATAGAAAAATTTAGTATTTCAATCCAGTCATTTATTGAAAGGAACTTGAAATAGTTCCACGCTTAAAATATCACATTAAATAACTTTACTTCCTATTCCCTTGTATGAGTACATCAAGCCCCAAGGCATGATGGGAAGCTTATATCACAAAAGTTTGAAATCGGAAAGAGGAAGAATTGTAGTTTCAGAAATGGAAAGTTGACAACGAAAGGATCGGTTGTTGAAAACCGTCTGGTCCCCGAGGCAATCTTAACCACTTCGTTCATTAAGTAATTAAGATTACTTCAAGATCACTTTACAGATTACAGATTTAACAGAAGGGTGAGTAATTTTTTACTATTTAGATATCTTATTTAACCATTTGCACTCCGATGGTGCCTCTGAAACAATATTGTGCGTTATTTTGACGTTTTATTTATTTATTTTTTCAAATTTTATTGTTAAAAACGCCTACATAATGGTTAAGAGATGTAGATTAATTTTTCAAAGGAATTCGACTTAAAAGAATTATGTATATTTATTTTTCATAGCAATAAACAAATCTTTGTATTAGGTGAATAATTTTAAATCTAATTATTTTTTGGGCTGCAAAAGGTTAATATAAAAGCACTATAAAAGTTTGTATTGCTATTTATTAATAGCATGAGAGTTAGTTTCGCTATGTGGCAGAAAACATATAATTAGCAAAGGGAAAGAGGAAAAAATTCGATATAGCATCAATAAAATATTTAAAGGTGACGGTTATCTATAAATTTGTAAATATATATAAATATTATTCTAATCAATATTGAACGTAGTGAAAAATTTTCTTGTAAATAACACAAAGGATTGCTCCAATAAAATACAAGAACATTTTTAAAAAAATGGAATGAGGGAAAAACTAAAGTTTGATTACAATACGAAAAAACCTATTCACGACGTGAGACGAATCGAACGAAAGCTATTTTCATTTGAGCAAATAAATGCCAAGTTTTGCACCGGAATCTCCAATATAGCGAATTCTCAGTAAAGGATGTAGAGCTGGAATCTTTCGTACTTGGGTGCAGATCATCGTTTTTCAAAATGAATGAGTCGAAATGAAGAAAGGGGAATAGGAAGTGGAAACAGGTGTTTTAAGGGGAATTCTCAATATACGGTAACAAAGCAATTGTATCTGGTATCGAATCAAAAGTTTCAAAACAGCTTTCATTAGTAGGATCGGAAAGAGCCGAGGGAAGTGAAGTCTTTTCCGCCCTGAGGTGCTGCAATGAACCGCGAACAGTTCCTTTCCCCTTGAAAGAATGAGAGCTCCGGTGCTGTGGAACTTTTCCCAGAACCTCCGGGGGGTTCGCCTACAAAACAAATCAAATGCAGAACTCTGCGATCCTGCAAAGAAGTAATTAGTCCCCTCTCGGAACAAAAGCAGCGCGCAAGCTTTGAAGAGGATATTTAGTGCTTGCTTCTAATAACCTTATTAAGATCATTTAAAAGAGAGAATTCTTCACGAATTAATTATATCATTTTACTTTGTTTTCAGTGCTCCACTTCATAGACATGAATGCAAAGTGGAAGTATTTATTCGCAGTTAAATGGTGTCTCCGAAGCAGTATTAAGCATTTGGGTTGATTCCGAAAAATTAAAACAAGCCGTTCGTTAAAAATAAATAGCAGTAGAAGATAAATTGTTTAATAAATGAGGTGATTTGAGACGAATTCAAACGCGGTCCGGGGGAGGGTTGAAACAAAGGACTTTATGTCCTATTTGGCAAAAATATTTTTCGGATTAAAAAATTACTTTGATGTAAATGCAGTTAAAATGACAGCCATTATTATCAGGAAATAATACTTCAATCCTCTGAAAAACTGATTTCATTTGACATTGCATTCAAAATATCGTCATGCATCCAGTAGTTGTGTTCAGTTTCCCTTTTCCATGGCTTTCATATTTATGAACATCTGTAAACGGGAAAATCTATTAAAAAAGAGAAGTTTGTAATTAAGAAACTCTTAATGAATGAAAATATGATTAACCCTTTGCACTCCGATGGTGGCTGTGACTCGCCATTGAAGATTGTGCATCATTTTGACGTTTTATTTATTAATTTTTCAAATTTAATTTTTAAAAACGCCTACATAATGTTTAAGAGATGCAGATTAATTTTTCAAAGAAATTTGACTTAAAAGAATTATGTATATTTATTTTTCATAGCAATAAACAAATTTTTGTATTAGGTGAATAATTTTGCATCTAATTATTTTTCGGAGTGCATGCATTATAGTCTTTTTCAACAATTTGAATTATTAGAAAAGCATGTAATTTTTTTTTAATGCGCGTACCAAAATCAAATATATTTTTAAAAAGATGAAGATATTTTTGTAAATGTTCATTGAAAGAAGAATTTTTAAATAAATACGATACAAATAGCAAATATGTTGCATGAATTAAATTTCCTTTTCAATTCCTAATGCTAGTTCACACCCTCCTTATATATTATATCTTGTTCTAAGTTCCAATCGTTAATAAAGTACTTTTTATTCATCCACTTAAGTTCAAATACATTTTTTACACTTGTAGTGGATGACACTTGATGTTAATACAGTTTTTTCAAAAGTTATTCATTAATTATATTTAATTATTTTTTAATTCTTTAAATAGATTTTCAGCAGTTTATAATAAAAAGTGAAATCAACCGGCAGCAGTTCAACCGGTAAAATGCAAGGATTTCAGTATTTTCCACGTGAAGGCAAAGAATGCGAGTTCAAGTATTGCGAAAATCAATAATTATTTGATAAATGATCTATAATAATTGTAATTATTTAATAAAAATAACTAAAATTCAAAAAAATGACCTATGAAAGAATTGACTATAAAAAAGTTTTTATATTACTTCTTTACTTGTATTTGGCGTTCTCCATATAAATTCCTACGTCGAATAGGACCCTTTTTCACCCATCACTAGTGTCAAGCATTTTAATGAAAGACTCCTCGCCCTTCTATTAATTCCATAGATACCCGAAATTTGTTTAACCTTAAATGTATGTGTTACATGGAATACAGGACACCTCGATAAGCTGGCTTATCAAAATGCATAATTATACCTTTCTACTGATGCAGCAAAATTAATCCGCTTTTAATAACTTAATCTGCATATTTGGATGTTATGAATTTCTAGGGTAGGTGCATTGGTAACGCGAAACTGATACGAATTTGAAACGATGTGACCGCTGCTCTCATTCTACTCGATTCCCTTACAAAAGAATATTTTGCAATAATTTTGCAGTTAAATCTGCTCAATAAATAAGTTTTTCATATTAATGTTATACAGTTTTATTCCATGTGTGCCAAACTCCAGAAACTTACACGGATGTATTAAACAAAACCCGTGGTTTTACAGGTAGAAAAATAAAGTAGTAAATAACTTTATTTGGAAAGTACCAAATAAATAAATTTTAAAAAAACTTTGAGCAAAATCCATAATTTTTTTCTTAATATCTTTATAGATATTAAGGAAAAAGCGAGTCTAATCAAATCTTCCAAAAATTTTAGACTCTTCAGATAGCGGTTTTTTAGTGGTGTGGTGTCTATAGGTTTTCAAATATTTACAGGTTCAGTTTCTAAACAAAGACTAAAATAATCCAAACGAATGATGAAGAGACTTCTTTAAATAATAAAAGAATTTACTAGGAGGAGTATTTACAGGGAAATATTAAATGGATTAAAACATGGAGACATTAAATAAACAGAAGGTAAGATTATTTCCTCTAGGAGGACGTTAGAAATAAAAAAAAGCATTATGTTACTAAAAACATATTACCGCGTAGCTTTGGGAGGGGGAAACGCAGAAGTGTGGAAACGTCTTTAACGTAAGGTGGTTAGTGGGCCTCTGCGTGAATATTAATTTTGACAGTTTTTCAAAAGCTCGATAGATGGCGTTGTTCTGCAATGTCGTATTAATTAAAATTATCGTTCTTTAGGAACTTATCTAACCTTTTACAATTATCGCTTTGAATTATTTGTATAATCGGATGTTTATAAAAGAAAAAATGAAAGCTAAAATGATGATAAAACAAAACAGCTCCTTTGGATATCCTACTTTTATTTTTCTACGTGGAGAAAGATCTTGTTCTAATTGACTTTTTATTCCCTTTTGTTGCAAATGACGAATTTTACTAATTCTAAATTTTACAAAAATAACTATCTAATCCATTAAATATTTCCAGACATTGTAATAATTTCGCGATCATATTCTGGTATTTTCAAAAGTGAATAATGATTTTTAAAATTCAGATATTCCAATTCACTGAATTTTGTCTCCAGTAGATTCGCTTTACTTTCACCTGAATATGTGTAGTTTTCACTTTTTCACATATCTTTATATGACAATGTACACGTTTAGACCCTTATATTTTGTCAAACACAATAATAAAAAAAGTCACACATAAATTAAAGGAAAATTGTATATTTTCATTGATCTACAGAAATTTTCTAGAGTTTCTCTTTGCAACAAATATTTTTGCATCTTTTTATTACATTTTTACATCCTTTCGCAACAAATATTCAAAAACAAAAGCTTTTGTAATTTTTGGAATAGTCAACACGAACAAAGCATTAAATGAAATTATCTCATTCGTTATTTTCACTCTCAATTTTTACCCAATGTTTTGTAAAACTACTAATTTCGTGTTTCTGTGACAACAGAACTATTTTAAGTGCCATTCTTTTGTCTCGAATAATATAATTAGAGACTCTAGGCTAAAAAATAACAGCCTCTTCAATTCATAAAATAACTACTTCTAAAAGACTTATTTCATGGGAAGAAATGAGTTCTTTGGAATTTTCGCAAGGAACGCATTGAAAATATGAAGGAAATTTTTTTAACTTGTTATTAAGGGGAATTTGAATCTCTGGCTCTGAAAATATGGTCCTACAATTCAATGATCAAGTTTTTTTAGGCTTGGGAGAGAACTGTATATTTCACGGGCTAAATCTTCAAGAAAATGCTCCGGGGTGGTGGTAATTCTCAATGAGTACCACCAATTATAGACAGAAATGGAAGGGGGATACTGATTTAAGTGAGGGATTGAAATATGATATTTTAAAACACTAATAATTATTAGAAAGTAATACATAATGATTATTATAACATTTAAAATTATATTTATCATTATTAAAATTATGCAATATTTAAACGATGATGATCATAATAATGTTAAGGATAGCAAACTTATTTGTCCGAAAGAAGGCCAAACGTTTTAGTCAAATGAGAAATATAAATCTAGTTGGTTGAAATCCTCAATTTATATCAAAGGAAATTATCATACTAAATTATTTGTCTTTAAAAACATTGTCAGTATTTTTCCTTTTTCTGTTACATTTCTTACAAATGTGCCATAATTTCAACAAGTACTTATCAAAATAACAAAAATACATTTAAATCCAGCTTAAAAAGAGAATTAATTAATTAATCCAGGCACAATTAATCACCCCATTTTAGCTTCTAATAAAATTGAGTTAACCATTCCTGAAAATTCTGAATTTTCAAAGGTATCTGAATCTGAGAATGCGTTATTTTTTAACCTTGCAGATTCCTGGTTTGCGGGTAGTGTCTGGTTTGGAGTTTTCTCTTATCAAATTCTTGATTTTAGCAAAATATATTTTATTATTTCTATTCTTGAATCAAGTTTCTTATTAATAAACGATTAAAAAATTTTAATTTTTCTTTTCAAAAAATTTTTTGACCGAAATTCTACAGCCTGTTTCTAATAGATGCGTCTATAGTAAATCTAACGAATAAAGATAATTTGAAATGTTACAAAATTATACATGTATATAAACGGAATTGTCTCATATATAGCAATTTTGTATTAATGAAACCTTTTTTTGAAGTTATTCTCTTAACCAAAATCCTAAAAGGAAAGGTGTTGAAAAACGTATCAAAGCTTTCCTTTATTTAGAATTCTCTAAATCTGTAATATATTTTTCGCGCGAAATCTCCAATATAAAATCAAGTTGAATCAAGTTCTTTATGATGTCAAAGTCCTTAGATTTATTATGATCATAAATTTTTCTATGGGAAAATCAAATTCGATTTATCTTTATAAATAATATATAGATATATAACATAATATTGACCTACTAGAAAATAAATTTAATCCATACTGAGCTGAAATCCACCTTCAAACGCCTTTCGATTTTTTGGCTGCTTTTACTTCCACAATCGGAAATCATTCGACTTCTGTTATTGATATGGAAATCTCTATTCTCGCCTGTTAATTCTGAAAAGGCATGAGATCTGAAAGGCATGAAGAACATCAATTTTCCCTCGAATTTGAAATTTTCGTACGCGAGTCTCTTAGAATGAGAACACACAATTTAAAACAGAACAATTTCTGTTCTTAAGTAGATTCTGATGAAAGCATGGAATTAAAAAAATTACCTTCAGTTTTACATTAAAATTTTTATTTGTACTATATATTTAAAAAAAATTTCTACAAGGACTATAAAAAAATCATGTTTTTGCAATCAGAGTTTGGAAACACATTCTTGACATTCTAGAGAAATTTTGGAAAAAATATACAGCCCTAAATAAATAATTACGATTGTTGTTTTAAAAGACATTTTTCTTTATAAAGGTATTTTTCTAAAATCTGCCATTATTTTTTATTTTCTTCAAAGAAGTTATTGGAAGTGATAATATGAAGATACCATTGAGGAAGATATTTCATAATCGCATTCGAAATGCAACGAAAAGCATCATGCCAATCAGCGTGTAAAGAATAAAATGTTAAAAAAACGAAATTAAAGGAACGGGACATTGATCCAAAATAATATTAGAAATAATAAAAAATTATGTGTAAAAATAATTATATAAAAAAGGGAAAGACTTATATGGAAAGCGACGAAAATAGTTTTCACTATAATCATTGACAATTAAATTTACAGCATGAGGACTCTTGAACAGTGTATCATCGCTAGAAATTGGATAATTCGTAATAAAATGTTGATACATTTGAAAGAAAAATTTTGAAGTGAATTTAGGATTTAAAGGGCGTAACTGAGAGTTTACGCTTAAAAATTCTACATTCGAAAACAGCCTTTCCTATTATCCAAAGAAAAAATAATCACAGGTTCCCTAAAGTAGAGTTACCATCAGTTGTAGGTTGCTTATAGAAATGCAATAGGTCCTAATTTAAAACTTCATGGTAGGTAGTTGTACAAACTGAGCATTAAAATAGTTAAGGATGAAAGTTACCTTTGCTCAGTCTACCCAGGGATTGACTTTATATTTTATGTCACAAAAGCCATCTTTAGCAATCAACCTATGCAGTAATAGTTTATTTGTAAAAAGTAAATATGTATTTAATGCGTTGCTCTACAAGGGAAAACGGAGATTTATATTTTGAGGTATTAGAACTGTTTTCTTTGTGCTTGTTTTTTATGTATGGAGAGCACAGCGAAAATAAGTCTCTAATTTAGGATTTCCTGCAACAAAAGGAATCATTTTTTAATCCTAACGTTAAGAATCAATGATAATTAATAAAACTAGGCATAGATACTTTTTCGGTTGATTTTTTTAAAATTGAATTTTATAATTGAATTTTCTTCTATTTTTTTCTCTCTACATTGGTCAATGTTTCCCGACAAACTTATTTTTCTAAATTAATACTTTTTGCCGTCGTACGTTGACTTCCTATTGAAATGGAGATTAAGCCAAGATTCTTCGACAAAGTTAAAAATTGTTTAACTTTTTCACTCTTTCTTTGCACCCAGATCCCCAAACAGCAAATAAAGAAACCTTTTATTTCGATTGCGCTGCACTTCAGAAAATTTATGGTTTTAGACCACATTATTTCTCCCTTCCTTCAAAAGCTGGGAAAATCATTTTGGCTACTGTGCCGCCATCTAGTAGTAAAGTAAACGACTAAAATAAAAAAACTACGAGAATGTCAGATGTAGCTTCATTCCTACATTTGGTTACAAGATTCTCGAAATCTTTGAAAATTGAGTCTATAGGTATGAAATAAATGTATTACAATGATTTCATTAAAAAATTCCAGGACTACAACTGATTCAAATTTGGTTAATAAAGTAAATGATAAAATTACAATAAATTAAATGTCAAACCTTTCGCTACCAACTTCTTCATTTGGTTGAGAGATTCTGCGCGAGAGACTATTTCGTTCTTTAGTATTTGACTATACCACTTTAAATAAAGTAATTAAAATACTTCATTTATCAAACTCATATTCATGAATGATTAAAATTTCAAAGACTGATAATAAGTCACTCTTTGATTTGCAAAATTTTTTGAAGCGATTTTAGAAAAATTTATCTTTTGACACAGGTAATTTTTAACCCTTAGTATTCCGAAAAATAATTGGATTCAAAATTGTTCCCCTAATACAAAGATATGTTTATTGCTATGAAAAATAGATCTACATAATTCTTTTAAATCGAATTTCTTTCAAAAATTAATATACATCTCTTAACCATAATGTAGACCTTTTTAACAATTAAATTTTTTAAAATAAATAAATAAAACATTAAAATGATGCACAATTTTGAATAGTGTGTCAGAGGTCCCATCGGAGTGCAAAGGAATAAAATTTAGGTGTACTTGTGTTTCTGTACTTAATTTTTATTCACATCTCTTAATTGCTCTATTAAGACCATAGGTAATTTTGTTGCCTGTGTTGTATCATCACGCATGAAATATTAGGATGCATCTTTAATGAAGAAAGATAAAACTGGTCATTCCAATAGTGATAAAATGGGATTAAAAATCTTATCATCCAATAATTTGAAAAGTGGGAGAGGTATTATGCCGCTTTTTGAAAAAAATTAGTTTAATTTCCTCATTAGCCATAATTAAGAGCTTAGATAAATTAAGAGTCATTAGCAATAAAATTTTAATCCAATCCACATTATCGTGCCTGCTGTGAAATTATTCAACAGATCAATTAGTAATGTATTTATTTTTAAGGCTCCTTAATTCAATATAAATCAATTAATCCTTTTATTATCATGTCAGAACACGATGTTGTTTTTGGGATGTGGTTTGTGGTGTCAACAAAAATCCGTAAGTGGAAAATAAAAAAAAATTTATGATCTGCATGAGCACCGTAAAAAATCAGCTTTTAATAACGCGTTGTCATTGCATTTACAAAAGCTCTGATTTAAAAAAAATAAGTTAATTACTAAATTAAATAAAACCTAGAAATGCCATTTCGAGTACATGATTATAAAAAATGAAATAAATAGGAAATGTGATATTTTTAAAGCAATAAATGCAAGACAAAGTTTTTTTAATCGTTCGCAATACTGAAGTTACTAATTCAATGAAGCAATTAAAATGAATAAAAATATAATTTAACTCGCACGAGCACGTGGTGCTTGGCCATTCAAGAAATTATGCTCTGACATGATACATTGAGTTATGCATAGCAGATTTCCTTTTAATCTTTTACTGTTTAGCTGATTAGTAAATTAATATTCTGAAAAAATTTCAGTACCGAACATGTGCATTTTAGAATGCTAAAAAAACTTGGTTTCTTAAATATAAAAAATATTATTACACTTTCATACTGATAGCTAATTAAAACATTTAATTATAATATAAATAAGTCTGATGCTGTTTTAAAGGCGTATAAAAATGTCTATTATATTTTGAATTCTTCTTCAAATTTCTAAAATAATCTCGTGTTCAAAATTCATTTCGAGAGCAAGGATAACAGGCAAGGACATAATCCCTTTTAAATAAATCTTGGGCTAACTATACGATCTTTCATGATACATTGGAGAAAAATTTACCGTACTTATCCACCTTGTGAATAGGTTATTCCATTATGAATAAACAATGACACTGATGACATGTCAAACAACTGTTTGAATTGTGGAATGACGAAATTTGGCAGCATTTCCCTGTAGTTCACATTAGTAAAAACGTGTATGGGATTACTATCATTTTTCAGAGAAATAATAAACGAACCTAAATAAATATATATATATATATGTCCTTACAGCATATTTTGCAGTCATATATGATCCAAATCAAGCTGTTCTTATCACTAAACTTTGAAATAAAATCTATAAAGGTTCTATTGTGAGATAAACAGATCACTATAATTTCTATGGGTTCCTTAAAAATGTCATGCCTAAGCAATAGTACATACTTTTTCATATGTATTATTAATAAAGATTAGATAAGGATACTTCGCATAATTCTTTTTGGTTTATCAGTTAATATTATAAATGATAATTCATTTACAAAAACAATTTATTTTTGGATTATTTCCTTCATTAAATAATAAATAATGATTTAAAATAATAAAAAATAATAATTAATAATTAATTTAAATAATAATTAATAATAAAATTAAAATAGTAATTAAAAATAATAAGATAAATAATAATTAAAATTTAATATTGATCTAAAAAACATTTTGCCTTTATCTCTCTGATTTGATTCCAATGGTAGGAAGCACATTTTGCAGGCATATTAGATTCAGATAAATGGCCTTGAAATTCAGATGCAATTAAGCCTGTCATTATTTTTATTTAATGCACGTCGCCAGGTAAAAATATAAAATATTTTTTGAAAAATCAATCTCATACAATAATAAGCTTGTAAAACTACTCACTTATAATCTTATGAACAAATTATGTAACCATTTCAAAATAAAATACCAAATTTCTCATAGGTATATAACACTAAAAGCATAACTTCCGTAATATTAAGAAAGTGGTCCATCATTCATTGTAACTAATGTACGTTAAGTGGTTAGGCATTAATTTCCCCCCTGAAAAAACAACCAAAAAGTTTTTAAAACTACTTTTCAAAGTTAAATAATAAGGAGGAGCTGTTATTAATTGTTTGCAATCCCTCGATCATTTCCTGAAAGTTTTGAATTAAAAGGTATAAATGCACTTACCGTCGATCAACAGTTTCACAATCCATACCACTAAAAAGCAAAAAGCAGTATATTGAACTTTCAAGAAACTTTGCAAACTGCCCCTCCTCTCTTTTTCCTGCTCTCCTTCCCGAATTCCCGGAAACAATAAAGCATCCTCCTTTATTGCTGTCCATTTAACGAACCATGTCTTCGAGCATAGTGAAAGGCAACTGTTTTATCTCATTATAAAAGTTTGTCATCGGGTGCAAACGCGATGCCAAATTGGTCACTAATGCTGTTACTCCCTTTGTAGATATTGTTTTAGAAAGCGATTCCATTTATCAGAGTGCACTTAACTTTTTATTTATCTTTCTGAAAGAGATTCCATTACATTTCACTCTCCTGAGGAAATAACAACAAAGAAGATAGTTCATACAAAAAAAAGTTAACGGTTTTCTTCTCGGAATTTTGAATATATTTTTATTCTTGATTGTGGATGTAGGCAGTAATCGTTATTCAACATCTAGGCAGTTGTTCAAGTGCATCGTAAAACATCACTGTTTAAAGAGATGTCAGCTGCTCTTGCTTGGAAGTTAAAATAAATAGAGGGGATATAATGGCTCTGTTGTTTATAATTGAATCAATGTGATGAAAAAGATTTTTGCCTGGTATATACAAAAGACATGTATTCGAATGTTTATTATGAAAAATGTACATTGTTGAATGCATTTTTCAAAATATTGTCCAGCAGATTCATCAGCTCAAAAATGTATTTATTTTATATTTCTTTATTCAGAATTAATATCCTTAATTCATTACTTAATTACGACTTATTTGTTAGAGTGATAGTAAATAAATAAATAAATACAAGAGTATTATATAAGCAATTGAATCATTTGTTTCAATAATAATTTATCTCTAATTTAAACATACATAACTAATGGAATTTCTTTCATCTAGATGTTTTTAAAGAGTAAATTGTAAAAAGCAATACATATACATTATGCAGGAGGAAGTGGAATTCTTTTATTTCGATTTTTCAATTACTTTTAAATTTATTTCAAATTTCAATTTCGTTTTCAATTTTCAATTTTTGATTTTTGAAATTACTTTTAAAGAGCAAAATAAGATTTATACTCTTGCGGTTAGTGGAAATAAATAGTTATATATCTAGACATATCTAGTGTCTCGCACTGTGGCTTTAAAAATATTCTGCTACAAAGGAGGGGGCCTGGTGGCAAGTTCACTGCGTATGAGTCGTAGAGTTCGGGTCCGAGACACGATTCCATCAAAGAACACATCATATCTATTGCACGTTAAATCCGTCGGCTTGCTGGTGCGGCGTGAAAGCTTGGAGAGGGGTGTGTCAGGTTCAGTGTTGTCCTCGTCATCCGACAGAGGCTCACAATTACAGAATCCATCCTAAAATAGCCCTAAAGTTACTTTAAAAACGTGAGTTTTATATATTTAAATTAAACTGAATATCTACTTGCAAGTATCAAGACCACTCATTAAAATAAAACGCCTTTTTTCTGACATATCTATTTTGTGGAAGAAAATAGATAAATCATATTTATCTATTTTCTGTTCCATATTAATAGTAGCAAGTAGGGTTGCGGTTGCCTGGAGGTAAGGCCTCAGCTCGTGGGCCGTATGATTTCACGTTAGAGACCAGATTCCATCAAAGAAACGTCGTGTAAGGGGCCTGTTTCCCGTTAAATAAATCCATTTCAATTGTCCTCCGGCTTGTGGCTAGTGGAGAAGGGGCGTCAGCTCAGATGTCGTCCTCGTCATCTGACCACGGTTCAAAATTACGAGGTCTGTCCCAAAATAGCCTTAATGTTGCTTTACAACGGTACTTTAATATTACAAAACTGTTACGAAGGGGGCCCTAATTTATTTCCTAACTGCCTGAGATCAACAAGAGAGAACTTTAAAATTCCTATACATTGTTTGAAAAATTTTCTGAGCATAGCAGCTTTTTTTTTAATTTTGTTTTTTAGTTTATAAGAATCTTGCGCTCAAATTGTCTCAAATTCAGTTCCAAATCTCGATTCAATTGTGGAACATGGTTGTAATATTTCTAATCAATTACATTTTATACTAGGCTGCATGAAACCTGTAAAAAAATAAGTTGCCTTACAGTTTAAAAAAGGAATAGTCGATTTATAATTCAATAGTACTAAAATTGGGCTCAAGAGTTTTTACGTACTATTTCGTTTAAAAATTAATAGAGCTTTTTTAATTACCCGAAACATTGTGACCAACTTACTTGAAAGATATCCGTAATTAATTTACTTATCAGTTTATCAGAATTGGTTTCTTAAAACCGCTTATATAGGGAATGAGAATCATTAGAAATATCTCGTGTCGAAAGTCAGAGAGGGGAAATGAGGGCCTAGAGACTTGCCTTGCCTAATGGTCCTTAGAGGAATTAAACAGTTCCTCTCTCCCGTGTGCACACATAAGGGAACAAGGGAAAAAATTCATTCCTAAACAGCTAGTAGAAATGTTTGTAAAATATCTTTGCATTTAATAATTTGCTGTAATACTTTAAATCAAGATGGCTCTCTCATGTATTCTAGACTCTAAAATTAATTCCCTTTTAAATTACAATTTTACGTATTTTCAGGCCTTTTTTTTTTTCTTTTTCAATATTTATGTCAGTATATTTATTTTGGAATTCTTGTGAAATATTATATAATTTAAGTGATGGGCTTTGATTTGGTCATACAAAGACTTTTTTTTACAATATAATTTTTCCCCTATTGTTGTTTTCTTTTTTTAAAAATTTTATTTTTACATTTTAGATTTTGTAGGATATTTTTAATTTTTCAAAACTAATTCTTCGATATTTTTCTATTCTTTTTCAAAATAAGAATTATTATGGTATCGTTTTTCATGTTTGTTTATAAAACCTTCTGATTTCTGGGCAGTCAGTTAGAATTCACCTGAAAAAGTTCTAACTCAAGAAAAAAAATCGAATCTCTAATTAATTTTTGGTTTCTTGGAAAATAAGTAATGAAACCTAATACACATCCAATTAATTACCCCCTCAAAATAAATTGTTAGAAATATTATCTATTATCTTATTAAGTACATAATTGTAAATTTCTTGTTAAAAGCATACAAAGAAGTTTTTTCTTTAGTTCTTAGAATCTAACTTTAGTTCTTAGATTCTTAGAATTTTCATTAATATAAAATTCTAAACATTTCACTCTTATTATATTACGCTGATTCATTCTAAAAGAATGTTTCTTTTCGCTGATTCGCATCATTTGAAAATAATAAAAGTTCTCTTTTTAGGTATCCGAACAAGTTAAAAACGTCAGTTTTTGCCAAAAATGACGTTTTTTTAAAAAAATTCAATGTATAGACCAGACTTTAAGATACTCAGAAAATCTCTACTTTACTTAGAAGTCAAGATATTAACCGTTTGAGTGCGGAAGAATATTTGCTTTACGGCAAGTAAAGCGCAATAATGCTTCGCCGCACTCAAACGGTTAATATTTTCGTAATGATTGGTAAACCGGAAGTGGGCATTCAAATAACAGGCAGTATCGATTTAAAGGGGAAAAAACATGTCGAATATTTATATAAAAACAAATTTAATTTTAAATACGGAGTATTTTTTGCACTGCACTGCAAAATGCCACTGAGAGTTTCAACGGTGTTTTGTGGAAATTTGTACCTAAAGATGTTGAGCTATGAACCCTGAGATTAGAGGCATTTGTATCTGTAATACATTTTAATGAAGGTTTTACAGGATTACTGAATATCCTTAAGGTTACTGAAGTGTATCCTATTGCAAATGCAGTTAGAGCATTCGCTGAACTTGACAAAGACATAATAAATGAATCTAGGTGGCATTCAATGCCAAATGCAAAAAATGCCGAAAAAATTAAAATTTATTGAAAAAGAAAATTCTTAAAACCTAAGAAGGAAAAAAGTATAATCTATAAATGCGATGAATTTTAAGTATGTACAAGCATAATTTATTATTAAAACATATTACTGTATACTTTAAATCTATTTTTCTCAAAATTGATTTTTACTAATTTTTTGCCCACTTCAAATCAAATAACTCAAAATATATTTATCATATTACTATGAAATTTCATGGACTTTGTCCTTATACTATTTTATAGTAAATGAACTAAAAAAATTTAGATTGAGTGAGTATTTTTTTTTTAATTTACAACATATTGTTTGAATAATAATGTCATAAATTTACTAAAAAATTCATAATAAATCTTTGACTGGTTCTAAATTTTTGATTCATAATTGTTACCATACAATTGTAAATCATCCCCTAGAAAAAACTGTATATTTTTTTTGTATGAGTTGTGCTCGGATGAGAGTAATAGTTTTTGATGTAACCAATTTGAAGCTTTTACAGAAATTGTTTAAATTTACGCTAGTAAATGCCAATTTTGAAAATGCTTTAATGCTTATTTCAAATATTTATTTCCGATTACTAATTTTGCATAGTCTCAAAATCCAGACATGCTTTTCTAAAAAAAGGGCTCCGAAAAGACTTGAATTCCTTAATAATTGCTATCGCTAGTTGTGCATTTTTCCTTTTTTTAATATTATTGCCTGAAGGTACTAATAATATTACAACTATAACACACCTTATAGTAAGTTCATTAAAAACCAAATTTTACTCAAGTAGTTTTTATTTAATACTCAGTATTTATATTATCATGAATGCTGAATTCCACATTTTTCATTTTTCTTATTTATCTACATGTTTGACTATTTCTGTTTTATTATTGCTGGAGTATCTATTGAACTCTTGACGATGACAAGCGCTAGTGGAACAGTGACTGAAGAAAACATGGTGTGTTTCACTTTAAAAAACAATTGTTGCTAAATTTTGTTTTACTCGCCGGAGGCAAAAAAATTTAAGTGAAAAACGCGAGAAGAAAATCTAACCTTTTGACAATTTGTAATGGATACAATCAACTGAATTTTAATACTATCCATTCTATTTCATTTCTCCTACTCTAATTTTCTGTTTCCAAAATTAGAAGAAGAAAGTATTATCCTTTTTATATTATTTCTAAAATTTTCCTTCTTAAAGAAGAAATCAGCAGAAATTTCAGTTTGAAAGGAAAAAAGAAGATTAAAAGTTATTTGGAATTTGAAAAATGAAAGGTTTTCTTATGCGTAACTGTGACAGCTATTTTTGATAAAAAGCTAACAAAACAAAATTCCATTCATTTTATGCAGATTCATCAACAATAAAATGTTATGCCCCTTTTTAACTCGAAGCAGAGACTTTTATATTTTCGCTGAATATTTTTCCCGTATATAAAAAAATATCTTTCTTTGCCAATTTAATTTTAAATATATAACTGATAGCACGATCAAAAAGCTTTATTATGCATTTTTTTTTATTTTGGCAAAATTAGTGAATAAATAAATAAAATAAAATAATATCACTCATGGCATAAAAACTCATTTTTTTAGAAAAAAAAAAGTAAACATATGTATATGCTTTCTTCGATAAAATGTTGACAATTCTAAGTTTGGTTTTTTCTCATAATTTTATCTACAATAAATTTTTAGCTGATTTATAATTCATAACAGAATCTCGTGTTTTACAATTCCGTGTAATGTTTTTATTATCTTTCACAAATTTAAGCTTCAGTAATTTAACATTTTAAAACCTTGAATAATATCATTAAAAAGGATTATTCTTTCATCCTGACTGGTTTTGTAAGTGAAAAATTCAATTAATAAAATGCTTTTATCTCCCTTTTTTCCTTCTTTTCTTTTTGTTTCCTATAAAATGCTTTGAGGTAGAAAAAGGATTTTATAGGAAATGCTCATAAAAATATTTTTTAATTATTTGCTAATCGTTTTAATGCTAACTTGATTTTAATGTGATTGCATTTCTTTTCACTGCAAATATGATTTTTTGCAATTTTTATCTTATTCCGCAGAGTGTTAGTTGAAAAGCCAAATATAATTTGAAATAAAATCCTTGTCCTTGGGATACATGTAGAAATAAAAAATCTGCTTTCTAAATCTAAAACCGTGCTCTTTTTTCCTTTGATTTTTACCTTAGATAAATTTCAAACTAAAAATTTAAACCTACTTTGTTTTGATTTTGGTTTTCATTTGTTCAGGAGCCTTGCCCAAAATACCCTATACACAATGAATCTTTTTATGGCGCATTTCTTAATTTGTCGAAAATAAAGTAAAATAATTAATTAATTTGAGAATCATATACCTTAAAAATAAAAAAGAAGTAAATTTCTTTATCCAGTTTTTGAAAATAAAACGTTTTCAACAAAATTTCTAAAAAGGGTTTCTTTTAAAACGAAATAACACTCCGATTTCAAAATCATAAAAGTTCGCCAAATTATATCTTTTCTACTGCACGAGCATTAAGTTAAACCATAATTAAAGTTTATTAATATAATTAAAATGTGCTGAACCGACAAATACCTGATTAGTTTGCTTTAGGCATTAAAAAACAGCACTTGCGCCTATCAAAATTCTATACCAGTTAAAACAAAGTACACAAAAAAAATTCTTAAGGTAAGGTTTTAAAAAAATTTATCTCGCAACATTTTTTATAAAATACTTTGTTAAAAATATTTGTGTTTTGTTCCCACGCTGTAATCTTCAAAATAAGGAACAAAAGAATCTAAAAGAAAATATGATTTTTTTTTATGTTTCTTTGAAAAGGATCTGATACTATTTTTTTTAAATATAGTTTGATTATAGTAATTAGTTTACAAGATTTAATAAAAAAATAATTAACCTAAGTTTTTATAACATCTTTGGAATTTCTGGAAGAAAAAGCAATTTATTTAAAATAATAATTTTTTATGTCTCTTTCTGGTTTTTATTATACGATCTATTGGAGAAGCAAAGGAATTTTGCCTTGAGAACGGATATCCATAAATTGTCCTTTGCAGAAACAAATCTTTATTAATTTATTTCGAAAACAATGATTAAAATCCTCATATATTAACAAATCGGAAATAAAGTATCAAATTTCCACGTTCAGATTTTTTTTAAATTAATTGCATTCATTTTGTTAGTCATAAAGTATTTATGCACTTTGAATGATTTATGCAACAAAAATGTAATAAAACACAATAAACATCCTTTTTCTTGTATAAAAGTCCCTTGTGGGGAGAGGGGCCTATTAATTGAGTTGAGAAGCTGGCTTTCGTGGTTGGTTCTCGCCATCTTTGATGTTACACGAAAGACTGGGAGTGGCTACCTCTAATCAAGGACGGGATATACTTCCTTAGGGAAGGGTTTTACGGTTGCCGGTGACGGTCCTTGGGATTTAAACATAGTTCCCGCCAGGGCTGCTATCACGGTGGTCCAGTCATTCAAGTTCTTGCGTGTGTCTTCAGGCAGGTCGGAGTATTCAGTGTACGACTTTCCTTGTAATAAATAAAAACATAATAAGCAGAGAAAGTGAAATCATGGAAGAAAAGTAACATTTTGCTGTAGATTCCATTCTGAAATAAGTTTTTATTTTGCAAGATCCGTCAAATTCTGATATTTAATGTCAGTAAATTCTGTATTAATTACTTAACTATAAATTGGTTTCATCCTAACAGATGAAATGTGATAACAAGTAAATAATAGTTTTTTTTGTTTTTTTAATTACTGAGAAAGGCCATTCTACTAAAAAATACAAAGTTACAGCTGAGCTTCTATAAAAAATGTAATAAAGATCAATTACCTAACGATTTCATTTCGGCTGTAAATTAAATCAGGACTCTTTTCTATTTGAAACATGAAGAATACGATGTAAAAATTCTATATTCAAAAGTATTAAATGACTTGGAAAGTTTTTAAAATGATAAAATTTGTTTCCTAAATAAACATTTTTCCTAAAAGGAAAATCTTTTTTGGTAATTTCTATAAAACTCTGCCTTTGAATAGAGAATAACTAATTTTTTAAAAAAAAGAGTCCTTTTCTCTGAAAATATCTGAATTCTTGTTCTCTCTAAGACATTAATGAAGAATTTAGTTATTGCAGTTTCTCCCATCTATTTAATTTAATAAAAACTTCAATAATTGAAAAGAGTACAGACATTGAATGATTTATTAAACTAAGGCCAGACTGCAATTTCTTTATTTCTATAGATAATAATTGCAATAAAAACTGAATTTATCAATATCTGAATAAGGTTATTACAAAATATTGGTAATTTTACTTTGTATGTAACCCATTGAAAAGAAATATTGCGTATACTAAGTTAATCCAAAATGTATTCATTGTAAAATTGGTTGATTAAGATAGTAAAATAGAAAACTGAGCCTCGTAGCAAATATTTATTGGCGATATTTTATCAATTTGCGTATACAATTTAACCTTTAATTAGGCATGGTTCTATTTGAATTGAAAGAACACCATAGGCAATTAAGAATTAATTTCAAACCAATACTGTCCCTTTTAATTGGTATTTAATTTAAAATTAAAATTTGGATTATCTACTAATCCGCAAGCTTATTTCTACTTCAGGAAGGGCAAGTGGTTAAAAAATGTTAATTGCAGTGTTCGTATGTTATCTTTTGAAATATAAGACTTTATTGGGTTTACGTACTATTTTTTTTAAGTGTAAATGAAAATATTTTTAAAATCTATTGACTCCATAACATTTTTTTTCAAAATTATCTGTTACGAATAAATAAAATCAGCCTATAAAGCCTGTAGTGATATTTTTCAAAAAATAAAGCAATTTAAAGATAAGCATTTTATATTTGCTAAAATTAAAATGTTTCTGTATTTTCTGATTCTCCAATCAAAACTCATGTGAAAAATAACTGGTTTTACTTCAAGCCATGTTTACAAGCTTACAACTTCTAAATTTCTAGAAAGTTTTCTTATTCTAGCAAATGCAGAAACGCAATCTAGATTCCCAATGTGCATTTTTTTTCCGCCGAGACTGATTTTAACATCGAATTTAGAAGCAGCGAAAAACTCATAAAAAATGAGTTTCGTCTTAGCATTTTCCTACTTACGTTAAGTTGGCGCTTATCTTGACGGATATATTTGAGCTCCATCCGAAATTCGAAATTACGATAATGAAGTTTGTTGTAATTGCATCGCTATTTTACGGTAGTATAGCTTTTAACGCCGAACTTCAAAATCATTTGCTAGTTCGGCGGGGCCTTGAATCGATTTTAAGCTCGGGTAAGGCGCGCTCGAGGGCAGCGGGAAACGCATTGGTTCGTGCATATCCCCCCGATTCAATTACTAAGGTGACTCGTTTGCAACTTCCCCCTCCGACAGACATGCATAACTCTTCCTCCGTTATCATATCAAGCGACGGATTCCAGTTCCCACCGCAAAAACCTTCCTCCGAAATTTTGCTATACGAAATAAAATGTTCGTACTTTCAAGTCTATTTGGTTCTTTTTATTTTTTCATGCGGGGCTATCTACGGTGATATTTGGGAAATAACAACCTTTGTAACGCCAGAGGGTATTGGATAAAATGGTAGGAAATATGTACTACCAGGGAAAAAAAGGTAAGAAAGAAGTGGTCGGAAATCCATTTGTTCCCAACCAATGGAATCAATTTGAGAAACTGGGATCTACGAAAACCGCTAGAGGGAGCTCAGATCGATCAAAAAGCTCTCGAGTTAAGGTCTATAGGGGTGGAGGACTTTGGACATGATTTTCTTTTCTCCACTTTTTCTCTCTCCCTCTCTTTCTCGGTGCCCTATACGTTATCGAGTTTTAGTTCTAGGATTATTCTCTACACATTTTCTGTCTGTCCTACCAGAAAAAGTGGTTGCATTTCCCTTTTATAACTCAAGATGTACTCTCTTCAATAGCTTCTCTTCAAACTTAGAACTATTTCATTTAGGAAAACAACCAATAAATGAAAGTCTACTAAATTGGGAAATCTTTTTTTATTATTTTATTCTTCCTCTTTATTTCTTAATAATTTTGTCCATCAGTTTTCTAGGAATAAAAGAAATATTTCATAAAAATAAAGTCTTGTATTCGATTTCTTTTTAATGTCTACTTAAAGTTCAATTTTGTTGCATCATATTATAATGTCCCGTCTTTTATATTTGATATTACATGCCTGAAACAAATTTTGTAATAAACCTGGTTTCTGATACTTTAATATATTAGAAATGTAAATGCAGACTCTTCCCAAGAATGAAAGATTAATGTGGGATGTAGGATTTTAGTTTTTTCTTTCCTTTTAATGAAAAATGTAATTTTTTTTTACTTTTCCGACACTAATTCCAGAATTGATAATTTCACTTTTATCCTCTGTCCAACGTAAAATTGCTACTTATTAATTCAAAAAAATATTCCTCTTTCAAAAAATATACTTTTCTTTATAGAGAAAAAAATATATAAAAATGTTACGCTATATTGCCTAGAAAGAAAATAAAAATATAAAAAGAGAATTAAAAAAATTATTTAAAAAAATAGTAGGATTTTTTCATTATCCAATAATTTATTTTTCATTGCCTTAAAAAATTTTATAATTTTATAATGGCATAAAAATAAATTAGGCTATTAAACACAGTATATCATTCCAAAATTTATGTCTGACAAAATTTTAACAAACTACCAAAAATAAAATATTCAAAATATCCTTTTATTTCCAATAGGCATTTTAATTGGAGTAATAAACTATTTATGCTCTTTATGAAATGCCGTTACTAAACATAAAAAATAGATTACTTAGTTATGTAATGTGTAATCACATAATTAGTTTTTAGTACATATTTTACGTTATAGTAGTTAATTTTGATTAAATATCCAGCTAAAAATGTGTCATTGGTATTTTTTCACTATTTCCCCTTATTTTTTGTACGTTAAATTAATAAGAGCTTTCATTGTAAAAAACTTATTTGTAAAAATATAATGCGAACAATAAATGCACATTGTAATTTTTCTTGTTTATGGAAGAATAAGTTAATGAGGTTCTCTAATATAATTACAACCGATATGATTACGGTTACAGTCATGATCTCTAATGAAATATCTCTCTTCATGAGAACACAAAAATGTGGAGTTAATTTGCATTTTATTTCAGATGAGAAATCGAGCGAAAGTCAGTAGCTATTTGAATTCGTACCTTTTAGTGGCGAATTCATTGTCAGTTCTAATGATCGATGAGTGAAATTCTGTAGGGAATGACTCAGCAGACCAGAGTTAACACGAGCTTGGAGATGCAGTAGTGATGTTAAATGAACATACGATAATAACCATTTAGAATATTTAGAAAAAAATCAGAATGCAATACACATTTTTTTTTGAATTTTTATATTCGTATGCAGTTTTTTCTACTTTTCATAACATAATGGAAACATGGTAAAACTAAATTGGTTCAGTGTAATAAGAACGAAATAAATAAATAAATGTATTTATTTTCAATACATAATAGGAAAGTTTTAAATAATTATTAACTTTTAAATGTACAGTAGTAAATAGCTCCTAATATTTGTCTCAGTTGATTATTTTTTAATATCCATTCAGCCCTTAATAAGCAAATATTATATCGTAAGGATTCCTGTATTTCGATTTTTACTTCTATAACCATTAATTGTTTTATTTTAAATAGGTGGATTACTAATTATAAAAATGAATATCTGAATTTGGATCTAAACTCCATAAAAATTAAATTCTTCAAAGGCTACTCAAAGCAGATTTATTTTTCGCAAAATTTACGCTATTTTAAAAAACAGGAATGATCGTTTTTTAGAGGGCGATTTTTCCTGAAATATTTTAATACCCTCTTAAAATTCAATCCTTTATTGTTTCAATGATACCAATTTAATTTTTGCTTAATGTTTCTTTCTATCTTTAATAATTTTTTAAAAAGTTATGCATAGTAAAAAAATATTTAACCTTGAATTACTCTACCACTAGTTTTTTTTTTAAAAAAATTCTGTTTTATTTTAATCCTATCTTTTTGCCAGGTTTTCATTTGTTTCACCGCATTGATTTATCAATCGCTAAATAGGAGCAAGAAATGTAAACACCTAGTTGGGTCATATCTACATGAAATGGCACTCAGGGCAGATACTAATACAACGAACTCTCTTATTTTTCAATTCCTACTATTAGTTCACACTCTCCATATATATACGTTGATCAAATTTTCAATCGATAATAAAATATTTATCCAATCAAGTTCAAGTTATTTTTTATACTTGGAGTGGATGACATTTGATGCTAATACAGGCTTTTTTCAAATATTAGTTCATTAATTATTCATTCAATTCCTACTATTAGTTCACACTCTCCCTATATATATATATATATATATATATATATATATATATATATATATATAAATATATACTATTTCAAATTTTCAATCGTTAATTTTTAAAAAACTTTATTCATCCACTCAAGTTTAAATAGATTTATACATTTTTTTAACTTGTAGTGGTTGACACTTATTATTACTAAAGTTTTTCAAATATTAATTTATTAATTAAATTAAATTAATTTTTTATACTTTTTAAGTTTTAGCAGTATAATGAAAATTGAAGTCAACAGGCAGTATCCAAATTGGTAAAATGCAAGGATTTCAGTATTTTTCGCTTGAAGATGAAGAATGCGAGTTCAATTCTTGCAAAAATCCTTAATTTTTTGGTAAATTATTTATATTAATTGTAATTATTAAATAAAAAGTAACTAAAATAAAAAAAATTCCTTGTTGACCTAAGTAAAAATTGACTTTAATTGTATATATATAACTTGTTTAAGTATAATCCTCACATTTCATAGGCCTCCAAATTTCTCGCCACTGTGAGAATAGAAACTAAACTTAAGTATTTAAGAATGAAACATTTTTGAACTAATATGTTCCAACCACCGATCGATGCATTTTAATTACCTTTTCAGATTAAATAAACAATATAAAAATAAATGCTGTAATTATTAAAAAAAATTATTAATAATAACCTACGGGAGTGGTTTCGTCAAAATTTTCTTCCATATTCGTGATTACAATCGAATAAAATTGTTATACTTGGATAAGACCTCAAATGCCTAGCATTGTATTCGCGAACAGTTATTAAAATATATAAATAAGGCTTGAGTTTAACATTCTTCTTGAATCTGTGATGTGAATATTTATTCTGCGCAACTTTTCACCGACCGCGGAGGTTCAATTATAGTCGCAAGGTAACATACCGATTTTTCATTAATGTAATACATACCCACCGACGATCAACCTTTGGAGAGGTTTGGTTTAAAAGTTAATAAGAATCTACATTTCCAATCTGGAACTTATGTACTTAATTTCATTAACCTATCTCTTTGCATTTTGTTACTATCGACTTCACTGGTAACTGAATAATCAGACCGACAGATTTTCTGTGGATTGATTTTATTTAAAATTTGATAAAAATCTACAAATTTAAAAGTAAATCTATGCTTTAAATTTCATCCTATAGCGCAAATCCTTTTTGAGCTATCGTGTTCGTATACGAGAAAATAAATACATGGTTAAAGTGTTAGCGCTTACAATTATATTTTTAAATGTAGAATTGAGAAGTTAAATTGTACGCTGATTGGGATTATCAAAGACAGTGCCCCAAAATTCTTTAATTCTATCTTTGCAATATATTAGAACTTGCTCTCAAAGAACTATTCAGATTTCTTATTTTAACCCTTTTGAATTGGTTTAATGATTATAGCATCAAAATCTTCCGGAACATATATCTCAAAAGTACTTCAAAAACTTCCGATAAGATTTCATAAAAATTAATATACGTCCTTATAATTTTTTAGAAAAAAGAACAGCTCATACTGTCCATTTTTGCAATTATCTCTTATAATATCAAGGGCTAAAATGCACGTTGAGGATCCATTCGCGTATTATAGACCAAACCTTTCGACAAATGCTACTAAATTAGTAACAAATATATTTTGTAATGCAGGAATGTGAATCCAGGGGAAATTTTTTTAGAAAACAAAAATTTAATTAATAAAAAAATCAAGAGGAATTTCGATTATTTAAGTTGACATTTACGAAAATATTATCACACAAAAAAAACTCTTATATATCTTAAAATGTAAAAACTAATCTTTTCAATGGCATATTCGGCTGATAGGTAGCCCCTCGCTAAATTTTTTTAAAAATGTTTTTTAAAAATATTTATAAATATGATTTGCAACACTGTATCCATTGTGAAAATTTTAGATAAATTTATTTCTTTTTTTATCAAATCTCTAAATATTTCTCCTTCTGTTGTAAAATATAACAATATCTCAGATAATTTTTAAATCAATTTTATTTTATTCTTAAAGAGTCGAAGGGTAGTAAAGTTCTCTTTTTTTCGTTCGATCTGACTTTAAGCATAAAGTAATTGTATTTATTAAGAATGCACGAAATATTTTGGGAATTTTCATTACTTTTAGAGATTGAGTTACTTTGAGATGATCATTTTATAAGGATATAAAAATTCTCCTTATTTTAAGAATTAAGGAATCTGTTGCCATCCATTTATGTTAATCCTTTATACGATATAATCAAATATGTCATTTCTTATATATGTATTAATGTAATTATTCAAGTAGCCCTTGGAATCTCCTGTCACATTAAAGGATAAGAAAATATTGTATGTATTTATGAAATTAAATTTTTTTCTTATTTTACTTTTCTCGATATTTAGAGTTTATGGTGCAATCTTTTTTTTACCTTTGCCTCTTATTACGATCATATGATAACTTATATTTCAGAATTATATTTGATGCACCACGTATATTTTTTATGTAAATGAAGGATTTAGATGGTTACCGTAACTTTTTTTTAAATTTTAGATATCTTAGTATCTTTAGTTTTGCACTTCATAAAATGTTAATGTTGATAACTTTCAGAGTAAAAGTATTCTTATAATTAATTTTTGTTCACTTGTGTATCATAATTGGTGAAAATTTATTTAGAAGTATTACAATAATTAATAATTTTTCATTTATTAAATGAATAATTTATTTCATTTATTATTTCAAATTATTCATTTTCAAATATCGGGCAATATTAAAATGGTTTTTTAAATAAATTTTATATTTTCGGCAATAAAAAGGGCTCATACTAGATCAATTGACACTATAGAGTTGAATTCTCGACTATGGATGTCTTTCACGCCCAGCTCTTAATTTATTTTTGGCATGGATGTTCGAAAATTGCTGACATTCTGTCTTCGTTAGTTTGCAATTCAAATTGATTGCGGAACAAATTCAATCCAGACGAAATAAGTAATAAAAATATCCAATTATCCGGATCTCATTTTATCTCTTTAATACTTTCAAATTGAGTATTTCATCACATCAGCGTTTTTATAGCGCGATTTTTGCGCTTAGCATTTTTATTTTATTGAAACTATTTTCGGTTCTTCTAATTGTTTTTATATACGATTTCTAAGCAATCAATTAGCTTTTTCAAAACTCTATTCATTTTTTGCTGACTAATGGGAAATTCGATGAATAAAAATAAGCCCTAATGAGCTTCTATACATCAAGTTCGATGTCATGAGGATTTTTTTCCCTTACCTTCTAATTACAGAGCTTAGAAAATCTAGTTTTACCGAATACTATTTTCATAATTCGTTTATAATATAGCGATGTATCTGTTTCTGCTTAATAATAATAATAATGTCTTCAAACTTTCATGTTCGACTGTCAGAGGCAAAGTTAGGGTATGGAATGTAAAGAATTATTTAAATTTCCTGAACTTCGAGAGATAAATGGAATATTTAGAAGTGTTGATATGAGAGAAAAAAATCTGCTTTAATTTTTAAGGATTTGATGGATTAGAATAAATAATATATTTCGCTTAAATGCAACTAATTTATTCCTCACTTGTGCCTCCCCTAACAATGACCCCCTGGCACATGACCTGCCTGCCCCACACTACACACCACAAACGTTCATACGATAACAGCCGCTTTAGGTTGTGAGATAATAACCAATATTTTGACTTTCTGCCACTTAGAATTCAGAGGAAATTACTCAAAAAATATACATCATTATAAAACAAAAAAAAATTAAATTTTCCATCAATTGATTGGCATGCCTTTCATATATATATATATATATATATATATATATATATAATATAACAGAGAGAGAGAGAGAGAGATTTTGAAGTATATTCGTAACCGAAGACGAAACAAACTTCGTTTAATTCCATCCCGAGAGAGAAAAAAATTTATCCCCATGATTATATACTGTGAGATTTTGATAAGGATTTCTCTATAAGCGTCGTCCCAGGTAAGGGAATTATAGAGCTTTTTTACAAGAATGCATTTCACTTGACAATTTTTTATCCATTCACTCTGAATGTGGAAACTTGTTGACCTCAGTAATTTTACAGAGCTTCTGTTGAATTAATGAAATAAAAAAGGTGAAATTGGATCAGAAATTGGAAAACCTTTTAGAATGAATTTAATAAGGGCAAAATTAAGGCAAAACTTTGGAAATTAATTAGGATTAAATTAGATTTTAAAATATAATTTTTTATAATATGAGCATTCTATAAATATTAAAATTAAATTTATTCAAATAATCTATCGGCTTTAATATGTTTATAGTTATCTGATTAATTACAACTAATAATTATTCTAATGACAAATTAATAAAAGGATAAAAGGAAAGAAAATGTAAGCAATAACTAATACTAACCTCTTCCAGACCTAACCTTGAGTAAATGGAGGAAGTAAATTGCGACTGAAATTTTAAGGTGAATTTAAGGAAAGTTGAGAAATACTTGAATTTAAAAAAATGTTGGCATCCATATAAGAAAACGCACTGAATTGATTTAAATAAAAGATTGTAAAAAAATAAATTATAGATTTAAAAAAGAATAATTAAAATAGATATAAAAGTAATTAAAATAATAAAAAAGAATAATATTATATAATTATAATTTACTAAAAATTGATATTTTAATGCTTGCTTATAGATAGATATGTTGATTGAAATCAATCGAAATATCTCCTGAAAAATGGATAAATTTAAACTTGTAATGTTGTTTTAAAAGAGTACTTTAAAATAATTATATGAAAAAAAAACATTATTTCAATGTCTATTTTTAAAAAATTTTCCTTTAAAATTTTACAATATCTAAGTTGCCAACTTATTTTCTTCTTAGCTATATGCGCAGCAGTTAAAAATATCTGTGTAATTCAAAAGTATTAAATTCAAATATTTTTATTAAGATAATTAATTAGGGAGTTTTAGTAGCAATTTCTAGTCAAATTCATGGCAACGGAAATTTATCTATCTTTAGTTTTTCCCGGAAAATTTAAAAATATCAAATCAATAGTAAATGTAACTTTCTAATAAAATAAATAAACTATCAGATTTCTCTGAACTTCAATTTGTGACATTTTGAAGTTGGAAACACGAATAAAAAGAACGGGCTGCCCTATCAAACCCAGAGTTCTGGTCACCTTGTTATTGACTTTAGATATTATGAGTCTAAACTTGACAAAAGTTAATAATATCCAAAGCGTCAGTAGGCTAGTAATCTATTATGATCCTAAATAACCCTATAGAAGTTCTACTAATGTTCTGAAGAAGAAAAAATCCTTCTAAAGCTAATTTCAAAAAAATTGATTTATGGATTTCTTTTCATTTCTGTTTTGAACTGTTCTCAAATAAGTAAAAAACAGGATTATCTGTAATGCATTTACCAGATGTGGCAACGAATGAAAAGTCAAAACTGTTCGGCTTAATTTGAGACATTTGGTTACTTTATATTAGACATTTTAAAAATTTTCCTATCATTAAAATATAAAGTAACGTTCTTTTGTGTTTTTAGAATATATATATATATTTATTTATAAAAACGGATTACTATCAATAAAACTTACGATAGATGTAGAAAATTTCGCATAAAATTTTTGCTTAAATTCCTTAATTTTGACTGGATTTTTACTGGATTCAATGTTGGTATTTCAAACGTAGTTGGTCTAGATTCTAAAGACAAAAGTAATCGTCACAACAAGTGAGTGCACGTGCACTGAAAATAGAACGACTTTTATTTTTCCCCGCCATCGATACAAACCAAAATAAAAACCGAATGACCGGTAACAAAATTCGCCTGTAAGACTGTCAGAGCGGAAGTCGAGACTTAAATCTAAAAAGATAAACAAGACTGGTTTTGCGTTAAGGTTACTGCACCTGCGAAAAGTGGGTCAGGACAATCCAATATAGTTCAAAAAGCAAATTCCAATAGACGCAAGAAATGTTTGGGATCATCCTTGACCTTCAAACTGGAAGCGTCAGAATTCCGTCGGCAGTCTCTTTTCGACAGCCGTTGAAATGGACGCAAAAAATAAACTTCTTTTGACTGTTCTAATTTTGTTAAACTCTCGAGTTAAAGGTTATCCCTATGGAGCACCTATGGATCTGTGTGATACAATTAGCCCCATGAGAACTCAAAGTTTACCTCTTCAAATGCACGATGCTCCTTACGTGCTCCTGCAAACAGCTGTCTCCTACAAACCAGGACAAGTAATAAATGGTAAATATATTTGGAAATTTCAAAATGAAAAAAAAATTTAATTATGAACAATATAATGCTTTCATTTTTAAATATAAAACATTTGATTTTATTCAAATGAATTCAAAGAGTGAAAAAAAACTTTAATTTCGCATTAAAAATAGCCTTGTTTCTCTATTAAAATAAATCTTATATTCGAAGAAAGATTTTTAATAAATTTAATTTTATTCATTTCTATATTTTATTCCATACTCCCTTTAATCCATAATAATAACAGCAATCGATTAATCGAATTTGTTCCTTAAAAGTAATAGGAAAAAAAGTAAGCATAGAAAGCAACTTTTTAATCAAAAAACTAAATTAAATTAAACAATAATTTTAAAAAATTATTTAAAGTTTTATTTCGAATGCTCGGATAGTTTTCGAATTTTTCAATAATTTTATTACTGAATTTTAAACTCGTATATTGAATCCCTCGGTTGTGAAGTTTTGCTGTCTCGTTCTTTTCTGTAAGAAAGGATTTGAGGGCACTTTCAAAGAATTATGGATTTCTATTTTTTAATGTATGAATAACGAAGATTTCGAAACTCCAGTGGTGCTACCTGCTGATCTTACGGGACCTCTTCTGCTAAAGGAATTTGTCTACTTTAATTTTTCCTTCATAATCTTTACATTTACATCAACAGTTTGGTTGTTTCTTTAAAGAATCAACATTGATATAATATTCTTCTTGATTATTATTTTCGGAGTTACGTTTGAAATTCATAGTATAGTCATTCTGTGTATAAAATTAATTTGCAGCAATTGCAATTGCACATTCCTTCATTCTTTCGGAGGGGTTCTGTTTTTTTAATGCAAGAAGAAATGGTAGGTGGCGACTCGACTTCTTTTTTCATCTAAGTTTTTCGATGAGTTGATAATCACCTGAAATAAAACATTTGACTTTGATCAGCTGATGAAATTAGAAAAATCTTAATAATTTGTAGTAGATATATTAAAAATTGAAAGATAATGTTTCGATGTTCCAATAACAATACCCCTATGAAATCTTTCAAAATAAATGACAGATGACATGGAATATTAATTTGATTAAATTCTCCGCATGTTGCTCTACAACTTAGAGCTGCAGTAGCCAATGATTCCTATTTAACTTGCCACTACTATAAATATGGGATAGAGTCAAATCACTCCTTTGCTGACCTAGAAGCTCTGCATGAGAGTCGGAAGTAATAGTTTAAATACATCGTCAATTAAATTAACATTTTAATTGATTTGCCAGTATGATGTACGTAGATCCAATTTTGAAACTTTTAATTCAAAAATGGACTCATAATTCATTAAAAAATAACATTGAATTCATAAATATTTCAAATTATCTATTGAATCTTAGTTAAATAAAAAATGATATATATTCGAAGCAACTGTCATCTTAATAGAAGGGAAGGAAAAATAATATACGTCCTGTCTCAAAATGCATCAGTTAATGTGTAAACGGACTTATTTGTACAGATTTACATATCTTTAAAGTAATAAACAATAGCTTGATTAACGCCGAGTTTACTTAATACTTTTTAGTTGCTAATTGAGTTAGTAAGTTTTGAGTTGCAGAACAAGCACGTGATAATTGTGTGTATACACGCATTATCATGCAAAAGCAAAATTAGTTATTGAAATATTTTGGAGTAAAGTGTCTTGGATTCTTTAATAAGTTAAAAACGCATCGAAGAAAGAATCAAATCAATTTTAATATGAAACACTCAAGTTTTTTCTTCTGGTTGTTATAGGTAAATAAGAAGTAGATTTTTAAACAAAGCTTTGTTCATATGAATACAAATGAAATATTTCACTCCTTTGGAATAAAATTGATTTTATTGTATTAAGAATATAAACAAATTTTGAATTACCCGAAAACGTTAAAAAAAATGACGGTGGTGATAAAATAGTCTTGGTAATTCTTTAGTTTCGCTATAAAAGTAGGTTGAATAAAAACTTCGATAAATGCGTTATTTTTTAAAGTTTGTTAGTATAACTATAATAAAACAAGATAATCCAAAACTACAGGATTCCCATCACATAATGCTTTGCCTTAACAAATGTTGATAATTTTCAAAATTTTAAAAAATTACTAATCAATAAGTGGAAATGAATTGTTGCATTGTCAACTTCAAATATATGATTTATAATGATGAAAAATCAAATTATTTTACTTGATAATTTGATAATTACACCATCATATTTCTTTTTTAAAAAACTGAAAAATCTACTAAATCCAGCTATCTCAGATTTAAAGAGATTTTGCTTCTTTTATAAAGATGAGAGTAGAACTATTATCATTACTTCAAATATAGCAATATAATTTCATTATAATGATAATTACAAAAATATTTTATAAATCGAAAGAAAAATCAATTTAAATATTAATGAGAATTGAGCCTTTTTCCCTTTTTTATTTGAAATGTGACTTTTAACTGAAATTGAGAAACTTTTAAGTATTACTTCGTAGAAATAGCTTTCAAGGAGCATTTCTTCAAAAGAAGGAATGAATAATACATATGTATAGAATACAGCTAATTTCTTATCGCAGTCTTTTAGAAATAAATATCATTATAGAGCTGGAATTCCAATATTACTATATGATAATTAAAGTTGCACGAAAATATATGTATAATAATTTATAAAATAAAATTTCTTAGTAGTCGCTAAGCTACTAGGAAATGTTAATTGAAACAAGTTTCTTATTAAACAAGATATAGTCAACATTATAAATGGATGAATCTTATATTAGCAATTTATTATTAATTCAAGAAAATCACTTAAAGTCAGAAATAAAAGCTCCAAATTATTAAGCAGAAAAAAATCTGAAACGCATATTTTTGTTTTGTGATAGTACTCTTATTAATTAGAAACAATTTCATAAAACTATAATTGTTCATATAAAGAAATATTAAATGTAAATACAATATACAAATGTGATATTAGTAAATTATCGTTTTAAAACTCTTATTTTACTGCTCTTAATTCTTTATTCATTAATTGCATTGAATAGAGAGTTGTTTATTAATATAAATTAATTAAAGAGTTGTGTATTAAGAATTAAATTCATTCGCCTATATATTCACTTTTTCTCCGTTTTTTTTATTTGTGCATTTTTCTAATGCTTAATTAGGCTTAACACTTTACAGAAATACCTTTAAAGATTATTTCTTGAAAGAATAATTTTAAAAATAATGCTCCTCTTCCTATTGAAACATATCTTGATTGCATATAAAAGGAATATCTACGTCTTCCTCCTCCAGAGTGGAGTGAGATCAATACGAGATTCCCTCAAATATGCACCATAACTATGGGCCTAGCGCCATCTAATGGAAATATAAATTATTTCCTTTGCTTGGAAGCTTGGAAAGTGGATCACCCACTAGGGCGGCCTGTGACCATGGACCAGTCAGCCTCAAAAGAGCATAAAGTTAACTACTTTCGTATTTATACTTCGCAAAAAAATGAACATAAAGACAAAATCAACAGTGAGATGTTTCAATTGCCTTATTTTCTACATTTTCAGAAATGTTTTATTGTTTACTTAATTTCTGCACTCTTTTACAGATTTCCAAATAAACATGTGATGAAAAAGTTCCCCATAATTATAAATTATCTATGTGCATTTAAGTATTTCTAACAATCCTATTGAAGGGTAAAGGTAAGAAATTTACGGAACCTCGATTATTGCAACCGCTTATGAGGTTGCAAAAAGAGAATTTTGACGTCAAAAATAGTTTAATGAACATAATAAAAAATAGCATTCGTTCTTCTTGTTCTGTCAAGACATATTAGAGATATTTATTTTCTGAGAGCTAAAAAAAAGATTTTTCTAAGATGCTGTTCATTTTGAATAAATGTAGAGAGAAATAAAAATGGAATAGTGAATTATTAGTAATGAGATTAATTTAAAACTAATTTGATAAAAGATTTAAAAAAATATTATTTGTGTAGAATCTTCTACCAAGAAAATCTTATGGAATAAACTGTCTAAAAGAAAAGGAAAAACTCTGCATCTATGATTAACTTAACGAATGCGCTGAGCGCAAAAAAGTCCATCAAGGAGGGAGGGGGAGAGTTTTCATTTTCGACAATTGTAACGACTCGTTCCCTCCTCTTGGAGAAAAATAACTTCTTTCCCTTTTCTCCCTCCAAGAAAAACTGCTTCTAAAAAGGAAAACGTCGTCAGCGCTTTTAATCTGGAGACCCAGACCTTCTAAAAAGACAAGTTCTGTTGTAATTTAATCATCGATAGATCAATAGAATTTTCTTCGTAGGGCTTTTATCTCCTCTAAGTCCCTGAAACCTCCGCGGTAAATCCCGTTTCGTAATTATTGCCGATAGCAATCAAGTAGCTTTGCGGAATTTCAAAGAACATCATTACTGCAAGATTTCAAAAAGCAACTTGCCTTGTCATTTAAATCGACTTCTCGTCGAAAATGCGGAGTTTGTTTCCCACTGGCTTTGTTTGGTTAGTTTCTGGATATGACGGCGGGCCTTAAATGAGAAGAAAACTTTTGATGTAAATGGTGATCAAGCGGAGCTCAACAGTTTTCAGATTTTGAAACGACTCCTTCGTCACAGGCATTTCACGGAGAAGAAAAGAAAGTTTGCTATGCAATATATTCCTACTTCCAAACACGGCAGAGCCTGTGATCTCTTTTATATACATGGAAATATTATTAGCGATCGGATGAGGTTATTTTAAATTTAATTGTGAAGAGGCTTATGAAAGCAAATATAATATAACGCCGTTTATAAATGTTAAATACTTCTGGCGCAAATAGAGATCACTGTAAATACTTTATTCTCACAACTCCATTTTAAAGTTTCTTGCCGAAGCAAAATATTTTTCGAATGATACATAGTATGCATTTACATATAATTAACCTATTCTTGCATTTAAATTAATTTCCATTTAAAATTTAGAAACTTAGTCAATATAAATCCTGTTCTATCGGATGCATTTTGTGAAAATTCGCGTATCAATTCTATATTGTATTTGCCCTTTATTAACTATGCATAGCGATTCACAGCAGTCGGATATGATTGTTTTAAACTCGCTTTATGTGAATATTTCCTTCTCAAAACTTTACAATAAAACAACTTATCAAAATAAATATTTCCAAATAAAAAGAATGTAATTAGATAGAATTTTTTAGAAAAGGCGGGAATTAAGATGAGCAAGGCTCAAGTCTTTACATATTTTGTAATGGTAAGACATATTTTGTAAAATGTAAAAAATAAATAAGAATTTTTTTTTGAGTTTTATAGGTCCCCCAATACTACTCATAATAATTTTGGATATACTGATTATGCTACTAATTGAGTACTACGCTACACGATTTGTTTCAATTACAATGAGGAAAACTAAATAAATATGAATAAAAAAGAAAGAAAAAATTACTTTTAAAATTCAGTTTCTTTCAAGTTTCTCTGAAAATTAATTATTTAGAGAAGTATCAATTAATTAGCTCAAATTTTTTGTAGAAAATTATTTTGCCTGAAATTAAAATTGTGATAAGAAAATTCTGCTGCTAATTAAATATAAAAATTTTCAATTTCATTTCATCTTGCGTTTTTCTGTTTTCAAATTTACATCATTGGGCAATACGTGAGGAAACTTGTTTTCTATGCTTTCTTATATATCACAACTTGATTGTAAAATGAATGTCCAAAATTTCTACTAAACAGTGGCACTTATTTAAATACATTTATATAGAGGAAGATATTATTGCTACTTTTATAGTGTTCATCAAGATTAGGTGTAGACTCTCAGCCAACATTAGTAAACTTCATTTAGAGGAAATAATAAAAAATAATAACGTATTTAAATTTTTAAATCTCTCCTTTGTCTTCAAAGGAGCAAATGTTATAATTTTAACGGATAAAAATAATTTTCGAATATATATATTATAAAGGTTTCAGAATTTTAAACTAAGACAAAAATTAGGTTCTCAAACTCATTGATGTTTGAATTTCTGTCATATAATTAGTTTAAGCAATCTTTATTGAATACCAAAAAAATTCGAAATGCTTTTATACCACAAGGCATACAATAAAATTTCATAAAAATTTGAAAATTGAGAGATTAAAGCAACAAAATTAGGTTCTGTAGGAATTCATTTTTTCTGCTTTCCTACGAATTAAAACATAAAATTCTTATAAAATCTATCTTCATGCTGTTTATATAATATATAAGCGAATAATCTTATTTTCTTTTATTTATTTGTATAAACTTCGTGTTGCTTCATATTCATTTATTGATAACGGTATATATTTGATTTTTATCGGATTCTACAAAAGAAGAGAAAAGATGTCACAGTTTTCAATCTTTTTCTTAATCTAATCTTTTTATTACACTTTATGAAAGATGTAAAAGATATTTTCGTTGTTTTTTAAGATAATTTTTAGTATTTATAGCTGTTGAATAAATAAATTGCAAAATTCGGATTAGTTGAATAGATGAAAGAAAATGTTAAAATGTCGTTCAAAGAAAATGTTAAGGAACTAAACTGAGAATAAAAAGAAATTATAAGAAGTTAAAATTTCTAAAAAATTTGCTCTGTTTATAATGGTGTTGTTTTGTATCTTGTCTAAATTCTATGAAAGATGTTTAAAATATATATTCACCTTCTCGTTCTTTATAATCTTTTGAAAATACTTTTTGAAAGGCATTGCTTGTGAAATATGCTTTAAATTTTTCGAAACATAATGCTTGTTTTCCTGAATACGAAGCTGTTGGGCAAACAACTTGTCAAATTCAGATCTAAAGAATAGATGAAAAGCTTTCTAGAGCTTTTTAATAGTACAGGGAATAAAAAGAAACTTTAAGATATTAAAAGGAAATTTTCAAAATTATTCCTTCTCTCTGCTTAGTAAAGTAAGATGTCGTAACGATATTCCAGGACTAAGTCGTTGAAGCAAAAAAAAAGTATTATGTACACAACATGTAAAGTAAAGGGTACATATATCGCCTACGTTCCTAATATTGTCTACTACGGTTGAATCTTTATAACAACTAGTTTGTGGCAGCTTCTTTGAAGATGTAATCTATGCATTTCCAAGTATTTGTTTATAAAAGCCAGACATAACTTAGCTTATTTTTTCATATTGTAAGCTATTAAATAAGTTTCATTTCTCTTAATTTATTTAATCAAGTTCAAGTGATAATATCATATCATTTAAATAGTGATAGCAACGAAAATAGGCAACACTTTTATATAGTTTGTTGCTTTTGTGCTCAGATTCCTGAATTGTAGGCTGCCATGTATTAGCGTTATTATATCCATTATGACCTACTTGAATTTTCTCATCTTCTTCTAATGCTAAACTAGAAATATTTTCTAATTAGATGCTGTTGCTGTTTTTTAGATGTCACTTAGAAATTAACTGTTATAGCAAAATAGACAAAGAATGAGCTATTAAATCCATCGAAAGCTTTACAAATACATTAAAAAATTGCGCAAAAAAACCATAAGACTTCAGAAGTTGATTTGTCAGAACTACGAGAACCTGCATTAATCTCCTGATGCAGAAGATAAATTGGTTAACAATTTTTCACCAATAGAAAAACTTATTACAGGATTAAGAGAAAATATATAAAAGGGATAGTATTTCAACTTCCATTAGAAATAATTAACTCTGCATATTTCCCGAAAAGAAAAATTGAAAGGACGTCGCTTAGTCTTTTTTACTTTCTTGTATAAGATATAAACTACAAAATAAATATCGTATACTTTTAAAAATTCAAAGTCAAGATTTTGACCAGTGTTTACGTTTTAAACCTCCCTGAGTCTTAAAAGTTGGAATTGAGTCTGTCTGTGAACATGATAATCAAAAATGCTTTGAGTTAGTAAAAGGCGCATTGATTTTTCTGTAATTGTGCTGTAAACGCATCTCAGCGATTAATCGCCAAAAATCACATTCTAATAGGCTCTATCGTAACTATAGTTCGTCAATGTAATTAGTTAATAATATGCAAATACATTTATTAGAGAATGTGCGAGAAAGATTCGATAAGACCGTTTTAGCTGGTGTTTCCAAAAGTCGACTTGCTTTCCCTCTAAGAAAAAATAAATTTTTTCTTAGGTGCGGGCTCAACGATTCTTACATAATTATGTAAAAAAAATCCTTGGTTTTCTTTAATTTTAATAAGAGCGTCAGATATATCCTTTAACATAGATTTCAAACTTTAATGAGACTGAAGTGGTCAGTATTCAACAAAAGAGTGTTAAAGTTGTTTCTTTGAGTGGAAAACTCGAGATAGCTATAGCAGGACGCTGTTTGACCAGGTTTTGTTAAATTTGCAAAAACGATATTTATGTTTTCAGAAGACGCATGAAAAACGAACTAAACGCTGTATTTCATCCTCGAAGTATTTCAGAAATCAAGATGTTATCTCTGCTGTGAATCCAAACGGATAAATCTTTCTTTTTTCATAACTAAACCCGATCCAGAAGGATCCAGTAGGCTTTATCCCAAATGATCCTACCACATACCCAAGCAACATCGATACGATCGGTTTTGCTCCCAAAAATTCACTCACTTTTTAATGTCTGCCTCCTCAATCTTCATATCACATGAAGGCACTTGAGGAAACATTTATGAGGAGTTTCAAAACGTATACTAAGAGCAAAAGATTGGCTATCTATGCATCGTCCCGGAGTAGAAACAGTTTCATCCAATAGTAAAAAAGGTAGAAAATGTATATATAAGAGAGGATGCAGTGGGTGTGGGTGTGAAAGTTTTTTTTTAAGTCCATTGAAATTATGTTTTTTTGCCCTAATATTTTTACAGATTCATATTTCTTAAAATACCAACAAGCATAGATGCAATAAATAAGCAATTTTGATGAATAGTCCAGTTTTTCTCTATAGCAATCTCGTCATCCAATACCTTTAAAGACAGATATTCACGATCCTTCAACGCCATGCTATTTGATTGGTGGCGTTGTAGAATCCAACGTCAGGACGAGAAATATATCAACATTTTCATGCCATGAAATGGGATATTTAACACTTCTTAATTTCCTCTCTATCCATTTTCAGAACGCTCTCCAAATCCAAATGGGAGTGCACTGAATGTGAATGGTGGGGGAAAACTATTGGGAAGGGGCACTCTATAAAGACGTCCACAGGGAACTGAAATGAAAATGCTGTGAATATCAGATATTAATATATATTTTTTTGAATTTAATCATTAGTTTGTTGAATAAGGTTAATCAAATACTGATTACATATAAGTGGTGTCGCTTGATAATGAATTTAAGAAAAAGTGATATTAAAATTCATTAATTCTTATAATAATAAATTATGAAATATATTAAAAACTAAAAAATATAAAATATTAAAAACAAAAAATTTTAAGTCTTGAATTAAAAATTAAAATAGATTATGATTAAAATTCCTGCTTGCTTAAAATTTCCCTATTAGAGCGTCACGCTTCTATGTCCATATTTTTTATTTCAAATAATTATCTAATAACAATATATTTCTTAACGCTTTTATATTTTTATTCTTTACACGAAGAAAGTAATGAATAAAGTTTTCGGAAGGTATACGAAAAGGCCTGTAAGTTCCAGTTGACTCTATAGTTTTGTATAAATATACTTTACTCTTCAGATACAAATAACTCTAAATTATCAATTTACTATGCCCTCTTGCATTTTACAGTTCATGAAAAAAATGATACCCTGTTATTAGATGCTATACAATCTCACAATGAAACTTCCAACTGTTTCTGAATATTTCGGGAGAATGAAAAAAATATTCAACCGAGAAGGGAAGATCCAATTTTGAATTTCCACCCTGCGAATGCATGCATCTCATCTCGAATAATGCTTCACAAAAGGAGAAATCTCACAGCCCATATTTATTTCTTTCGAAAGCAAAATCACATCCACTTTCGCGAATAAATAATACATGACAACATTAATCCCAATTTGCATTCCTCCTTTATAAATCTTTTTCCAAGGGAAAAAAAAGTCGAGTCGAGTCGTGGAAATCCATTAGCGTGTTCTTAACGACCATTTCCTATTTAAAACGGACTTTTGTACCTGACTTAATCACAGTCTTGTCCATTTGGTCCGAGCCTTCATTCCTCTGTCTGATTGGGGACGATTAACTGGCATTGTGGTAATAAACTGGAAGCGGTTTTTCATTTTTTTCACTCTGATTTCCTTTCTTTTTTCCTCTTCTTTTTATGGTTTCTTTTCGTAATTTATTACAGAAACTGCATTCGCTTAGCGTTATTTGCCTCTCGATTCATGTTGTCTCATTTCCCTAAATGATGTGCCTGGACTTTTCTTATTTGTTTTTTTTTCTATTATCTTTCTTTTTCCCCCTTCTTTTTTAAGATTTTATTATTTCAGGAGAGACATCATTGAGTATACGAAATAAAACCGATTTTGACTGCAAGAAAAGAAATGAAAAGGGAACTTGAATTCTTGTTTTTAATATAAAGCTACGAGATGCTTTGTTTTAAGTTGCGAAGGATTGAAAAAAAGAAGGGGACATAAAAATTCAAACATCGTACTAAACAGTTTTGAGACTAATATAAAAAACAGCAGATACATGTAATTACAATTATTTATTATAAAAATATTAAAAAACAGCTGGGTTCACATTAATTCTTCAAACCTTTCTAAATCGTCAGGTGTCAATAACTTATGCTATCAGTTTAAGAGCTATCATAACAGTCTTTTATTTGAGTACTAAAACCTTTTTTATTAAATCATTTTCTTGTTCTATTCAATTTATAAGTTATTATCGTAAATATTATGGAATATTCATCGCTTTACGGATTTTCTTCCAAATTGCACTCATTGCATGGAATCAAAATTTAACAAAACTAATTATTTAAAAGGTAATTAAGTTCTAAAAATGTTTGTATAGTGTATGAATTATTATTGAAAAGGCAGCAATAAAAAGAGTAGAAAAATTTCAAGAAAAGAAAATGTAATTTTTTAAAATTCCATGCGGGTGGAAAACTTATTGCAAAATTCAATTTTTGTTATAACAAAAAAAACCTGTGTTACGATATTTAAAAAAAACGATTAGCTCAGTTTTATTAATGTTTACCCTTTGAAGCAACTTGATGGCTATCTTGGGGCAAATAGTATCATAATATGTATTTTATAATAATAAAAAAATATTGTGTACTTAATGAAAAATTGTATTTAAAAATCCCTGTAAAATAATTTTGGAAACTAGAGAAATAACTCGGCGGTAACTAAATAAATTCAATAAAGGTTTTTTTTTTTTTTTTTTTTTTTTTGAAAAAAAAGTTTGGATTGCGTGCGAAAACCTTCTCTTAATATAAAATATTTCGAAATTATACCTTTTCCAACTCTAAACATATAGTCAATACAAAATAACTTTTGTACTTTTATTTGAAAAGTGTTTGAAGTATGTACTGAATCAACGAATTAAATTCGGGGATAAACAGAAGAATCGAAATATGAAACGATTGCGAAACTTTGTCAGAAACTGAAGTAAACAGCCATTCGTTCATTAGGTTGTTTGCTTTTCTAACTCAAACTAGGACACTGCTCTGATGTTTTGCGCAAAATATTTGGGACTTCAAAGGCTTTCTATGCTTTTTCAAAGTTTCAGCAATATTTTTAAATGTTGTTTGAAGATGAAGAGATTGATCCTCTTTAAACTATAATAAAAGCAAAGAACTAACAGACTTTTCCAATAATCTAAATCAAGATCTTTTCATCTTTACTTTTGAAAATACACAGTCTAAATTAAATATTGTTGATAAAGTTTTACGTAGTTTAAAAGATATTTATAAACTCATTTCCCGAAATGTATAAAAATGTTCTGGTTTTTCTTCAAAAATATGAATATGAAAGTTCCAAGTACGAGTTATGTAATATGCATTCTCTTGGCAAATAATTTTATTTTTCCTTGTTTCTTTCGTAATAAGCTATCAGCTCTTTCAAAGGAGTAAACAGAAAAGTATTAATAATAAAAATTTGTTAATCCAAGTTCTTTATTTCCACATTTTGTCTATTTGAACGTATTTTGTCGGAAAGTAAACAATTTATGCATCTGTGAATTCTTCTCATAATAATTTTGACAAACTAACCTTAGAATAATTAAAAAGTGAGTTTTTGGGTGTAATGAGAATATTTTTCTTCATTATTTTAACAAAATAAAATTTCCTTTAGAGATAGCAGTATCTAGCTATTCCAATTTAAAGCTCTTATACATTGTCTCATGGAACAACATTTGTATGTACCATGTAGTATGGTACCAGTAGAAACTTATATGGATCTAAATTACTTAAATGGAATAATTGTTTAACGAACAAAACATAATTTACGATTGCATGAAATAAATCTTGATTGAAATTATTACAGGCAAGTATACTGCCAACGTTAACTAAAGGTAGGATTATTATACTGAAACTGGAGAAGAGACCGCTAACCAATTGGGGCCCTTCTTTTATTATTCCTAGAATCCAGTAATATTTACGTCGCCTTTTAATCGTATTTATGGCAGCAGTATTTTAAGGTCAATAAGAAGGAAAATCATCAATGAAATCTATTTATTCAAATTTTCTATTCTGAAATCTATCAGAATAATATTATGAAAAAAATCAGTTTACTTAAATCATTTATGGTTTCTTTGTTTACTTTAATCTGAAGTGGTTTCTTTAAAGTATTTCAATTCCGTTTTCAATCATGTTGATTCTTTTTCAAAGTATTACAAACGTAAATGTTTTGTTAACACTTCCTTAATTGCAGTGTAAATTCACACTGCAGAGTAGTATAGTTTTTTTAATCTATAACTCTCTAAATACGGTAATCCACAAAATTTTATTACAACCCTTCAAAGCGAAACTTCATTTTATAGTATTATTCATGTTAATGGTGAACATTTCCTGAAGTTGGCTACGAAACCATACCATAATTTTAAGTCTAGTCAAAGGTTGCAATTAACACAATTGTGACAAAGATTTTGTTAAGTATAACCAAATTACAATACTACTAAAATTTGCTCTGTATTTTGCTGTCTTCATTTTTATTTGGTACCTTAAATCTGGCATTTTCTTTTAAGTTGCAATCCAAGGGAAATAAATTTAGGCTGCGTCTATGTAAATAAATGTACATTAAAAATTTTAAAGGATGCTTTTTTCATTTGATATTAACTGCTTCTGCAACATGAGTTCACTGATTTTAGTAAATAAACTCTAAATATTAATACTATTAGCTAATTATTAAAACAATATTTATAATATCTTGAATAATGTTTAATTTATTTATTTTACTATATTTAAAAATATTTAATATAATATATTCCCAATAAATGAAAGTACTTATACAATTTGTATTTATTAATATTATTATTAATCATAAATCAAAAGTATTATAGAAGGATTTAATGAAATTATTTTTACTTTCCAAATATTTTCGAATTTCAATTTATATATAAGATAAAAGGATTAGGACAACATTATTTGCTTTGAAATAGCTTAATTATAATGGTACAATGAGTCCCAAAATAATTTAAAAAATCTTCTAAATATATTTTCTTTCCATTCAATTAAATTCATTTTTTTATATTTTTCAAAAGTAATTACACTAATTTGAAATAAATCCAAATATCGAAATGCAGAAACTTCACACCTGCATTATCGGAAGCTGAAAACTGTTGAAAAGGATAAAAAAAATTTAAAAAAAATCTTTTGAAATAATTAAGGTGAATTGTAATAACAAATATTTTTATCCAACAAAAGTGGATCCAAAAATACTCACCAAACAAGAAAAGAAAAGAGTTACCGCCTTTCTAAAAAGGAAAATACTTGTAGCCTTGAGCATGTTATGTTTATTGAATTCTTAACAATTGTCAGAACACTTCCTTTAAAAAAAGTGACAAAACCTCTTAAAGTAGTCTCTTTTATGTGTAAAGTGAAACGGCAATACTGTTTGTTATTTATTCAAAGTATAGTTTTCGTTTTTATTCCAGTTGCAGCGCATCACACTTCTTTTTTACTCTTATCTGAATGAAGGGAACAATTTCTAAGGATTCGACGCTCGATTGTTCGGTGTTGATTTTAAATTTCATTTGAGTAGCAAAGCGTAAATATTTGAATATCGACACTAAAAGTTTTGTATCTTTTTTTTTCGAAGCGCTAATTAAACGCCTTTTATTGTTAACTACGATAATTTATCTAGATAATTATCTAGAGGATGTATTAAAATACTGCTATTGTCCTATTTAAGATTATTTGAAGAGAATGAAAAATCTCATTTCAGCAAGCTTTACATTTTCCGAATGGAATCAAATATTGAATGTAAAACAAGATTTAAAAGTAGATTCATGGAAAAGATGTAACTTTTAATATGAAACAATGTTAATTACGTGAAACAAAGATTATCAATAGCAGAGAAAATGCATTCAAAATTATCTCAAAAATAATACTATCTTCTGAATGAATTTCCTCCCAGCAGATTTCTGAAGTGTTGATTATTTCAAGACATTCAGATAGCAATTCTTGTTGAAAATTTAAAACTTTTAATGATAAAATTAGCAACTGTTTTGTGTTTCTTTTTAAAAGATTTAATAAATTACTGATGCATAACATCTTAAAAATAATTTTCAAAATACAATCTCATATTTGAGAGAAAACAACACCGGAATAAAACTTACAATTTTAAAACTAGCATCGAGCTTTTGAAGTCTTGAACTTTAATTGTCCTGATTTATTTGTCGCTAAGATAGAAAATGGAATCTAACATTGAATGTTAAATAAGATTACTAAGTTAAAGCATAAAAAATTTTCAATTTTAAATAAACAAGTAATATAAAAAACAATTTTTAAAATCAATTCCTACTTATGTTAACAAGGAAAAAAATTTATTTTAGTGACTCTTAATTAAACAATTACAATTAATATAAATATGTATATAAATATAACAGAGCCACAATATTAAGGAGCAAAATAGAAAATGAATTTCCAGGTAATTCTCCTTTCTATACATGGCGTTCGAATTCGCAGCCCAAGGGATGAAAATCCAACACCATACCAACCAGACTATTCTGGCCTAACGATAGCAATTACTATAAATAATTAATCAAAAAGTTATATTAGCATTGAATTTACAACACCAATTCAAGATTTAAAGCCAATTGTGGCGACTCAAAATGCGTGATTTTTCTACATAAGTTGCGGTAAGCAATACAGATTAGAAATTTCTAATTTTTTTTGTTATATTCTGCATTATTTTAATTCGAAAGTACTTCAAAATGAATCGGAAAAATCGATTCATTAACAATATTTTATTGTAAATTCATCAAGCTTTATGAAAATCAACAGAATTAAAATAATCAGCCGAAAGCATGTTAAGCCTAACATTATTGGCGTTGGGAAAAAACAAACTAAACTCGTTACTTAATTGGCGGTAGGGAAATGAAGATTTTTGGTGACAAAGTTGGTTTTTAATTAATTAATAAAAAATTGATGAATTAATATTTGAAAAGGTTGCGTTGACATCAAATGTCACCCACTACAAGCTTAAAAATATTTATTTGAACTTGATTGGATGAATAAACAGTATTTCATTAACGATTGAAAATTTGTACAAGATATATAAGTATATAGAGTCAGTGTGAGCTAATAGTAAGAATTGAAAAATGATATGTTTTGTCGTATGAATAGCAATCACATCAGTCAAGGGTTTTAAGTAAAGCGAAAATTCATTCCAAACTTTTTCTCAAATTTAAGCAATTTTCTGAAAAATGTCCTTCCAATAGAGCGTTGATGTACTGAAGGCTTCATAATACATGACAGCAACGGGCCGCGGTGACCTGGCGGTAAGGTCTCGACTACGGAGCAGAAGGGCCTCATGTTCGAGACTCGATTCTACCGAAGAACCGTCGTGTAAGTGGATCTGTTGTATTTTAAATCCTCCTCCTGCTGGTGTGATATGGTAAGTTTGAAGGCGAGTGGAGGTGCCAGCTCAGGTGTTTTCCTCGTCATCTAACTGCGGTTCAAACTTACGAAGTCCATCCCAAAATAGTCATAGTGTTGCTTTAAAAATGGGTCGTTAATATAACTTAACTAACATACCAGATAAAATACGATTATTATTTTTTCGTACATTACTTAGAATTTTTAATCATAAAAATATCATATCTGTTAAATTTTGTTTTTCTTTTAGAAAGTTTTTAAGCTGTTGATACATGATATTCTTAAAATTAATTTTCAATGTTTTGTCTGTTTTTAATGAGAAAAAAATAACAAATATAAAATCTGCATAAAACCTCATCTTATAACGTATATTATTAAACAGGAATAAAAATTGTATTTTATATAGAGCTGTAAAAATAGAAAATATTTGAGTTAAATGTTCTGACTGAAGAACTCTGGAACCTCTTAACTAGAGTTTAATGGACTTTTGACGAGTTCCACTTACCAAAAGTAGAAGTTCATTTTCTGCAACAGCAGATTAGTATACAAAGAAGGACCGCGATTTCTCCAGACAAACCGAAATTAATGCAGTTTAACCATTAGTGGCCTTTTAAATGGAATATAATTTTACTGGCGAAGAATTAAATACTTATTTTGATTTCATGATGAGTGAATGTGTACTCAATAGTATTCATATCCGGTTCATTAAGATAGTTAAAACGCTATTTTTGCTAATTAATTTGCTAAATATACAAAGAAATTACAAATAATTATTAAGGAAAAATTACGATAAATATACAATTCGACGTACTTTCATCACTTTCTTCCCCGATTCCATCTTCCCATTTCGGATCTCCGACTTCGAGAAAAAGAGCTTTTAAGAATTGTCCTTCTGTCTATTAGTCGATTTGTTATTTGTAAACACTAACAAAAAGTGGTTGAGTTGGTCTAATGATATTAGGAATAACACTCTCATCTGTATCAAATTTTTGGTGCAATCCAGTCTATCTGTGCTTTCCTATACTTGTAAAAATTCGGTATCGTCAAATTCGGTATCGTTGATAAATGAAATACGATAAAGGTTTTGCCCTTGTAGTGTAAGTATATTGTGTGTTGTCGAATTCTATCGACAAATTCAGAGGGGCGACATGAAGAGGATAAAGAATCGCCATACAGCATGGGGTCTCAAACAGCGTTTAATTGTTAAAAATCGCAAAAATATATGGAGTCCGAAAACTGTATAAAACTGTAAAAAATTAATAAATAATAACAAATTGGTGTTTCAACTATGAATTCTTTTAAAATGAAAGGAAATTCTTCAAAGTTTTTTTCATTTGGGTAACATGCGAATTTGATGCTCTAGGAGGTCGTAAATATAGTTTAGAATACATATTTGCAAAAATATTAAAACTTTTTAAAAAAAATAAAAGCTTGAAAATGTAAAAAATGTTATAACCTATTATTTGGAGTTTTAAAGATATTCAAGGAAAATTACCATGGGAACCAGAAAACATCAATATAACATCAGCACCGATGTTCGCACAGAGCCTTGTCAAATTAGAAAGACAACTTCAGAGCAAGATAAAAGGCATTAAGTAGATGAAAACTTACCAGAAAACATAGGGTTGCATGAAACGTTTTCCAATGAAATCCGGGGGAGGGGGAGTGCGCACGCTGGATGCTTGATGCCATCCTGGAAGATATATACTTTTCTGCTATAGTTTTATCGCCAGATGAATCCTGCTTTACGAGATAAGGTGTCTTCAACACACACAATGTGAATATCGTGTAATTCGAAAATCCTCATATCACTGTCTCGTCAAACCTACGGCACAAGGTTGATATTAACACCTGGGAAGAGTCGTCTATTTCGGCCGCATCTTCTGCCTGAACGCCCCAGTGACAAAAAGTAAATTGTTTTCTTCCAGCACGTTCCTCTGGATTTATTGCTGGGAAAACTCACAATTTAGTTAATGCTTGATGGAGCATCAGCACATTTTAGTTACATTCGTGAAATTTGACTTGTAGTTTGCGAATGAAATATAACTACCATCAATTCTGCAATGCTTATTAATATATACTTGCTCTCTACTTTTATTTTTCTCGAACGTAGGGAAAAATTTACATAATAGAAGGCTTCTTCTTGATTACCTTATTCCTAATCCTCAAATTCATAGGGCTATTCTCTTCATCACACTCATTGCCCATTCGATGTCTGTTTTTGTGATTTTCACTGAATAAATGTTACCTGCAACCCTATGTTTTCTGGTTATTTTTTATCTATTTAAAGCTTATTATCCTTGTTCTGAATTTGTCTTTCGAATTTGACAACGCTCTCTGTGATCATCGGTACTGATGTTATACTGATGTTTTCTGGTTCTCATGTTAGTTTTCCTTGAATATCTTTAAAACTTCTCAGTTCTCACACTACATGCTTATATCAAATTATAGACTATAAAATTCCTTAGAATCTAAAGATTTTATTTTTCTTCAAGTTTTAATATTTTTACAAATATGGGTTCTAAACTACTTTTACGTTTTCAGTAATTTACGATCCCCTAGATCATGACATCCGCATGTTATCAGCATGAAAGAAAATTTTTAAGAATGTGCTTTCACTTTATATAAATAGTAACTGAATCCACTATTTATATAAAGTGAAAGCACATTCTTCTTGCCCTTAGGCACATTCTCTTCTGTTTCAATAGCACTCCGACTTTCTATATTTTTGAGATTTTAACCAATTAATCGTCGTTTCAGACCCCATGTTGTATGGTGATCCTTTATCCTCCTGATGCCTACTATCGTCACTCTGAATTTGTCTGTCGAATTCGGCAACACTCAAATTCTTCAATTCAAATCTTGGATCAATTCCACTAATGATTTAATTATATCTCTGCCTGCCCACTCGCTTGCATTGAAGCATAATAATTCAAAAATACATAAAGTTTGAAGGATAAAATTTATTAAATGGCCTTTATTTCCAAGATCTTGATCTGTATCAAATTTTGTACCATTCTGTTTAACACAGTAACTCAATGACTCAAGACTGCAATTGTGAAAATAACTAATTATAATTGATCCTCTTATCAGTTAAATAACAAATGCATAATGGGCAGATAAACATTGTAAAATCATGCAAATAAAAAGTGGAAGTTTGTTACTCTACTAAAAAATATCTACCGAATTTGTCAGTAGTTATTAGTTTAAAAAACACAAATGAATGAAGCTGCTATCACATTTCTCCTTTTCTGAACTTTTCCATTTATCACGCCAAATTTCTATTGTAATGAGCTGTTGCTTCTTCTGTGGTAATTGGGAATTGTTCAGTTAATTCTTCATTCACTTTAATATCAGATTTTGCAACCAATAGCTCAATTTGTAATAGTTACTATTTAGAAACTATCTTCAATACATTAAAAATTCTAGAAATGTATAAGAAAATGATTTATTTATGTTGAATCTGAATTCTATATTTAGAAACATTTTTTAATTTGCTTTCTTTTTTGGTTTGTCTTACGTTATATATTATCTAATTATTTGGAATGTTTAAAATCTACTAATGAAGCAGTCAATAAACTTTTAGAATTCATAAACGTACTTGATTCAAATAAAAGAACAGTACTAATTTGGCCACAAAATAATGGTAAATGCACTTACAAAAACTAGATTAAAAATAGAATGAATATTCATTTATTGTGGGAAAACTGTTATAAAATGTGAAAGATACATATCGGAAGTAACTGAAAACTATTACTTTCTATAATCTATCTTCAAATATTCTTTCAAAAAATAATTTCTTGTTTTAAAAATCAACTTTTTTTTTTAATCATTTCGATGATTATTTCCCAAAAGATTAACTGTCTTCAAAAATACATTAGAGGAAAAACTATACCAATCTCTAAAATTTCACTTATATTCAATGAAATTAAAATTAATACAAGATAGATGAGAAAATTCTGTTTCATCATTCATCAACTCGACATTTTCAACTACCATAAGCACATCAGCGACAGTTGCCGGCGAAGATGTATAAAGAGCATAGTTAGCTAAATATTTTAAGAGCCATTTACTTTATGACAAATGTTTAAGTCTTAGAAATGTTTAAGATTTTCTAAACTTTAGTTTAAGCGCCCAAAATTCTTCTACTTAAATCCTGCTCTAGAAAGCCCTTCTTATCCTTTCACAAATGATACGCCTACGCACTAGCTACTTAGCTAATCTTTATATAAGCTTTCTTAGCTCTTCTTAACAAGTTCTTAATAAGTTGCTCAAATAGATTCGCCGGGCTTTTATTCTCGCGAACTTTCTTCCTTCCAAGTCTCTTTTATCTCAATTTTTTTTTATCCTTTTCAGAGACTTTACCTTTAGAAGTCTTCAAAAGAAAATCACTTCTTGAGCTTAGTACTTACTAAAAACACACTTGACCGCGAAAAAAAATACTTCGCCGCTTTTACATCGACTTTTGAAGCGTGTATTGCGAAATTTTTGATATCATATCAATAGTTTTCTGTCAAAGAAATTACTATGAACTCAACAAATAAATGTGTTATATCAATAAAGAAAAAAACCCGGCGGAATTGCTCAATGCTACCTTGAATATGAGCTGGATTGAAAAGCATCGGAATCACAAAAGGAAGTGTATCAATAAAAAAATAAAAATAAAATAAAAAAGCGTAGAAGCTACTTTTGTTTAGAAGCGAGATAAAAATTCGTCCGTCTGAATTTTACTTTCGGTGAATGAGAGAAGTTTTTTATTTATTTCTCCTCACATTTTAAAATTTGTATTCCTTTATAAAGCAATGGTAAAAGTTCATTAAAAGTTTGGAAATTTTTCAAGGTACTGACAGAGTTTAAGGTTCCCCTTACTTCAAATGGTAAAGATTTCTTTTCATTCATCTAGTAATTTTTAATGACAGTGCATGTATTTTTATATTGAGACACGTTATTATAATCCCTATTTTTAATATTTTTATTTTCCTAATGGTTAGATTTAATTGCATTTTTTAGTGGCTATTAAAATTTTGTTCATCTTTTCTATGCATTTTTTATTATTCATTTTTATTTAGATTAGTTTAATAAGTGTTTGTGAAAAGGGAGTTTTGTAGTCAGTTTTTCACTTGCTTTCTTTTTGCACCTCAGAAATTTTAAATAGCTATGTGCTCTGATGACAGTATATTATTATAATATTTTAAATACGGATTGATTTTATATTCAGGGCACTGCCTATAAATGGATTAGGGATATTATTATTTTCCAATTGAAATAAGTTGCACATATACTTGTTCCGTTAGAAACAAATTTGGAAGATATTTTCGTGTGTAAGGACACATCTTTCATTTGGCTGGTTTAATAGAAAAAAAATTACTGGCATTCAATTTTAATTTAAAAAATTTATACGATAAAAACCTTTGAATTTACAACAAATTATGTTAAACAATGTTTTAATGTTGCATAAAATGCTTTTAAAATAGCATTTTGAGAAAGGGGGTAATTTACCTTAAATGCTAAAAATACAAGATTATTTCCGTCCTTTTACTCTAGACAAACAGCCTTTTAAGATCATCCTACACTAATCTCTGCTTTCAACTACTACCTAAGGCATATTTGACATCCAGCATCCCTTGTAAAACATGAAATCTGTTCCGCAGATGAAAGCATTGAACTGTCATCTAATCTGAGGATCAACCTCCCAGAGGGCTGATTAGGTCGGAGGAAATACCTATTCCCTGTCCTTCATAAGGCAAGATTTCATTTTTCATTCCTTCATAAATGTCAAGGAAAAGAAGGCTCAGCTTTCAAATGCAGCGCAGAATAATAGAAATACAAAACAGTCTTGAGGAGGGATCTCTTCCTTATTTGGTTCATCTAATCCGACAATAGAATCGAAAAACGGAGCTCCTCCATTTTGGGCCTGTCGGCACAATAAACCTTTATTGATGATCAGGAGCACCGTTTGAAAATTTTGCTGCCATTATATTCGTAAAATGAGGGAATATTTTTAAATGATTCACAAAGAGCTATATTTTATCTTCGTTGAAATGTTGAGGCACACATAAAAGGATGTCGAGATTTATTTTTTTTTATCATATTTAACAGCGAGTTTTTACTTCCCCTTTGTATACTTCGAATTCACAAAAATATTATAAACTTTAAAAGTTCGATCTCAACATCTTGAGGATTATCCTTTTCAGATTTTTTTTGTCCGAAAAGCACGTTTTACAATTATGAATGTCTGCGAACACGATAAACCCAAAAACAATTTGAGTTAGGAAGATGAAATTTGACATCTTTGTTTAACATCAAATTTGTAAATCTCAAGCAAAATTTGGTAGAAATTAATTCACAGAAAGTTTGTCTGCCTGGCTTTTTAAGTGCAAGTTAACACAATAACTACAAAGCTTAACCTTTTCATGGCCATTTATTTCTCTTTTGAATTTCTCCCGATTTTTTTAAGCTTTATTAGTAATTAAAAAGTAAGATTTAAGAAAATATGTATTTTTTCTTTCATTTCGGAACTTTATGTTTACACTTGAATTTCCGGAGTAGGAAATATGCTTCCTGTGAAGCCATATGTAATCATGAAGAAAATCAAATTTAATCAGGATTTTTTTGCCATGAAAAGAGAATTAGGTTTCAATATACAAAAGTATATCACATTCTGCACACATGTAGTGCATCCTCTTTTCTTTTCCCTATGTGCAACATTTTTTACGCCATCTGTAGTTGGGAATCCTCTTTGTACAGGCTAAGCACACATCTTCTGGAACTGGACAATTCTTTGCTTGGAAGCTAACAAGACATCTTTATTTATTTATTTATTTATTGAAGAATATCTATTATCTGACTCTGTGCTTACTGTAAGATAATGTAGGTAGATGTAATCGTTCCAATGCCCACGAAAGGTTTTAAGAACTAGAAAGGATGAAATTCTATATCAATTGCAGCACTTTAAAGTGTGTAGTTTAAAGTGTGTTTGTATCATATACCAAAATCAAGCCTCTGTAAAAAGGTTCCCATGACCTTGGAAAGTTACATTTATTTTAAAGTGGCTTTTTGTAGGATATTCTCCTTTAAAATAAAACCTTGGTATTATATTCTGCGAGTTTGAATAATAATTCGAAGGAACTAGGAATATATTTCCATGAGAAGCTTTGTTAGAGTTACTTCTATATTAGTATTACAAAATATAATCTTGTAGTCTCAGTGGTCTTGAGGTAAGGTCTCTCTTCCGAAACTGAAAGGTATTAGGCTACACAACAGGTCTTTAATGAAGCCGGGTGCACATTAAATCTGGCATTGTGCTTCAAACGTCCTCTCGTTGATGTGATAAGAAAAATTTGTATAGAGCATTCAATCGACTCCTGAATACTGTCCTCGTCCTCTGATAGAGATTTAAAATAAAAGGCTCTTTTATAAGCTAACCTTCATATTATTTTCCAATGGAATGCTACTATAACTAAACAAACAACTAAAAATGTAATTCAATTCTTACTCTATATTCGTTGATTTGTTATACAACGCTCGTCGAAATAAATTTTATTGATGATGAAAGACGAAGTGTTGATTTTTATAACATTAAAATTGATTTTTTGGTAATTTTTTAAAATAGCGCATATTTTAAAATTGTTTACGATAAACTATATTTTTTCTTCATTTGTATATTACAATGCAGATACAAAAAGAGTATGAACATTTTTTGAAAAAATTAAGTTCCCTTTTAAGTTTTACTTTTACATTTAAATAGTTTGAGCATGCCAAAAATTTTCCAAAGTAAATTGGAAATCATCCTAAAACTCACCTTACTATATTCTTATGTTCAGGTCTTTATTACAGAGCTAATGTAAATTGAGAGGAAATAAAATCTATTTAAATAAAAACAAAATATATGACAATTTTGCAATGTCAAAATAAGAGGCTCAAATTTTCGTCGATGCAATCCATGCATTCTGTGTTTTTTTTTCACTGTAAAATAATGTCATTGCATTTGAATATCTTAAAATCGGGTGTTCAAATAAGTTAATTTTAAATTCTCATAAAAGTTTTTATCTAACTGAGAAAAATAGATATTTTCCATTGAGAAATAATTTAAGAAAACATAATTATGTTTATAAACAAACAATAAAATCGAACATTCATAATGTAAAACGTCGACATGGAGCTAAAAGATCTCCGTTTTTAATTATGGTTTTGACCTTTACTTAGAATCCCATCACTTGATTAACACTTCTTTTTTTTAATTTCTATATTGCCTCTTTTAAATTATTCTTGCAGTTCAAATAGCAGTAAGATATTACAGTTATTTTATATGTAGATTTAACTGTACTATTTTATTACTTATAAGATCTCACTCTTAAAATAACTGTTGTATCGTTATAATAAATCTGCGGAAACCTTCATGAATCTTATGAAATTAAAGAAATCTCATTTGAAAGGGAACAAAAATTATGATAAGTTCTCAATTTAAAAGTGAAATTAATTTAATTTATATTCAGAACATTTGTTTGTTTTTGAAAAAAAAATTTAAGCAATATTCATTGTTTTCAAATTAATGGAGAGCTGATTGTCTCAGCAGAGAAAGATTGAAAGGGAGTGTTCCCATTTTTGTGTAACATTTTCAAACTCAACAAATTTTTCAGGCTGAAGAGTTAAATTAAAGAATTAAGATCATTTTAACTGAGTAACAATAAATTGTTTTTATCTAAAAGAACTCAACATTAACCCAAAGTTATATATCTACACTTATTTTGCATTTTTACTCTCTCGTATATAAAGCTTACAAAAAAAAAGTAATTAATCGTCAAAACATTCGATAAAGAAATTTTTGAGGACCTTCACCTTTAGAACTCTCCGAGTTCGAAAACATCGTTTTTTGAATGATATTTCTGTCTGAGAGCATAAGCTGCGGTGACCTAGTTATAAGATCTCGCCTTCGGAATCGGAAAGTATCAGGTTTGACAACCGATTCCACCAAATAACCGTCGTGTAAGCGGGTCTAGTGTACGTTAAGAACGTCTCAACTAAATGCCCTGCCACTAGTGTGGTGTGGAAATTTAGAGAGGGGGTTCCAGATCATGTGTCGTCCTTGTCATCTGACCGCTGTTCGAAATAACAATTTTCGTTCCTAAAATAACCCTACTTTGCCTTAAATTGGGACGTTAATATAACTAAATATAACTAATAACGTTAATATAACTAATAAACTAAATTTAAACTTAAAAGCATGCTAAATTAAAATTAAAATAAGCTAGAGGGATAAAATGTGGCCTATAGTCTGTACTAAAATTGGAAATTTCTGTCAAATTTTATACGGAACCTATAATTACCTGTATCAAAGCTGTACAATGTAAGCCTCTGTGATCGTTAGCAGGCAGATGAACGCTATAAGTACAATACACAACAAGCTGGATGGATGCTAATAGGTTGCACAGTTTTATCAGCTGGATTTTAAATGTGTATAAAATTTTAAAACAAATCACTCATCTACTTGTTCACTGTCTTTCTGTTAGCTTATTCATATGTATGTGAACCCAATGACGTGAAAACATAAGCTACTTAAATGAAATTTGATATATGATTATAACATCAAAATTATAGATCTGTTATATTTTTTACCAAATTAATCAGCGTAAAAAGCTCAAAGTTTATAATTGTTGTACTCACTATATGATAAAACAGAATAAGAAAAATGAAATACTTAGCAAGTCGTAGGAAAGTCTCTGCTATTGGTTAAAATATAACAAAAGAGAGCATAAGGTATCAAAAGCTAATTTTTGCAATTTTAATTCAGCCCAAAACCTTATCAAATGCCTTTTAGACTTATTTCAAAGCCAATCAGGACTAAAACGTATTCCAAAACCACTCATTAAATTGGTTTAGTGGTTTCTTCGAAACTTTCTTGCATTCCCTCTAGTAAAGTCTTATTGCCCCTCCCATAAAATTATTATCTCGCACAAGGCCGCAAATGACTTCCCTGGCACTGGCAAATAATATCTACGAAATATAGATTATTGGCGTTAATGTAGTTACTTCGTTCAAGTTTCCCAGTACTCAGTAAAAATGTCTTGGTCAAATATAATAAACTAAACAAACTTAATTCGTTAATCTTTACCCAGATAACCAAATCAAAATAAGCTCTATATTATTTTTTTCTATAATTCTGCTCACCCAATGTCTAAATGAAAGTCTTATAAAATTTATTTTTATGAATTATTTTAATTTGCATAATAGTGAATGAATATGATTCCTTATTCTGCGCCACAAAAATCACCGTAAGATTCCTTCATTCAAAAAAAGTCAAATTAAAATTCATTTATTTCTCTCTAAATCTTATCCACACCCATCATTTGCCAAAACCCTTGAAAAAGGTTTAAAGTTAATATAGAATTATCCTATCAAGTATGATAGACACAACAAACTACTTAATTATTCAACAACAACATTGCTAATGTCAAATAAGACCTCAAATAAATTTTGTCTGGACAAAAGCTTGGGAGAGAGTCACTGCTTGCAAGTATCCCAGAAGCCGCAGTGCCCTTGTGGTGAGGTCTCTGCTTCGGAACCGGTGAGTTTCTGGTTCGAGACCACCGTAGAACTGTCATGTCAGAGAGTCTGGTGCACGCTGAAACCATCTTGGCCAAACTTCCACCCGCTGGTGTGGTGTAGTGGGGAAAAAGGGGGGATGCAAGCTCAGGTGTGGTCCTCGTCATCTGACCGCTGTTCAAAATTACGAAGTCTGTCCCTAAATAAGCTTAGTGTTCTTTTAAAACGAGATATCAATATAACTAAACTTAATTTCAAGTTTCCAAGTAGCTTAATAAAAGTTTCAGATCAAATATAATGAAATGAATATTCGTTAATCTACATCAAGATACATTAATCTGTATCAAATTCGTTAATCTATATCAAGATTCATTAATCTATATCAAATTTGTTAATCTACATCAAGATATCCTAATCAAAATACACTTAATGTTATTATTGTATGTCTAAATTCTGTTCACACCATATCTAAAGGAAAGCGTTTTAAAATTTATTTATATAAATTCTTTTACTTAGCTTAGTTGTGTATGAGCAGGATTCTGTCTAAATTTTGTCCACACGTGTGTATTCAAATCCCTGGCAAAAAAAAGCCATTTTAAAATTCCGAGAAAAATATTCCTTCAAATATGGCGGGCTGAGCCAACTGGGTGCATTACTCTGTATTGTGTTTTCTTCTTTCCCGTTTCAGTTTTTTCGGACAAATAGACAGATGTTGTGATTTTGTACGCACAAAAGGATGGCCGACATACGGCAGGAAGAGTCCACCCATATCCATCTTTGTAAATGGCCAAGAACTGTTTCCCTATTCAATACATTACTGCAGCAGGTTTTACTCTTCCAAACTGTACAAGATTTTCTCGAAAAAGGGAGAAAGAAAACATAGATTTATTTTTATTTTATTTTTTTAGTTCTATTTCCCTGTTTTTTGTTTTAGAAAGAAAGAAGATACTTAAGCGTATTGTTTCAAATAAATGATTGAAACTGCGTTAGAGCTATGCAAGTGATTTTTTTCTGTGTGGCTTTTCTTTTTATAACTCTATTCTTGAGATTTATTTCTTTATTGGTCAGTTCTTTGGGTTTTTTTTTTTTTACTTTTGCGCGCTACTTTTTAAGAAGGAATATTTTATCTTATTTTTCGCTTCGTTTATGCTTTTTGCTGATGCAGCTACACGATCTAGTCAAATATATGTCTGGTTAGGATTTATCGGTATATCACGAACTCTATAATTTTCTTATGTAATTCGCTTTCGGAAAGTTTTGTGCTTTGTTTTATATGGAATCCATCATTCATGCGGTATGAGTTAAAATGCTAACTCTATGACAAAAGACGTTTCAACGCAAGAAATATATCTTTATTTCTGACTTATAAAGAAAATTTACTATTTCAATTTATTAAATGATTCACAATCTAGATGAATATAATTCTGGTTAAAATTTATAGCTCAAAAGCTGTAGTCATACTTTACACTCTATTTATAGATGGTGTCTTTGTTTCATAAGAAGTATACTGAGTTAATGAAAAATAACTATCATTTTTAAACTTACTACATTTCAGAATTATGAAAATTAACAATACCTCATTAAAGTTGATGTGTTTTTATTTTATTTTCGTAGAGTTATGATTGTTCTAAAGCATGTCTTTTCGTATCACGACACACATTTCCGGGATAGCCCATTCTCCACAGAGACACTGCAGCAGTGATTGTTCGAGAGTTTTATTATTTGAAGTAAATGTAAATATACTGTTTAGACATAATCGAGGATGTAAAATTTTCAAAAAAGTTGATTGTGAAGCATTTAATTTATGTTTGAGGTAATATGTTAATATCTTTTCTCGGTTTCTTTCCATTATATTCTGTATAATTCTTGATTTCCTTTTATACAAACAGTCAATGTGACTGAATACAGAATACTCTAATGAGAAAAATTTTTTTTTTTTTTTGGTTCTATGCTCTTCGGAGACACGCGATGAAAATTTCTGGTATTCTAAAACGTTCTGCTTGTTAACTGCCATTTTAAAATGTGCAATGACAAAAATAAAGTTTTTTTTTGTGCTTAATTTGCGAATGCGTTTGCTTTTCATCATGTCGCTCAAGTAGAAAAAAAGTATAGAAGTAAAATTTTAACTTATATTTTTTCTAATTAACATTCCAGGATGAAATTTGTTTTATATAGTATATCATTTCAAAATCTAATGATTATTTTATAATTACCCTGTATTATTAATAAAGTATAAGTACAAATGCTGAAATTGTTTTTTTTTATTATAATCAAAAGAAATATACAATATCTATATTTTTGACTTGGAAAAAAAACAGATTTTTTTAAAATTTTAATGAAAAATAAAATTGCAGACGATGGAAAAATGCCCTGTATTACAACATTTTATATAAAATAATTTTTACAATAAAAATAAAGTTGTTGGCAGTAAAAAGATTTTATCTATACTTCATATTACAATGTCTTATGTAAAACAAATTGTTGCATTATATTATATATATTTAAAAGAAGTTTTTTTTACTAGCTAGTTAAGATTCTTGCGAGTGCTATTGTTAAATATTTTTTTTCTTTTTTTCTCTCTTTCGACATTAAAATACATAACCTTCAACAGCTAATTTGATATGTGATAACTTTAATTTTTATAATAATTTGTTGTTATAAGTACTTCGGATTTTGCTCATTAATATTGAACCATAAGATAAGAGGAAGTTTGTTTGCGTAATTAGAAAATAAACACCTAAGTAATTTTAATAAAAATTTGATAATAATAATAAAAACAAAAAAATTATAATTTGACAAGCAATAATTTCAATAAGTAAGTAATTTTAATTATCAAACTACGTAGAGAATTGGCATTACAAAAATTATATAATAAAATTTCAAAATAAATAATGCAACTCTTATCTAATGGGCTCAAAGTTTTTTAATTTGAGTGAAAAATTTTATTTCTTTCTTGACCGAATTGATTATACAGTAGTAATGTCCTAAACTTTAGGACCTAAAGTAAGTCAAATATCTTTAAATAATTGATGACTTGAGATGCAGATAAATTAAACAAATAAAAACAATAAGAATTTTTTTTCGATGTTTAGTCATCACATCAAATTAACCAAAATAAATTCGAACTACAGACGATATTTAAACATTACTGCAATAGATTTTTAAAAAATTTGAATTGGCTAAAAATATAATTTTATTTAAATTTAAATCGTTATTTAAAAAGATATTTTAATTAAATGTAACATGGAATAAAGCATTTTTCACAAAGAGAACTTTAAGCCACTACGGGATCTTTATAATTTCTTTAAATTAATAGTTCATCTCAACTTTTTTTAACATACAAGACATCTAACTAAATAAAAAAAGACGTATTTTGCTTCCATCATCATGGAGATCAACATAATCATTCTTCAGAGTGCAATAAAAGTTCCAATATGTCGAATTTCTTCGAAAGATAAGAAGTAATTCTTGTCCTTTCATTATGTTGGGATCCACATAATCAAAAACATTGTTCAAAAGATTTTTTTCTCTCGTTAATAAAAGAATGCTTTAAAAAGACAGCGGAGATAATAAATAACATGCTTAATTTTAGGGTTCGATGATTTTTGGAATGAACGTGACCACGTTTTTAATGAGTAAGAAATTCTATTCTCTAGTAAGCTACATAATTCCATCGAAAGTTTAAAACCCAATGATAAACTGTCGCCTTAATATATTTATGATCTTAATTTGATTTTGCCCTGTAATCATAATGCTTCAATAAAAAAAATACTGGGTAAATATTACTCTCAACGCGAGAGAGAATGTTCAATGACTTTTTTTTCTTTTGGTGAAATTTTTGTGTTATAATTAAGAAGAGCATACATTTTTTCAACTTAAATTAATTGAATTTCTTGTATGTCAAAATGTTTAAAAATTGGAAAACTGACGTTGAAAAATTAAAAAGTAAATAATCAGAAATTAAATGACGAGGCAAATATTGAAGATAAATAATTTCTCATTGCAATGTAATATATATCATGTATTGAAGTAATCAGATTTTAATTTCTACTATCTTCAGTTTCATACTCATGTTTATTCAAATTTGTTATTAGACTTGCATCAAACGGTGAAGTTGTGGAACAATTTAATGTAAATAAAAACCATTCATACACTTTTATTTTTTGGAATAAATTCTTAAAACAAATATATAAACTTTAATGATTTCAACATCTGTTTTAATAAATAAATACAATAGTAATGGAATGAGCTCATGCCACGTAATACACCCCCAATAAGCAGCTCCACTTAAAATTGCCATCCATTGCATACCTTGTAGGAGAAAAGGGGCCGTTACTTCAAAGCAACTTGAAACATAATACAGTTAGACATCAAATCAAAGAAAATTACACACATTTAGCTGTTCGATGCCCAGTACCAATTACCTTGTATTCTGATATTATATGATACAGCTCTATTCAATTATTTGATCCATGTAATTGTAAATGGTTACGGACCAATATTCATATATATTAATTGATAAGCAATTCCTTTATATTGGTATACACGATTATTATAAACAATTACGCCAATTACATGGGCATTCAAAACAGTTATATCAATCTCTAACACTAAGCTCGGCTATTCAAATCAGTTGTATCGATTCCAAATTACTATAATTACTTATAAACTGCTATAAAAACAGACATACCATAGACAATTATACCAATCTCTCAGTTATTCAAATCATTTGTATCGATTCCAAATTACTATATTTACCTATAAAATGCTATAAAAATTAATTTTGAACCCAATACAGTAAAAAACAAAAATTCGTTTGCTTACTTCATTATAGTTCTGTGTGGTTTGCCTTGGTCAATCGCGTAACACCCGTTCATACCATTTCATTACCATGCAAAGCCATCTCTAGGTTTTACCTTCAGTTTGTTGGTTGTTATAAACAAAACAGGCATTAAGAGAGTCTACGAAATATCAAAATGGAGTAAAGATACGAAAAATAATTGCGGAAGATTTAGATAACCACATGGAAAATATGAATGTGGCAATCGAACTTATATTAAAGACTACTAACATTTTACACATTATCTGGCATCGAATCTGCCTAGCAGATATTGGCTATTTGACCAAGATAAATCCCAATGGACAATTATTGCTTTTGAAAGAAAAATTGTGTTCAAAATTGTTCAACGTTGTTTTCAGAGAATTTATAACCATTTGTATTCGTTGCAATTGTTTCGAATAATTTTCTGTTAAGAGTATCACAAACAGGTTACTGTTGAATAAATTTGTATTTATTAGTTTTGCATTGACTAAAGAATATATAGATCATCTTTTTAAAATATAATCAAGTAATCTCGAGATGAATTTAATAAAAACTATTCGCTAAAAATAAAGTCTTGAGAATAAGAAGTGCATTTTAGTAAATACTATAGTTGATTATATGAAAATTAACCACACAACTTATAAAAGTCTGAATAATCTCCATTTTGGTCTCTCACTCCGGCTTGAAAAAAAAGGATTTTTAATAAATTATATTGAATTATAGACATTTTTTTATTTTTTATAATTAAATAGTCCACACTAAATAAGAAAAGTATCATTTTTGAGATTTTACGTAAAAAAATTATATTTGGGAGATTTCTCTATTTAATTTTTTTTTAAAATTTAAGTAAATAAACGTTTTACGATTCATGAAATCTAATCATTCCGTTTTAGTGAGCATTCTCAACTCAGTATTGCAATTCCTTTTAATGCCAACAATCTTATTAATTTTCCTTATTTTTGGGCTCTTGCTATCATTAATCTTAATAGTAAAGTGGGTTGTGCCCCAGGATTGGCAGGGACAACCCATCTTTTTTCTTTCTGGACCACCCTCCAAATATCTAGTAGTTTTGGGAATTCTGTCAGTTAAATATATACGTTTGGGCTTTTGCTGAAAATTGATTTATTTCCACATGTTCTCTCTTGAAAGAAGTACGTTGGGGAGTTAGATTGTAAATATTGGATCGAGTATCATTGTAAAATGTGTCGAAAATTTGGTTTGATTTTTCTTTTTTTTTTCAAGCCTTTCTAGACATAAACAAAAATAATTCATTTCCGATTTCACAATTTCACTGCTTTATTGCACTTTCCATTTTTTACCTCCATTTATGCTCTGAATCGTGAAATTAAATTTTTCAAAGATGAAATCTCGGAAAATAAGGATTATGGTAAGGAATCGGCAAAGGGCGTTTAAGCAACTTGAATAAAAGAATGTCACCCGTTTTGAGACCCTTCTTCTATTACTTCATTAGCAATCAATTTAAACATCACTTATGTGACGAAACAATAGTCAAAACTATCTGCAAGGTGATTCACAATGATTTAACCCTTTGCACCCGATGGTGCCTCTTGAGCACCATTTAAGACGATGCATCATTTTGACGTTTTATTTATTTCTTTTTCAATTTTGATTATTGAAAATACCTACAGAATGGTAAAAAGACGGAGAAATTCAATTTTAAACACACACACACAATTTGGAGCAATAAACAAGCCCTTGTATATTGAATAATTATGCATCTAATTACTTTTCCGATGCATAATTAGTGCAAAGGGTTAAATTAGATAAATAGGGGGCGGGGAATTGAAACTCTTATCTATTAATAGAATGACTGGAATAGGAAAGCTCAACAGGAAAGAAGAGAAAAAACTCCACAGGAATATAATTTTTGTGCACCACAAGCTTGTTACACTATATACAATCCTTTATTATAAAAGACATAATATAGATGCTTTTGTCTGGTTTCAATTTTATCACATTATCTTTTTTTACTTTCTTGCATACGAAGTATACAAAGAAAAAGTATATAAGAAAGATTCGAATGAGGCCAAGAAATCCGATTACGAGATTTTGAAGAATATATTTGTTCCGGTCAATCTTGAGCTTAAAAAATTTTTGAAATTATATATCTCAGTCTGTGAACATACCTCAACGACATTTGATCTAGACTGATAAAATCTGGTATATCGACTTTTCACAATATTTGATCAAATTTTGAACAAAATCCGTACTCGAGAAAGCTGTGTGTTCAGTACAATAACACACACAGTGAACTCAATAACCAGAAAACGTAAAGGATTAGATAGTTAAAATTTGGTATACAGGTAAAGTATCTAAAATGTATATAGGTATTAAATTCGAAACTTCGATCAGTTAACCTTTTGTCTGTCTGTAGTTCCATGTGCATGTAAGTGTGATAATTAAAGAACGCACTGCCTTTCATAAATTGAATTAGATATGTGATCTTACCATAGTTGTTGTTTTAGATTTTGGTTTCGAACACTTGGAAAAAAGGTATGCAAAGTACATATTCAGTTTTCTACTATTTTTATATTAACTGTATGCCAGCGATTACTCACCAAAGATTTACGAGAGAGTCTTTTATTCTATAAAAGACTCTTTCGTAACTATTGTTCGCCAATGACAAGCATTGATTTTCTTTGCTATGAAATATACCATTCCCATGTGTGGGTTTTTGAAAATAAATATCTGAGCACTCATGGCATTCACAGACTTGCTCAAGGTTTCCTTTTTGAAGCAAAGAAAGCGGTTTCCTTTATTAGAGAGAATGCGAGAAAGTTTTGAAGGGATCGTTCCAGTTATTTATTATAGTAAGTGCATTACCCAGTGAAAAAGATTTCATTTTCATAAACAGTACTTTAGTAAACTTCGAAAATAGAAATTATCTGATTTTTTTTTCTTACTCCTAATGTGGCATTAACCTTTTAAGTCAGATAACATATACGACATTCGAACTGCACTTTTGCTATTGTGGCTATGTTACTTGGCTACTGGCTCTAGCGTCGTGGGTTCGTATCGCGACCTTTACTCGCTACATTGGTGACCCGGACTTGATATGAACACGCAACCTTCTGATCCTTTACTCGCTACAGTAATACAAAAGAAGAACAGACGTCCTGGTACAGGGGTAGAGCTTTCCCCATAATCTGGGTGTCCTAGATTCAAGTCCCGGTTCAAGCGTGGTTGTTATTCATCCATTCTATCTGTGAGATGAGTGAATGTGCCCCCTGTAAAAAAAGGTTGTGTAAGGAATGTAAGTAGCTAAGACGTACTCTAGCCCCTAGTTGGCGCTACTAAAACAAGAGACGCACCCTAGGCTTAAAACCAGTGACTGTGCCAGCAAACTTTGTTTATTGCAGGTGCCATTAGAAACAACAAAAAAAAACATTCATAAATGAAAAAAATGTATTGATTTCTTATTGATCATCATCGTATAATATTTTTAGGATAGAAAAGTTCAATTGGGGCTTAATGTAGTCACATTTGGAAGATTAAACTGAATTATTAGCGTTTCTATAATAATTTTAATGTTGAAACTTTATTTGTTTAATACTTTTGTTACCTCGTGTTTTCTTCGTCATTTGAATAATTGTGTAGCACATAATAGAATAAAGTTATACTGGAACACTTCAAATTCTGGTTTTAAATATCATCTCTTTGGATTCCATATTAAGATCCAGTCTGACATTACAAAAAAAAATTGTATTTTCAGTCCAAAGCGTTTTTAGTAAGTTCTGATTCACAAATTCTAAAGAAAGAAGTACGTCTTCTCATACTCCAAATATAGTTTTTTAAAAATCTTTGAAAGTGGGAAAAAATGATATGCAAAGTTCAAACAAAGTACATTTATGCTCTGTTTGCAGCACAAAATCATTGATGTCCCAGTGCCCTCGCGTACCTGATCTTTGGGTGTCTTAACGTTATTGTAGATAATTTTGACCTACTGCCAAATTATATTCCCCTACATTTAAAGAATAGATTGATGATTCCTAAAATGGTTAAAACGAGTACATGAGTTTAAAATAAGAAATATTGTCTCTGAAAATGATATGAAAAATGGGCTAAAGAAGTATTTTAAGGTTCTTCTTCGAAGTTTTTGTCTAAAAGACATATTTAAGATCGTTTCTAGCTGAAATGTAAAGGTTGAGCTTTCAAAATAGTATGTTGAACCTTGATATTTAGAATAAAAGTGATAAAATTTAAAAATATTTCGTTTTTTTGTGGGGGGAGAATGGAATTCAAATAAACTTTACTATTAAAAAAACTCAAATGAACTTCCCTGTTAAATAAATGAACCAGGTTAAAGTATTTGAAATAATTTGAGAATGTTTACGGGATTTGATCTCTCAAAAAAAAATTCGAAAGGACAAAATAATGATAATTCCTTGACTTCATTTCGATGGAAAATAAAAATTCAATTTTTAAATAAAAGTACAAGGATAAAGTAGTTTTTGAACGAATTAATTAAACAGCTTTTGATAAATAATCTTCTGTTCTTACATGACCATTTCTTTTTTTAGATGCTAATTAAAGAAATCCTTGATTGCAAACACTCATTAAGCGTATTATGCCAGCTTATGATAGAAGCATTGGCAGATGAGTTTTTATGATTGTAATTAGTCGCTTGGTGAAAAATATTCTTTTTTCTGTTTTATCATAAATTATTCATTTCTCAGTATATTCTTGTTTTATTCTTAACGAGTTAGTTCGTTTAATCGGATAGACATATTTGTGAGCTTCTTTTTTTTTCCTGCAATAAAAAAATGTATGAACAAATTTTTCTAAAATCTCCTCATATGTTGACTAGAAAACTAAATAAAAAAATTAACAAGATAATAGAAAGAAAAGCTATAAAAAATTGAATATTCATCATAGAAGTAGTTAACTGATTTAAATCTATTTCTTCAGATTAAAGTTTTTTTTTACAAATTTAGGCTTACACTGCACGATTTTTAACGAAGCTTTAGTAAATCTATATAAGAAGTTCGATAGGTGGACGAAAAATAATTCAAGAAATCCAATTCTTGGCTTAATTAGAATCAGATAGTTATAAAAAATTATTTCTTAACTAAAATCTCTCAGCCAAAAGCTCGCTATTAGATAAAGATGTAAAAATTAAAAAATGGAATTAATTGATTTCAAAATTAATTGAAAAAGACAAGTGGTAATAATGCAATGCACAGTATAATGTAAACGAAGAATTAGAATGATAATTTTTACTGAAAACTAATACAAATATTTTATCCTGTAAATTATTCATACCACAAAATTTAATAAGAAACAAAATGTCAGGATGTACTTTTATTTCTTAATTTTCTGTTTAATCTGCAGTTTTTAAAATCTAACGAATTATTTGAACAATTTATTTGCTATCTTACATTTTACAATATTAGCCATGTAAATAAATGAAATGTTTTAAATAGATGCGAATAACGAAGAGTATTTGTTTAAATGATTATCACTCCCAAGCGACTCAACCATCAAAAATAAGTTACTTTACTATCTCAGTTTTTTTAAATCCTCTGTTGAATAATTCTGGTAGATTTACTGAGACTACCGCCCTCTATTGGTGAAATTTTGAACTGCATTTTCCTCCTTTCGAAATCTCCAATCTTGACTAGTGAGCTATTTGCTCATCTATTATTTTATGGGAGAAAAAAAACTAACTCCCATTTGAGGTTAGATTCTAAAAACTTATAATCTATTAATTTAGATCATTTTTCTTACATATAGTTACAAGTTATTGTCAGTTTAATTCTTATCGATTGAGCGTGATTTCAAATCAAACATCTTTCTCTTCATTCAAAGATTCGAAATTCAAAAAGAAAAAAAGTGGAATGGGACAACTTCCGTCTTTAATGATCTCTAGCTCATTCATTTCCGACATTTTAAGTACTATTCATAAAAAACTAAAAACAAAGAAACTGTGAAAAAATAAAACTTCATTGTTTAGCTATAGATTTTAGATCAGTGAAATGACAATGTTAACTAACATTCTTGCTTTAATTTTGAGCCTGTTAAAACTAATATCCTAAAAATTGAAAGTCAATAATTTATATATTTTATTATATTTTAATCCTACTTCTATTATTATTAATATGTTTTTATCCTACTTCTTGACATTAAATAATATAAAAGTCCTCTTATTAATCAACTCCCTTGACTTCACAGTTCTACAGCTATTCATCAAATTTTAGTTATCTGAAACTGGAATGGGAATTCATCTCCTTTCTTTTCCATCCTATACGTAATTAAATTGACTCCACACATTTCTTGCAGGTGTGTCGTGATCAGCTTATAGCCCAAATTTCAGATTTCTTCGTTTCACAAATCCGGGTTTTTTATGCTTTTTTGAATCTAGACTCATTATCCCTTTCGAAATATATCATTCAGAGACTAATCATATTAGTGTAAAGACAGAAAAATTCAATATTGATAACCTAAATGCCGTACAGATTATGAAATATCATTCCTTCTCTCTAAGATACTGAAATATTTACTTCTGAAAATCAATCTTAGGAACTTAGCTTTAATTTTTAGGGAATATTTAATAAATATTTCCTTATTTGGTTGCGTACCAAAATTCTTTACATTGCATAAACCATCTTCCAGCTAAAAGTTCTTTTCAATCCTAAACTTGCCATTGCGCATTCTTTGAATTCTATTCTAATAGTTAACCAGCAAATTGAAATACCATTTTCTACTCCAAAATATCTTGATAATTATGTAGTATTATCAGTAGTTATCAGAAAAAAATTCATATGATTTAATTCCCTGCCTCTTCAGCTCACCCCAAAAAATTGAAAATGAATGTAGCAATTTTTTTTTAATGTTGAGCCTTCAAAGGAAGCAAATAATTATAATAATAATAACAAATATATAAATTTATAGAATAATGCAGAAAAAAAATGCACTTTTTAACACTTTTTAAATATTTATAATTTTGACCACGCTAATTAAATTATTTGAGAAATATCTATACATGAAAATATGTATGAGCATTCCATTATCTGCTTGTATGCTTATAATCCGTTGATGGATTTATTTCCAAATTTGATACATATCTACAATTAGATGTTTAGTCTCTTTTTCAAAATTATCCATCTAGCTCTCGTTATTTAGTCGTTATCAAGTTAATTTATATTTGACAGATAGCTTTCCTTTTATGTATTCGTTCGAAATTTGATACAAAACTACACATTTGATGTTAAATACATAAACCAAATTTCATTCATCTAGTTCAAAGTTTTTTTTAAATCATCGCATAACAGACATAATTTCAAAAGTAATTTTGATTAATTGAGAAGATGTCTGAAATAAGGCGATTCATAAAAATCCAGAGTGTGAGTTTTTTGGTGATTCTATTTTCTCTTTGCGTATTTCGAATATGAGAAAGTAAATAATATTTTCGACAGAAATCTGTAAGAGTAAATTGATGCATAATCACAATCGTAAATTATCCTGATTTAACCGATAGAGTATTTGAAAGGCCGTTTCCGTGAATGGACATCACCGACAACAACCCGTCTCGCAGAAGTTACAATCCATCATGGAAATGGAAGTAAATGCATCCTACAATATTAATCTATCAACAAAGGAAGAGATAACCAATTACAATGCCAGTAACTTCTCATTCCCATACCCGCAGGTTAACGTTATTCTTAACAAACCCTATACCAAAAAAATCGAAATTTTTACTTTCAAAATTCATAAATTACTGTTTTTTCTGAAAATGAATTTCTAAGATTTCAATAGTTTTTGTTTGATAGTTGAAAATTGGACTTTTTTATAACTTTTTACATTTTGTGAGACTTTTAATTATTTTTTCTCGTGTGTTGCTGTAACGTTATGTATTAAAAATGTAATTTATTTCACAATAGTGAGCATACAACGGGTGGATCCAGATTCTACATTCGAAGGTTTCATGGTCCAAGCGATTGATAAAATATCTGGAAGGTTTGTTGGGAGGTTTTTGGATGCCGAAGGTCTTCATCTCCTTGACGAATGCTCTGCTGTCATGCAGAATGACAGCAAATCAAAAGCAAATATCCAGCTGGCCTGGGTGGCACCGTTAAATCAACGTGGCGATGTAATTTTTCGGTAAGAAATTTTTGAATTAATTTTAATGAAATTTATTATAATTTCTTTTTAAAAAATCTTTTTATTTGTCTCTTTAATTCAGAAAAAAAAGTTATGTTTTTGCAGATCTGTTCTTGTGATTTATTAACTTTTACATGTCTTTAATTTGTTTAACTTCTTCTGTATTTGTAATTTCCTTGTTAGTAAAGATGGAATTTAGTGATCAGTTTTTGACTCATTTGCTAGGGAATAACAGCTTTGAAAATCTGTACAATTATGCTTGGAAAAAAACTTGTTATAATGTATTGATTTATCATATATAAGTTATTAATTAATCTTAGTTATTAATTAATCTTTTAATTTTAATTGAATTCTTCTTTCATATTAAATGACACGTGGATAAAAATTTGAGAAGGCACTATAAAATTCCATACTAATCATAATAATTTTAAACTTTAAAAGATAGCAAATGTTTAGTAAAAAAACGATAATTTAAAAACACATTATTGTTAGTATACCAAAAAAAATGATTAATATATTAACTAATATTTGAAGGTCAGGTGAAAAAATCGCAAAAGCCCGAGAAGCAGAAAAGAATACATACTATTGAAAATGTAAGCCATAACAGATAGCATAAGAAAGGATATTCTTAAAAATTCATTAAAAATTTAAATGTATTGCCTGAATGAGCTGCCAAATTACTTAAGTTCTCACACAATTGCGACTTTTTAGCATCTTTATATTTCTGATAAAATAATTGTTTTCCATTAAGAGAGTATTAACAACAATACATTTTTTATTATTTTCATCAATAAATTTTAAACAATTTTTTTAACTTACCTATTACAGGTGAGCGCCAGAATGCTGTTATTTGTGCTACAACTAGCGTAACTCGTCCTCAATAGCCCCATGTGATATTAATGTGTCATAACTTATTTTATCTATTAAATGATTAATAAAATAACTATAAAAAGCAGAAAGATCTGAAGCCCATTGAAAATTCTGTATCCGTATTCGTAAAGATTTGCGTTTAGTTATGCAGCTAGAGAATTAGTTAAAATTATTAATTGTACGAGTTTATTAAATTTTATCTTTCAGTCAATTTAAAAAATAATAAATTCACACTTTTTGGGAGGGAACATACTTCACCCTATAAGCTAATAAATAAAATATTAAATATTTTTTTGCTTAACCTTTACTTTAGATTATATATATATATATATATATATATATATATATATATATTTCTATTTCAATATATATATATATATATATATATTTTTTGAAATTGAATACTTTTTTTTATTTGGAAGAAATAGATAAAGTCTTACAATTGTCTATATGAATTATACATGAAATTTTCATACATGTTTTTCTCTTTCAGTGGCACCGTTATTGAAAAGAAAACGAAGTATTACGATGGTCTAATATCTCGACTGGAATCTCCAAGATAATAAAATGTTTGCTCTGTGTGATAACACCTTTTGTTCTTATTTCGTATTAGATCAATGCAAAACCGAATTTACATAGAAAAACTTTTGTTTATTACATAAATACATATACTTTCTTTCAATTACTGTAATTTTATTTCAATGAATAAATATGGGTTTGTTCACGAAGTTTCTCACGGAGAAATTCGAAAATCAACGCATAATTGTTAGGGGAAGTAGAAAATACAAAACTAGACTAAATCACAAAATGACCAGAAATACCAAAAATATGAGCTTGAGGATGCTGCTTGACAACTCGGCAATTATAGTTTAAGGCTAATCAGTTTAAATTCTGAAGGCTTAGGAGAATTAGATGGCATAGAACAATTAAGAGATGGTGGACGAGTGCACCTTCTTCATGTAGTAGTTGATGATGCATGATTATATGTGGAACTGCATGAGGACATTCATGTGAGAGTCTAACCAATATCTGTCGTAGATAATTAGTAGCACCAAATATAACTTAGATTTCATTGCGCAATTTTACTGGAAATATAATGATATAATAATTTATAACTTCTTGGTTTAATCAATTGCAGACACACTCCAATTATATTTTATCTTATTAATATTTTTTAATTTATTACTATAATCAGATATGAGCTTTATACGGTTGACGATGTAAACTAAAATATCACATCTTTTCTTTTGTCAACAAAGTGGACAGTTTCGTAACTATAATAAGAGGAGTATGCTATTTGATCATCTGCTTTAAAACCAGCATATTTATTTTTCCAATTACAGAGTTTACGGAGCTTTGAACCGCCATTCTGGCAAAGAGGTAGCTCGTCTTCCTAGTGTTCTGGGAGTCCCGGATTCGAGTTTCGGTCTGGGCATGGTTGTTCTACTGTTTGCTATATGTGAGATGTGTGACTTTTCCCCCCTGTTAAAAGGGGCTGTGCAAGCAAATGTGGGGTGTGTGTCGCTAAGTCGTACTCTTGACCCTAGTTGGTGCTGCTTCAAAAACAAGAGAGGCTTCTTTCGGCTTAAATCTGCTGCTGTATCAGCGGGAGGGCTTGTCCATTACAAGCGTTATTAGTAACAACAACAACGACGAAGCTTTGATCAATATAAAAATATTTAAATTTATTATTTTAAATACTTTTTTCTTGCTGTATAAAATCATACATTAACAAATAGTATCATCACGAATATGTACTTGGTTATTTTTATCATATTTCAGGCTTTCGCTTAAGTACTTAAAAAATTTAATTATCAAGATTTTCAATAATTTTCCAAATATAAGTAGACATATGGACTCATTGAAAAAATAGTAGACTTCCTTTGCTTGAAAGATAGATAAAAACTCTCTAATTAAAAGTATGTCATTTAAAATTAACCCTTTGTAATCGGATGTGTCTTCTCAGGCAACATTAAAACGGTACATCAATTTGATATTTTATTTATTTATTTATTTATGACATTTTATTTATTTATTTATTTTTGACATTTTATTTATTTATTTATTTTTGACATTTTATTTAGTTATTTTTATTGTCAAAAATACTACAGAGTGTTAAGACGAAGTAGATTAATTTTTCGGAGAAATTTAACTTCAAAAAAAAATGCATATACTTATTTTTCGGAGCAATAAACAGGCCTTTGTATTGGGTAAATAATTATGCATCAAATTGTTTTCCCGAGGGCAAAGAGTTAAAACTTTTCAATTATCAGCAAAAAAAAAAAAAAATCTTCATTGTTTTATAAAAAATCGTTTCTATGTAAGTACATATCGTTGTCAATATCATTGTGTGTGACGGTGGGGCATAACAGGATCGCGTAATAAGTTCAGTTATCATATCTGACAAATATTAAATAAAATTTTACTCTGGAATTCATTGAATAAATCATATATTAAATGAAACAATATCTTAAGCAATTTATGATTACTTCAATCCCCCAATTTTTCAATTTATTTGGTTTAATTGCTTTAAAGTTTAAAAAAAATGTATTTTATTGGAAATTGCGGTAATTTTTGCATTATGTAAAATCTCTAAAATTGCAAGAATATTTTATCCGAAATACTTTAAGAAAATATATGTGCAAAAAAAATTTCAGTTTTTTAAATTGAAAATGGGAAAGACAACATAAAGTATTCGTTTGTGGATAGTCCTTCTAGAGAGAAATCAAACGAAGCTGGATCTGATACTTTCCTTTTCAAATCTGTACAAATTTGTATATTAATATAAATATTATTTCTTAGGTTGTTCAAATTCTTCCAAATTTCACTGCTGGAAAAAATTTTAAATTGATTTTCAACTAAAATGAAGTTTAAGATTCTTGAGTTAGATTTGAGACATTTTTCACTCTATTGACACTGTTCTTCAAGATACGTAAAGAAAAAAGTTAGGCCTCTGAATAATAATAATAATAAATGTTTACATATAATACAAAGAATCTCAATAATTCAAACCCCTTGAATTCGGTATTTCGAGCAATTTGAACATCTTTTTTTTTTTTAATTTTCTAAAAAAAATTCTTTTAAAAAATTTGGTGGAAATAACAAACACGAATCATACATAATGGTATTGAATATTTATTCCAAACTTAAAAGAAACTTTTTAATTAACATTCAGGAATGAATACTTCACCTTAATTAGAATTAGTAGAGACAGATTTGCTATCTTCTGACATAAAAACAAATCTTACTTGACGACGCAGTGTTATCTCATCACTGCATTGACACCATTTTGGTCATTTTAAAAGACCAATTCTGTACTGAATAGCTTAGCGCTAGTACAAAATGAGCTAATAGTATTTGCATTTGTTACAAGATTTGGTGAGATGACTTATTTTCTATTTTCCTAGGGATTATCTTAATATTGAATATGGAAAAAATGTCATGTGGAAGCAGTGATACAGTACTTCAGCAATAATTAATTCAGTCAATCTAAGTGCATTTCGACGCGATCAACACTTTGAAGCAACGTAATAGTGACACAGGTATCGATAAACCAACCCTTGCAAAATTAGTCAAGTGAACATTGTCTTGACTCTGGAAACTAAGCAACAGGTAAAATCAACCTCTTCACTTCTATCTCAGTAAGCACACGTTGCCATAGCAACCTTTCATCAAACCTTCTCAAAGTTTACGAATTATTTAGAGGGGGTGTCTTTATTGTATCATACAAATCACTAGTTATTTTCATACTCTTTTACAAAACACTCAACTGCATAGATATATCAAGAGTATTTTACGAAATTTCGCGGATAATCCGAATTTTCTGAAATCTGAACTGAAGTCAATCCCGATTAGTTCAGATTCCTAAGATTCCTTTGTGCATCCCAATAAATTCTAAATTCTAAATTCCAGAAATATATCCTTAACTACTTTCAATAATTTAAAGTATACAAATTTTGATTTCATACCTTGAACCAAAGTACTACTGCCAATTGAAACATCTGTTAAAGATTTATCTGAAGGCCTGACTTCAGCTGATTTGGCCGATTGCTTCCAAAAGAGGCCTAACGTCAGAATATTACAAAAATGTGCTCGTACTGATTCAAAATGAAATCAAGTATCGGTTTCCTGTTAGATCATTGATTTTAGGACTTTTTTCATGTCTTAAATTAATTTTAACAACCCTCAATTTTTCCCGACAATGAACTGCAGCTACAAAAAAAGAGTTAAGTGCATCAATTAGTAAAATTTTGCAAAAATCGTCACTTCTTACATACAAAGCTAAAGCCATGAGGCCTTGTCGCCATAAAAGACCTGTTCTTGCACGGAAGAGATTGCATGTTCGTTACATAATTACTATTTTGTTTATTTAATCGAGAAAAGGCAAGGAATGTTCTAGCAATTCTACACCCTAGCAAATTCTTCACTTTATCTCTCTCAAGCATACAACTTGGGGTGGAGAGCATACTGACTTAAGTATAAAGAGATCTTGTTAGATTGTGTTATTTAAGGATACCTTAGAAGTACCCTAGTAGCACACAGATGTAGAATATTGATCAATATTCGCAATATTTTTTAATATTGTGGAATATTGTTTGATATCAAATAAGAACACACAATATTGTGCAATATTATGCTACAGGATGTGCTACCTGGGTAATGATGCCTGATTTGTGAAAAGGAGCTTAGAAATACACTAATTGGTTCAATGTATGGATTGATTGTACAGATTGGTTTGAAAACTGGTTTCCCCTATTAGATTTACAGTGGGAAACCATTGCAAAAAGTTCTAGTCTTATTGGACAAATATTTAGAACTGCTATCAAGGTTAGAATAGCGAATTAGAAAAATGCAGTTCCATTTCTGTGCAGAAAATAATTTCAAGATGGAAAGAATTCAATGACATACGTTTACAGTGACTTTTGAAGAGGTGCGTCAGATCATTTTTATTATTGTGTACCTGACAAATATGAATGTTTTTAATTCTAATTCTCCAACCCAAATTTTTCTGTGGCCTCTTGAATTTTCAATTTATATAAAAATATCATCTGTATTACGAATTTATTTTGTTCAGTTTAAAGTTAAATCTACAAAAATATAATATTTAAAAAATTTTGCGTTATTTTTATTAATTAAATACAGCCATGCTTCAGGTTCATAGTGGCCATGAGTACCTTTTCAGACTCCTTAATTTCCTCTGTCGTTTGATTGTGATTCAATGTATCCGATAAAAAAAGACAGTTTTCTTTATTTCTGATCTTATTAAAAGTTAAATAAATTTACTATAATTATTATTATAATGTTTTAAAATGTTTTTCAGTAAATTTTATTTCATTTTTAACTTTCATGATTTATTATTCATTGTATGTTATTTGTTAAAAACTGTTAAATATTATGAAGGAATCACTCGGCTAATTTAATTTTAAAATTTTTCGTTTTCTCTCGCTACAATTTTAATATCTCCTTATATCACATTTTTAGATAAATTTAGTTTTTGTAATAGCTACAAATTGATTAATTAGCAGCTTAAAAAGATTTCTTTAACATTTTAAAAATAATGTTTTGGACATGTATCCTCGAAATATGAATCTATTTTTATAAATTTGCCCAAAATTATCCCGTATTTCGAAAAGATTCTATGTTTTAAAAACATTATTTTGGTGGAAACAGAACGTCCAAACTGAAGGACTATGATATATGAAGTTAATCCAGTAGAAGTGTGGATATTCTTTTTTTTAATGTTAAATATAAGCTTATCCTTAAAAACCTTTATAACATTTTTTTAATATTTATTGCTTATTAGTTAAATTTTATGTAATTCAATTCATTTATTAATATATTACTTTCATTATTTATGTTTCACTTCTATAAATCAAATCTTCTTGCTTCTTGATCAAAACTTGAAATAAGAATTAGCAACGAAACACTGAGTTAAAATAATTAAATGAATAAAAATAGTTTCTCAATCAAGACGCAGAAATATATCACAGTTTAATAAAATAAAAAAAACACCTTTCAATTTAAACTACCTTTCTTTATTTTAAAACATCCCGATTTCTTACAGAAGGGCATACTACTTCAATCAAAAGATGCAATGTTGACGAATTGGCCCAGCAAATATTATTAATTTGAAAATGAGTAAAAAATGTACCGCTGCTAGCACTGACAGAGATATTCGAAGAAGGTTTAGTCATAAATTCATTAAACATTGGATTTATGCCCTACAGCAAAATAAGTGCATTTTGAATGTCACAGTATTGGCACGGATATTTTCAGATCTTGAATATATTTCTTTTAAATAAATTACACAGTTTACTATCAATCAGTAAAGCTTTAAAGTCGGAGCATTCGTTTTGATTTATCCAGTATAAAGATGACAAGATATTTAAAAAAGTTATTATGCCCAAAAAATTAATTTTTTAGTTCTATAAAGCAAAATACAATAGCTTGATATGTCAATCTTAATATATTCTATTTTGGCGATTAACAGTGAGATACGCTTCGAGAAATTTTAAATACGTCTTTCCTATGCATTAAAGTGCAGGATCAATCGTGCCAGTCGTGCAAAGCATGGTGTTGGAAGGCGGCCAAGAGTAAAAGACAAACTTGTTGATTGGACACTGTTGATCACTTGCTGTATAAGAAATCATATAAAGGGGATCGTGGCAGCTCATACACATATCATATAAATTTTCCGTAGTTAAATGCTTGTTTATGCAACCGTTTTTATAGATAAACGTTTTTTTAATAATACAAAACGTATCCACTCTTTTGTTTTCCTGTGAATATTGAATTCCTGTGATTAAATCTTACTTTGCACTTAATATCTCGCGAGAATTGAATTAAACGTGGCGCAGATTTGTTGCATGAGTTGTTCAGATTGCCACCTGACAAGAATTTTTTTCTTTTCTTTCTAAGGGAACTTTCTAATCTTTGGTAATATTAAATTGCTCATGAAGCAATGCTGTCCGAAGCTCCGGTCGACGTGTAGGAGATGGTTGACTGACTACAACCAGGGCCAGACTTAGCCTAGTTGGGTTCTGGGGCAAACACTTCTTTGCCCCCCCCCTGCTTCACTATTTTATTAATGAAGATGATTCATTAAAAAAGGAAATGTAAAATAATATTTATATTCGGTTTGGGGAGGCCCCAATCATGTGAGGGTCCGGGGCAACTGCCCCGTATGCCCCTGCCTTAGTCAGACCCTGGCTGTAACTCGTCGGCCAATCATGTCCCCCACATGGTCAACTAGATTCAAGTTCGGTGAGAATGCTGGCCAGTCCATACGGGGGATATCCTCCGATCAAATGCATTAGTTTACGATGTTTGCACGGTGAGGACGGACGTTGTCATCCATAAAAACAACAGTGAGTTGCAGCAAGTGGAACACATCTGATAGGCCTATGAGCATATAGACCAGTCTGTCCTGAGCGTCTGTACATGGCCTGCCTGGAAATTGTCGTGCCAGCGGCTAAAGAGAGCTCACGAGAAAGATCTGATGTTGTGGTCCGTGTGTTTCTTTTGGTAGTCACTGCCAAATACTGGTCCTGATTTGGTCTTGTAACTCGGGGGCGACCTATGCTGTAACGTCTGCTCAAATTATCAATATCTTGGAGTCGTTGCCAAAGCCTGTAGCCACTCTGGATGATTCCAAGTTCCTTGGAAACTTCCAGCTAGGTACACACACATATAAGCTGGGCGGCCAAAAATTCTACCACGTAAAAAATCATCTAAATGCATCCTTTGTGTCATAACTATAAAGAAATTGTGAACAATTTTAATTATTTACTTGTATTCCTTATATAATATTCTCTTGCACTCTCGTCATTGGGTCATACGATCAGTGTCACCTGGTGGCTTCCTGCAATTTGCTTATGGTTTTTAAATATGTGTCTAATCATTTTTTGAGTGATACATGTACTTTAGAGTTCGATTTCAGCATGACTCTAAATTATCTTTCATTTATGGACATGAGTTTAAACAATTGATAGTTACAAAATTTACTTATACAGATGATTTATAATGAATTCACATAATTTGGCCACAGAAAAGTTACTCTTGTTAGTATGCATATTGTACAAGAGTGCCTAGAGGAAAGAGTGTTTTATTAAATTTATTATAATCATTAACTGGATTATAGTCACAGAATCCTCAGAGTAAAATAAATAAAATAAAATAAACAATTCATGCCCTGGAAATAACAATTAGATGAATAAATTGGTGATTAATACTAGAACTATTATTCAGTGAATTCTGGATAACGGAAAACAACTTGATCACCCTGTTCATGTATTGTATGTTTCCCTTATTATTCCACTTGAAGATAATCGAAATGCTAGCTGAAAATATTTTTTCTCATAATTTATGATTACATCTCAGACGAAAGACAAAGATTTGTCGGCAAAAATACCATGTCTTACACACTTGCCATTTTGTCGGTTATTCTGCCGAAAGTAATGCAAATTATAAGCCGAGTGAACGATATTTGAATAAGATGTTTGAAAATCTACGGACTTCCATCGTTTTCAGTTCATAGTTGGCAGTCCAGAAATCGTCAGAATATCTTATTCATCTAGTCTGATATATTGTTAAAAGTACTGCAAATTATAAGCTTGATGAATGGCATTTCAATTCAAAGCCTGAAAATATGCGGATTTAGCTTTTTTCACCTCATCGTATTGTGTTCATTGTCGACCAGCCAAAAATTGTTCGCAAAATGCTGCATCATATTGGCACCCCATCCTACCAATCAAAACGCTTTAACTATTACTTGGGTATTTCAATTGATTATTACATATCAAGGTGGTTTTCAAATTATCATATTCCAGCATGTGCAGCTTTCCACGACCTTTCTGAAGTAGTGAAGACTTTTGCCGATGAAAACTTTTGCTGACTCTCTCCAGACTTACACCGACGGAATCTCTCGCGACAGGGGATGGGGAGCGGTTGAAGACAGGGAGCAGTAGTCCCTCTGCAAGACGGACAATTATTTCCCCCCCCCAATGCTAATGCTACCTATATTAATGCTGAACTTGCAGGAATCGTCAACATAAAAATTTATTGACATAAACTGTTACATGTATTGATGTATCCTAAAACTTTAAAATGGGTATAAAATTATTGATATTTTTTATGAAAAACTGTGCTTTGAAATTACTCGTGCTTTATCATAGTTCTCAAATTTTTAAACTATGGATAACATGGGATAAATAAGATGTAAAATTATGAGGATTGTTCGCAAAATTTAGAAGGTTTCTTTTTTGTCTCGTCAATATCTGTAAACAAAAGTTATAAAAAAAAATGGCTTGGATAACAAAATTGTATTCAAATTTAACTGCACTGAAAGCTACCTTAAATTGATTCTGTTATCTATTTTTGATTATTCTTCATTTTCTTATTTTTTAAAAAAATTATAATCACAAGAAATTTTTTACCATTGCAGAGGAAAGCATTAAAAAATCGCCATTTCTAATTTTTTTAAATTTTACCATTTTGCATGAATTTTTTTATTAAAAGCTATAGCAGAAAATATTGAATGTATGAAGAAAGAAAATGAAGAAGATTGCTATTGTTAAAAAAGTTTCACCTCTCCAAAGAAAGATTTTCCTTTGAGCAGAGAAAGATAATCTTGTGGAATTCAATTTTCTTACTCAGTTTTTTATGCGCACCCTGCAATTTGAAAGGTGTTAAGAAGACAATAACGTGAGATGAATGAGTATAAAATAAAACAATCTAGTGATTATTTAAAAAATTAAGAAAGTTCGTAGCCTTACATTTCCACATCAGTTATTGTACTTCACAAACAAAAAACGCTTTTATAAAAACTCATTCCCAGTTTTAAAATAGTTGCGGTCCTAGACATTCTAGAAAATGTAGGACAAAATGGTAGAAAAGAGGCTACTAAAAGCGAGGCATTTTCTTCAATAAAATGGAAAATTTTTAAAGTCATTCAACAAAAAAAAATAAATGCAATTATCTTTCACACGGCAACAGGGAAAAATGGTCCAAAGGTATCAATCTTTTTTTTAAAAGAAAAATATTCATAGAAAAGTTTTTTTTTTTTTGCATATTTTTCAAGAATTTCAATTTTGGGGGATTTTGGAGAATATATCGATTCTCCAAAATCATCCAAGAATGCAAAATTTTGGCAAAAATGGCAGAGAAAATTAATACTGTCTTGTCTAAGGTTTTAAAATGCATTTTTAAATTATTAGATATGCCTAGAGATTCTAAATCTATTTATTATTGCAACTGATGAAATATATCATGTTAACTACTAAAAAGAAATTTAAAAAGTTTTTCCTCCTATGTTTAAGCATTCGTTAATTCAAAAAGAGGTTTCAAACATAGATTTCATGTTTTTAGTGGTGTTGCAAAACACTTCCAACAAAAAAATTGCCTTTAAAACATAGAGTAGTCTAATTTGAATTAAAACTATGTATAAGCTGGTTTAACGAATATTGAAAATCTGCTCTTGATATTCCTTGGGTGACTTAAAATTTTGTCAAACTAAAAACATTAACAAACGCCTTAGAATATGTTACAAATAAAAAAAAGTACTATTTTCTGCTGCTATCACGTGATATAAACCTTAGGAAACTTTACTGAAATACCCATATCATCTGATTATAAGAAAAAAAGCAAATATCATTACTCTTTATTTTTTCTATTATATATTTAATACAACTTTAAAAATCTTAAATATATGACTTTTGAATGCTTTAAAAGCCTTTGATATCATTTTGCTTGAATTGTTTATTAAATCTTGAACTACTTAAAAATTCCTACTCAAGAGCTTTTCGATTGCTTTCAAGAAGAAGATTAACTATTGTTGTTGCTGTTACGGACCGACTAATGTTTAAAATATTTCTTATGACAGAAGAATATTGTTAAGTTTCGAAATGTGATTACTTACCGTAAGTAGCACTTGTTTTCAGAGAAATATTCATAACTGTTTTCATTAGTTTTGTTTGATTATTTATTTTATTACTTGGAGAATTGCTGTCTAGTATAATGGGTGTGTTACCACGAAATTACTCATTTACTATCTAGCGATATGTTTTTTCTATTTTGTTCTTTGGATGATTCCGTACTGTCTTTATTATAAACCAAATTGAAGAAAATAAAATTTTCATATCTGATTTGTTATTAAAATGACCATTTGTCTGTTATTAATTTTATAAGAATAGTTTAAATAATTAATATATTACTGGACTCTTAAAAATGTTTAAAAACTCTCTGATTGATCTTAGTGCGTGGAATCTTTACATATTATTAATTACTGAGCGTATTGCTAGTGTAAAATCCGTGGAAAGACTTTTGCATAGGTCGGCCACAATTTTTAATAGTATCGATCAACTGTATGTAAATAAATTGAATTTATTGTAATATTACTTACAAGATTGAATCTCTCCCAATAATGTATCCATTTTTCAAAATTGCAAGAAAAATTTGAATCTAGATTTTTTTTATTTAAGCATTGAAAAATGAATGCTTTATATTGTCTACATAAAATTACTGTATGAAATCTCATTTATTTTTATTGCTCTTGTTTAATATACGTGTTAAATTAGAAGTGTATTTGAATCTTTTATATAAATTTTAAAAATAAATCAATGTTGTGGAATTTATTTTTTATATCAGTTTTTGAAAGGTGACAAAAATTCTTAGGATATATATGCTTTTTTTATTATAATGCGTAAAGTAAAATTCCCTAACAAGATATTAATATACTTGGTATTTAATAACATGGGTAGCAACCTAAACTAAATTCGTTTTTTATTATTTTAAAAACAGATGTAATATTCTTCTAGATTATTTTTATGTGATGTTATAGTAGCAATCAGTTAAACATTACGAAGGAATCTAATAAATGGATTTAAAAATATTTAAATTATACTTAGAAATAAACCATTTTGAAATTTTTCTAAGAATAAAGATATCCTACTTTGTTTTTCCTTTATTTATAATATGTTTACGATAATAATTAACATTTACTAGCCAATTACTTCAGTCTAATAATATTCAGATTCATATAATAAGGTTTAATCTACATATTTTTTTTTCATATACACTAAACACTTTATAATCTGAGGAAGTTTAAAAGAATTTACATATAAATGTGTTGGGTGTTTGAGAAATGAACATGATTAATAAAAAATACCAATTTGTCAACTTGAAGCTTTGAAGAATTTTTATAATATTGCTTAAAACTGTGCATGTGGCAGATTACAACATTTATTTTTAAAATAATATTATTAAATGATCAGAAAAATTTAATATTTTGATGATCTTCAGTATATTATTGATATTATGTTTAGAGAAGCAAGCAAATTCAAATGTCATGGTTTAGAGTAATTTCGTGACCATCAAAATTTCTACTAGTAATTTAAGTTTCTGTGTCCAGTGTAACATTAATCCTTATTATATAATTAGAAAGTAATATAGATAATGATATTTTAAAATCTAAATCTAAATTAGCTAATTAATTTCAAATTTTATCTTAATTTAGCCCACAGTGACTTCATTCTAAAATATTCTGTTATTTTCTAAGCCCATTCGACTTTTTTATTTAATTAATTCAACTGAAGCTTTGTAAAATTGCCAAATTGGCTAAAAGCTGACAAGTTCCTACACTCTGAGTAAAGGAAAAAAACAAACAGTCCAGCCTAGCACATTCTTTTAATGTATCCCTGTATTTATCTTATCATAATCGACACCTGTGAGAAATATGTATTAAATTCTCATTTAAAATCATTGTTAAAAAAATAATTTCCCTACCAAAATCTCAATGTATATAAGACCATGGATAGTTAATTTCTCTTTCCTTTATGCTCATCCGCTCTTGTGCTGCGCTGCAAGCAAATAGGCCTTGTCTACACCTCTTGCTAGTAGATCTTGCTTCCCTGGGAGAGAATAAAGTGGAGTTAATGATTCAAAGTTTTCTTCAAACAAAAACTATGTTACTTTTATATATTTATAATATGGCCTTTTTTTCTAATTAACATATTACTATCTTGAAAATCGACTTTGTTTTTAAATAGGATTTTGCAAATTAGCTTCTGCTATAACTGATCATATCCATAAGCACTTTTTATCTCTTACATTATTTAAAAAGTATTTTTCTTCTTTATTTAATATACCTATTTAATGCAAAAATATGATAATATACTTAACATTTAAATTGGTGTAACAAATCATAAATAGTTCATTTATTTAAAGATTATTAATTATTTAATTCAAAAATACACATTTTAATTTATAATAAATGAAAAGTATTATTGAATGGTGTTTCAAAATTATTTCTATATCTACAATTTGTAGGGATTTCTATATAAATGGTCTTAAGGTTATTTAACACTTTTAAAGTTATTCATTTATAACTTTTAAAATTATTCTTTTGATATAAATATGTTCATTTCAGAATGTTAAAAAAAAAAAAAAACTTTTTGACTATCAGTAATTTTGGTTTGAATTATATTTTCAAGTATATCATTCAAACTTTGTAACATTTTAAAATAGAAATTCATTGTCTCATTTATTGTATATGGCTGAAAAATATACATTATATTTTTTATTCACTTTTGTATTTTGAAATGGATTTAGCTTTCCATGACTTTTTTGGATTCCAAATTAAACTTAAGTATTCGAAATGAAAACATTCTTAAACCAATTTGTTTTCAGAATCAATTGAATATACTTTAACCTTTTAATGTGCTCAGCTGACTTGACTTGGGTTTTAACATTAACTTAAATTCATACTTGAAATACATAATTATAGTTGTTCCTTCATACCAGATTATTTTGTTATATGCATATAATTATCATTTCTGACTTGGAAAATATTAAATTGTGATTAGATTTTTTTAAACATATTTCTTTTAAAAAGCTGATTCTTCTCGTAGTTTTAATTTTAACTTGTTAATATTTTGCATCCTTTTAGTAATGATTACATGTTTGCAGATTGTGTTAGTCTTAAAGATGGCAACAAAACAAATAACTTTCTGTTGTTTTTGATTCTTTATAAACTTTTGTATTATTTATCAGTTATTTTCAAATATTACTCAAAAATGAAATATAACTCATTAACAGTGTATGAAAGACTTTTTTCTAACTAATTGCAAAAGTTATTAAGTTTTGAAAAAAATATATGTTTCTACATAAGATGAAATAATTTTATGGTTTCTAAACAAATCTGCTGCACATTCTGCTATCATAATTTAAAAATTAGCAGTGCATGATACATAAATTACTTATTCATTTTATAATTTAATTCTTGATTGAAACCAGCCCACTTAAAATTACCTCTTTGTTTGAGACAGTATATTTTATATCTGTTCTAAAATTTGTTTATACTTCCATTAGACTCATTTCATGTTTTCAGCTATAAGTGTTTTTATCAAAATCCTCTCAAAGGTTGCTTAACAACGGTAGAGGCTTAAACTGTTCTACTATACAAGCATTCTACATTAGAAGGTGTAACTCTAACTTGTTAGACAGTACCAAATTACAGAATATATTAAAAGTAAATACATTCTTGGTTCGAAACCAAGAAGAAAAATGTTTTAACTTCAAATCATATAGCATTAAGGTTATTTTTCAAAAAGTTCCAGTAAAAATTTTATTCTAATTTTTCCATTTGCATCAAATTATGAAAAATTAACTAATATCTTTTACTACAATACTACAATTTTAACTGTAATCAGTTCCTTTTCTGATATCCTGAGAAAACTTAGACACAGGAGAATTTGACAATATGGTTTATTTTATTATACTTTTGCTCAATCTGAAATGGGAAAAATAAAAAAATGTAATCTGCTTTGTTTAACAGGTTGCCAAGTTTTATTGAAAACATTTATTGTTGGATAACAGATTCAGGCTCTTGTTTTGCCTGATTTTATTAAATTCGACTACTGTATAAGTTAAGATAATTATGTTGAAAAAGAGTAAAAGTATGATGATTACTTATAAAAGCAAAAATTAGTGCAGATAACTTCTCAGTTAGTGATCATGAATTGGTAGATTATAAATATAGTGAACTAATATTTAACTTTTTTCATTTGCCTGAGATAATTTAGGGAAGTTAATAATAAGACTATGTTTTCATACTTTTAAAAAATTAAAAATTCAACTTAAAACCTGTTTATTATGTTTTGTTTCACCTCCGTATATTTAATAATGAAATAAAATTTGTGCTCATTTTTTTTTTGCAAATTTTTTAAAAAAAGAAGCATTAATTAAATAATCAATAATTTAATTCTTGTCAGTTATTATTATTTTGTATAAAGATATTTGTTATCTTTGTATATAAATATATTTAATTCATATAAATTTGGAAAGTTAGGTTTGCTCACTATATATATATATATAATCCATGGTAATTTTTAAATTGGACAGAACTGCAGAATCGTGGCCGAAAATCATGGAGAAAACACATATTGACTTTTTAATTTTGGTTTTATACCATCTGTGGATGTACGCTGTGCAGCACACAACAACCATAATGTTTGCAAGGTGAAAAGGGGTAGAAAAAAAAGGAACAAAACATTTATCACTGGTCTTATATCCTATGATATCCTCATAAATCACACATGTGTAGAATTCTGACAAATTTGACCCTGACAAGAGAAACAAAATTATTTTAAAAGAATCTTTTTTATATAAGTGATTTCTTCTTCACCAAAGGATGCTCTAAAACAATATTTACACTAGTTATTTACTATCCATCCATTCAATATGTGGACTCAATTGTACATTATCTTTATTTTTTATTTCATTTCTTAAATAGTAAATAACATTTTAGAAGGAAATTACTATGAGCTAAATTAAGACAAAACTTTTGGAATAAATTACATTTAAAATTTGTGTGTGTGCGTGTGTGTGCTTTTTTTTTTTTTTTGAAAAAAATTAATATACTACAGTTTCCAATTATGATTTAACCTAATAGCTTGTTATAAAATGTTTTATAATGTAATTAAAGAACAAAATCTGAAGCATTGCTGTAATATTAAACATATGGTTAGAATTTTGTCATCAATTCTTCATAATTTGTATCATGCTTAGTTTAAGATCCCATCTCCTTCCCTCATTTAGTGCCTGTAATAATTTTTTAATGGATGGTCCATGTTTATGTAACATCCCAGAATTGATGGTAGTTTGAAGAAAAATTCTAGTTATATTTTTATTTTTAATATAATTAAAACTATAAATAAATTTTTGACTCATAATTTTTTAAAAAAATCAATAAAATAAATATTTAAATACACTTGGATTTATAATTGTGGATCCATTTAGCCTACCGGATGAGGTGGCCTTGTATGTAAGTGACCATCTGCACTCAGTGCCATGATTAGATTTTTATTTTATTGAATTATGCTTGAAACAGAATTATATATAGTAAATAATTATTGTCTTTATCTTACTTAATATTCTGTTTCGTATGATATTTTTATAGATAATTCTACTTTTTCTACGATTTTTTATTTCAAAGGTATTAATTATGTTTTACTCATTATTTTTTAACTTTCAGGAATACCTGCTCTCAAAACAATGATAACATTGTTTATTTATACCAAGAGAACATGAAGTTTCTTTCTGTAAAGCATTTCCAAATCAAGTATCTGAAGTACTTCTCAACTAATGGCAAAACTTAATGCTCATCGCTTATTATGTGGTACCTTGGTATTACTTATTGTGGATATCATCTGGGTTGCATCATCTGAATTAACTGAAGTATGTATAATATTGGTAATCTCTATAAGGTTTTATACTGGTTTATATTTTTTTAAATTATTATTTTTATTGATTCATTAAGATTATACGAATGTATATTTTATATTTAGTATTTTTCCTTTCTTAATTTTCGGCATGACATTTTAAGTCTATTTTCCATTGATATTTTGTATCATAGTGAGACCGAAAAATAAAAAGTTATTCAAAAGTGTTATTTATGCTTCAAGTTTCTAATTTGCTCATCAAAGTGCAAATCAAGAAAGTTATTTTAATAGTTCTGTGTTTCTTAATATTTTTAAAATATTATATTACTATATTCTGAAGTTTGATCATTATTCCTCAAATCTGTTTTTTATAAGCTTTTCCATATAGAATTAACGTATTTTTAATGATACAAAACAATTGAAAACTATACTTTAAAAAAATATCAAAATGATTTTTAAATTTTGTATCTTAATGATGGTGTATGCTATATAGCTACATATTCACTTCTTAAAAAACATGATAGGCATGAAATTTCATAATAGGCAACATAACAAACATTTCTTGGTGCCACTTTATTCAGACTATCTTATAAATTATGCTAATATGGTTTAAGTGAAATTAATGCTCAGTTAATAAAACCTTTTTCCTCTTCTGTACATATCTCCAACTATTGTAGAAAACCCCTTTCTTTATATTATTTCGGACATGGGCAGTAGGAACTGTACTTCTTTGCCAAATATACATATCCATTCCAGGCATTAATAAATTTAATACTTCTATGTTAGAAATATGTGAATGTGAAAAGATATGGACAGGCAACTATATTTAAAAAAAAAAAACTTTAACAGGTAGTAAGATTGTAATGCATGATGTACAAAAAAAAAAATCCTGTTATTTTTTTGCTAGTGATATCTTAAATTATAGTACTACTTTAAATTGTCGGTATTTACAAGAGTAATAAAGGTAATAATTTTTTGGTGCTTATTTAATGAGTTACATTTATTTTTCTTTCAATATTTTCATTTTAAATTTCAGCAAGACAAAACAATAAGGAAAAAGCTTGAAACTGAAGTTAAAAGATTCATGCTAAGTAAACAATATGTTTGCCTACACTTGCAACATTCCTGAAAATAAAATTAAATATTTTGAATGTTTAAAATATATATATTTTTTAATTTTAATTCCAAATTTTTTTTTTATTTCTTCCTAAAATAAAGTTAATCTAATCTTGAATGCTTTGAAGCAAATTTTTATTAGCTGCTGATTTATTATCTGATAAATTCATTTTTGGACCACTACTTTTTAAAATATGGGAATTGAAAATGATTTTTTTATGAATTATTAATTAAATCCTATATTGAAGATAAACTTTTCAGACAGTTACACTTTGGTTATTGACTTCACAGTTTTGGTAATTAACAGTTTGTAATGACTGAAAATACCAAATGTAGCAGAAGATGGTCATTTCTGAAGACATCTGACCCTCTCTGGATAGCAATTTGCCCCTTTTCTGGTCATAATTAAGGTTCACAGATATTTTACTGTTTTCATTACATTGATGTGCATCAATTCTTGACACTTTTGACCAAGGCATAAAAATTGATAAAATCTCATTCATACTACTTTTTTTGTTTAAATTTTTAAAGAAATTAAGGAAAATTTATTGAATTGGTGCATAACTACGAAATAATTTTTGATGCCAGCAAATTGCTATATAAAATTACAGCAGCAAGAATTCGGAAATATACTTGATTAATTCGAATTATTTGAATATCAGTAATTCAAACTTTTCTCATGCCCTTTGCATTTTCTAAAAATATCACTGAAATATCTTGTGTTATTTTGCTTGTTTCGTAATCAGTACTAAAAAAATTTGTTGGGTTGTTCTCTTCAGTTAAATTTGTTCATATTTTGATACTGTTGCTAAATTTGTTTGTACTCAGTGTTTATAAATGAGAATTTTAAAAACTTTAATTTAGCCTGGAATTTTTACAATGCATTAAATCAAAAAGACAATAGAGCTTTAATCATTAAAAAAAAACCTTTTTGGATGTCAATGATGTTGTTCATTTTGAATTTATATTACAAAATTATTAAGTACTAATACTCTTTTTTTTCCATTAAAAAGGCTGAGAAATATAAAATTTAAAAAAAAGATTAATGCATTTTTATATGCAATTATTAATATTTTATTTGTCATGCTTTATTTGTTTATTAAAACAATTAAATAATTGTTTGATACAAAATTTTCAGTTGTCCCTTGAATTTTCTATGAATGAAATGTTAATTTTTTCCTTTGAAAAAGTTATTTATTAAATGAATTGGTTGGTAAGGATGTTCTGTGATTCAGCAAATATAAGCTCATTTTAATGCTTCAAAAAAAATCACTGTGTTGAATATATATGCAATCATTTTCTTATTTTTTTACAACTTTGAAGGATAGGTATCTCTTGATGAAAGAGTAGATTTCAGCACCAGAAATTCCTCATCTTAAAACCCTACTTTCCAAAGAATCACTATCTAAGAATGTGTAGTAATTGTTAAATCTATTAGTACTTTTGCAATACAGAAGTTTGAAAGAGGAATGTACTCATGTGTTTTCCTCATTTTTCTTTCAAAATTATTATTATCCCCAAATAGTCCTTGTGTTATTTCAGATTAATAAGAAAATATAACTTCAACTCTAGACTATGTTACTTAACTATCTAATTGGGGGGGAAAATGTAAAAAAATGGTACAACCATCTACAATAGTGTATGAGAAGAATTGTAAATTTTTGTCTGTAATTTAAATTTGTGGTTAACACAGTAAAGACGCACAAGAGTTTTCTTTTGTTTCATGACCGATCTGTTGCAGACCGCTCAGGAGTTTTCTTGTTTTTTGCTTTCCGTCTGTTGTGGATGGATGTTTAGAACATACAAGTTTGCTCCAGAATTTGTGGCTCCAAGCATATGTCTTACAGATTTCTTTGTGGTCCTTAATGAGTTAACAATAAAAAAAAATTAACAGATAATTTGTTATTCTGAAATATTTCCATTAATTTAATTCTTTTTTACATTGTGTGCTCAGAGATCATAAATGAAATCTTTTGAGATCTTCAATACATTATAGAAATTTCTATAAAATGCAATCAATTAAAAAAATCATATGTTAAATACATTAGAATCCTATTGGATACGTTAGATGTGATTTGTATGATTTATTTCAAACTTTAGTGGTGTTATTGGGAAAATAATATTTCAAATTAGGTATACTAATAACTTTTAAAATGGTGCATTAAGGTTATTTGAATGTATTTTTTGATACTATTACTTTATAAGAAAGTGTTTTCAAATTATTGTATTTTTTGATTCTATAACTTTATTTGTTAAGACTGTCTAATGTTTATTTTTTAATTTTTATTATTTTATTCCAGTTATTGAATATAAAAAATAAATCTTTTTGTCATTTTTAGTTTACAAATAATGTCAAGTGTTTTTGGTACTCACATAAAAGTATTCTAGCCTTTGTTTAACTGCCATAAAAAATTATACCCTTATAAGCTCCATAAACAATGTACTTATATAATGATGATTATTATTTTATATTTTTTATTTCCCATGCTGTTTATCTGGCACTGTACTGCCTCTAGTAACTTAAAATGGCCCTTATATAACAGTCTGAAAGATTCGGTTTAGAGCAATGAACTAATTACCAATGTTATTGGTAATTGTTATTGCAGTATTCTCTTTATGTTTCTTGCACTTGTCCTGTTAAAAAAATGTTCGATTTCTTAAAATCTATTTTATATGGAACATATATAATAAATGAAACTAAAAACTATACTTCGTCTATCGTCATTTTTTTTTTTTTGCACATCTTTCTTTTACTTAAAACCAGCGGGTGACCGAGCTCCGCTCGGAGAAAACAGGTATCGAAGCTAACTCGAATATTTAAATTTTCAATTGTGATTTATCAAAACAATACATGCCATAAGAAAATTTGTGAAACCATTGGTGAAAACATAACTGGTCAAAGTGCACCATTGTAAACTATTCTAAACAAAGTTAGAGTTTGGAAAGGGAACTATTCTATACAAAGGTAAAGTTTGAAAAGTCATAGGAAATAAAATTAATTGATAACAAAAAATTATACAACTAAAGAAATGGTACAAAGTGAGCAGTGTAAAGATTGAAGTGTGTTGAAGTTCAATATTTTTGACATATTTATTTAGAAAACACAAACATATATACATACATAAGAAACATATTATAAACCTATAACAGCATTAACATAATAAACATTAATCATCGATTGCGAAGTCTTCCATTGGCTATAGATGGCAGCACGTTACCACTTGAAAATTTAAGTAGCCATTATGGCGAACTAATAAAGTTTGAAAATATCCTATCTGTAACTCCGAACTGCTCAACCGTAGCGCTTCAAAACCGGCGCCAATCGATTCTTCGTGGCCAAAACCCCCAGACCCCCAAGTTTACCGGAGTTTATTAATTCTGGGGCGATTTTCGACTTGACAACCATTCCTCGTATTATAGTATAAGATTAATATCAGGGTTTTTTTAAATAGATGTTCAATCTAATAACAAATCTATATTAATTTGCCATATTTTAAATTCCTTCTTTTACTTTTAGTACATTTTCAAAGATGAAAACTTCAGCAAGCCCTTTTTTAGTACATATGTAAAGACAACCATGTTTATTCTCTACTTACTTGGATTTGTGTTTTGGAAACCATGGCGACATCAATGCACTACCAAACCTATGTATACAGTGAGTGAAATTTTATGCTTTCTTTTACTCATTTTTTTATGTTTATTCTAAATTTTGAGTTTAATCTAACATCATTGCAGCTTGTGGATCCTGTCACTGCTGAACCTGAAGAAAACGATAGTACTTATGTTGAAGCAGAACCTTTGTTGGTAAGCAAACTTTTTTTATTGAAATTAACTTGGCAAAACGTTTTTAGCTAGATCGATTGGCAATATCAATCTTATCTAATTTTAATATTAATGTAAGGCAGTGTTTAGGGGTAAGGCGGTTTTTTTTTTTTTTTTTTTTTTTTTTTTTTTTTTTTGAAAAATGGAATAATATTCGAATTAAGCAAACATTTATTAAGACTACATATAGTTAAACATTTCAACATTTATACTATTTACCGGTTTTTCTTTTGCCGTCACACTCACGCTCGAGCCTCTCCCATTGGATGCCAAACTGAACATGATTGCTCTTACTATCGAAATCCAAATATTTCAATTAATCACTTCCTACATTAATGTCGGAAATTGTGTTAATTTCAGTCATGACTTGTTGCCTTCCATAAGTGTATGACAATTTCATCACCATATTAGTAGTATTAATCTAACCACGGTAATCTTTGATGAATAACACCTTATCATCTCTGGAGGAAGTACCATTTTAAATTATAGATACAAAATAAACTCGGATACAAAAAAAAAAAAAATAGATACAAAAAAACTAAACAAAATAATTCAGATTGTTTATCTACGATTGTCCAGTTGCAAAATATATCAAATTGGTTGAAGTTTGAAACACTATCATTTTTTTTTTTTTGTAATATTTTTTTTTAACCAGAAGGTGGCTTTAGTAATTTCCCTACCCGCTGTACCGATAATAATTTAGACAAATCGGTGTTATAGCTGGAGTCTCCATCAATGTTTTACCTCATAGATACGCAATTAAATAATATTTGTCAGATTTCTTTTAAAAGGGTTATGGAATAGAATACTTATGACATATATGAAAGTTGATTACCATTAGATAACTTAAAAGTTGATGCAATTCAACCTGTTATTTAAGCTGGGGGAACAATTCTTTGGTTTTGCCAATTATATTATATCGATTCTATTATTACCATTATTGGAGTTGTTAATAAACTTTTTTAAAATGTTGTATTTAACTATTTCCTTTGGCAATATAAGATAAAAAATTTTGATCAGTTTTTGAATCCACTTTTTAAAAATTCTTTTCATATCATTTATAATTTTGATTTTAAAATCCTTATTATATTCATTTATTAATTTTTAATAATTATTTCTTTGACAAATTTATTTTACATTCAGATCATAACATTTTTGCTAATAAATTAATATTTCACTAAATGTTTACAATTTTTCAGAAAACTCACTTAATGCTTTCTTGCTTTTTTAAAAAAAAATATTATTGGTAGATTGTTAACTTTGGTTATTCCATGTTTACCGGTAGGACATTTATAGATGCAGTAATCAAAGAAAATATGACACGAATGTATGTTTAATAGAATTATGTAAATTAAGAGGAATTGGGTTTACTTGTAATCAGAGGGGAAAAAATTAAGATGTACTACAAATTCATTTCTTGATACATCACATAATAGTTCTTTCATGTATGTTTTTCATTATTAATAGCTCTGAAAAGCTAACATTGAATATTTTTTTTAAGCTTTGGGTAGGTTATTTTTAAACTGTGAGAAAATACTGATATTGATCAAAAATAATTTTAAATGAAAATTGTCATCTAACATACTAAGCAGATTGATTTAGCCAATTTTTTCAGTATGCTAAAGGTGTTTCTTAGGTTTTTAAACAAATAAAGCTCAAACCCTATATTATTTTTATTATTTCCTCCTTTACCATGAAGTTCAGAAACAAATAGTTCTGTTTATGATATTACTAATGTTTTGCAGTTGAGACAATTTATTGTAACATGAACATTAAATAATTTGACTCATATGTGGTTTTTGAAATTGTAGTAACTTATGTTTTTTATAATATTTCGTTTTTCAATTTATAATGGTTTTGGAAATTTGCCTCTTATAATGTGGCCTTAATTTTTAGAGTGAATCTATTTGGATACCAATCAAGTACCATGATGGTAGTGGCGAAAAAAGCAGTGGTAATGAATCTGATGACTCTGTTTCCAGATCAAGTACTTATTTTCATTTTTATTAAATTAATCATTTTTCAAATATATAAAGATTACTTTAATTTTGATTGATGTGTATGATTTTATTTCATTAGGTGTGAAATCTGTGCATTTTAATCAAGTTACTGAAGTAAGGCATTTATCTGGTAAGTTGTAATTCTAAAGTACTTTGTAAGATTGTTTGATACTTTAAGATTATATGTTAAAATGTTTGCATTTTTTTTTAAACATAGAATCACAAGCAGATGATGCTTTATTAGCCCGGTTATCTTATTCTGCTTCACTTCGAGCTCAGGAAAATGCTTTGAAAGCTGCAAATAAATTGCCAATGAAACAAGTAGCAAGAATAGCTCTGCTTTTCTGCGTGTTGGTGAGTGTTCATTTTGTTCAAGAACTTTTAAAGATCTTTTAGATATTAACTGTATTTTCCTTAAAATACTCTTATTGTGTATATTTGTTTTGCTTCCATGTCCTTATTGAAGAATTTTTAATTTTTATTGAAAAATGTTCATCACCATTAATTTGTGGTATTATAAATTACATCTAAAATTTTATTTCTTATTTCAGTGGTTTCTAGGTAATCTTTCATATCAAGAAGCTTTATCCAATACTGAAGCAGGTGTTGTTAACATATTATCATGTTCATCTGGTTTATTCACTTTAATACTGGCTTCTGTGTTCCCTGCAAACAGCGGCGATCGTCTTACATTATCAAAATTTTTGGCAGTTTTATTGAGGTTTGTTGTCTTTTTCTTTTAAAGCCTGGGTCTTGTCTTATTATTTTTTAGAATAGTTGAGAATAATTTTATACAAATACTTCGTTATTGCTTTAAATTAGATTTATCTATTTTTCCAACAATTAATAATCAAGATTTCGCAATTACCTTTCATCTGTAACATTTCAAGAATTAATTACTCAGTGAACAGATTAGATTTAAAATGTTGTTAGGAATATTAAAATTTCTGTTAAATAACAAAGGGAAAATCGTGAATGGTTTTAAGAATAAAACATAATTAGGCTTAATTAATTATAAATTGTGTTAGAATATTGAAAAAGTTTGCTAAAGAGAAGAAAACTAACCATGACTAGTCTTCCCTTTATATAATTTATTTTTTAAAAAATGCAATGAATCTCCCCTAAAATATGCTGTCATACAAAATCAATGGATCAGCAATATTTCTCAACAGTAGTCTCATCCAATATGTGAAATCTAATTAAAATCGGCAGAGTTCTTATGTAATTATTTAAGGAAAAAAATGATTATTTATTTTAGTGTTTAAAATGTCAAAATACATCATTGTTAAATTTCAATAAAGCCATTTGTTAACTAGGAATTCCAGATTATGTTGTTTGTTGAATATTTTTATAGTGATTTTGTTCTATGTTTCAATACCATGATTTATTGAAATCAGTGGCTTGTTAGATGATTTGTTAACTATTCAGGGAATATATTACAAATAGTGGTGACAAATTTCTTTTGTGCATATGAATATTTAACTTTAGAACCAATTCCAAAGTACTTGAGATCCTTGTAGATGGTAATATTTGTTACAGCTTAAGTCAGAGTTGATTTTCTGTCTAACTATCCATAATAGTCCAAAAAGAGCCTTTAATTTTTAAAGAGACATTTTTCCTGCTACAAGATGTGCCAACACTTAAATATCTTTCATCTCAGTGTGCTTCTGATTTTTTTAAACATTCTCATTACCTTAAAACATTAAAGTAAGGAAAAACTAATTGTTAGGGTAGTACAAGGTAATGCCAGCATTCTGTCTTGATAACAATTAATTATTGTGTCTTGATCTGAAGAGAGTTTCACAGGAAAAACAACTGATTTTATATCCAGAATCAATGTCTTGTGGGCTGACGGTTTGAGCAAAATAAATGGAGGTGGAATTATAAACCGAAATTCATCCAAAATTTTAATTTCTTGGGTAAAAGTAATTCTTGAACTTTTTACATTTCTGCTGCATACTTAAACCACACTTTTTTTTTTTTTTTGGAATAGACAACAACACTCACTTATCATAAAACTTATTAGAAACAGGGCTTTTAGAGAATATTGTATGTATAAAATAACAGCATGGCTATCCGACTTGCAAGGTGAGTTGCTGCTTGCCTAAGAACAAATGAGAAATCACTTCAATCTCTGGACAAATATCCATGCCAAATCAATATTCAGCTTTTTTAGTTGTTTAGGGTAACTTATTGCTCTTATGCAATTGTGTGGTATTCCCAGAGAAGCAAATTTTTAAATTTGTAATACCAAATGTGTTGAAACTGTTTTCATGTAACCAATTAAAATTAATTTTGTTAACCAAAATTTCCTAATGTAATCCAAATTTCCATCTGTAAAAATATCCTTTTCAATTTTTTAAAAACTGGTTTGAAACCTAAGCATATTTTCAGAAAAGTGAACAATATTTTCAGCTGTGTTTTATAAATATAGTTAATGTCATAAGAATTTCAAATTTCAATTTTAATCAAACCCTGCAATATTTAATTCTTTGGATGAAAATCACACATTTTAGCTTGAAATAAAATTTTATCTGCGTGGTTGCTTATTTATTTATTTTTTTTACTGTTATGTATGAGAGGAGTTCATCAGTATATGATTCTTGGTTCAACAAATATTTGCATCATTGTAGACAGTGCTTTTCTATTATTTCAATGCCAGATATTATTTTAATTGGTTTAATTTCATTTTGCTGTAACTTTAAGGAAAGATATATCTACCTTTTTACTATTACAAAGGCATATACCTGTCTTGAACATTTTTCAGTTTGGAATTTTGACAGTGGGGAAAAAAATAAAACTGAACATAGTAAATTAAAAGGAAATAAAGAGTATATCTTTAATATGTTAATTTTCTACTATTTCTTACAAAAAAATCACTATTTGACTAAAGCAGTACATTAATCTTTATTGTTAGATGCCTTTCACGACATATTTCATTTCTTTTTGTTAGTATTGTAGAGAAAAGCATTATACTTCCAGCTTTTGAAAATTCTTCAAGAAAGTGTTGTGTTTCTGGCAAATCTTTTGCAAAAGTTTTTTTAAATAGAAAATTTGAAATGTGTTAAATAAAAATTACGTCTATTAAATTTCTGTTATAAATTAAGCATTGTTTTGAATTTCCCTAAATTATTAAGTAAAGATCTGCTCCCTTCCTTAGAACTTGAGTTTCATTAAACAATAGAGTTGTTACTTGCAGTTGGAAAATTAAATTGGTATTTAAAGGCTGATAATAGTAGTGTAAGCTCACAAGATAACTACAAATTTGTAAAATGTTATATGGATTTTGTATAAATGTGTAATAGAATATTATTTATGCAAACTATTAATCTTTGGTTTATCATTTGTATCCAACTATTAGTATTATTGGTGTTACAATAATTTCAAACGCCGATAAAGGAGTTCAAAATTACTTCCCACCTGGCGCCGTGTGGTCCATTCTTGGAGCATTCTTTTATGCAGCTTATGTTGTTCTCCTTCGGCGGAAAGTTGATAATGAAGAAATGCTGGATATTCCAATGTTTTTTGGTATGGAAATTACATTATTCAAAAAAAAATTAACTCAGAATTTTATTATTGTTTTTTCCCCCTCCTTCTTGCTTTTTTTTTTCAATAAGAATTGCAAATAAAGTTTGTAAAAACTTATGATCCCATTAGATGTATGCAAGTTGATTTTTTAGGTAAAAATCCTTTGCAAATTATATTTTTATGATTACAGGTTTTGTAGGACTTTTCAACCTCCTTTTCATGTGGCCAGGTTTTGTATTCTTGCATTACACCAAAGTCGAAGAATTCCAATGGCCCTCTCGACACCAGTGGCTACTTTTATTGTGCAATGGCTTGGTGGGCACAGTGTTCTCTGAATTGCTTTGGTTATGGTAAGTATGCATTACTAATATTTCAAATAATTATATCATTGTAAATGTTATTTATAAATGATTAATTTTCTAATATATTATGCTTACTAATCATCATATTCTGTGAAATAGGGAAAACTTTCTTTTGCCTTATAGTTAAATATATGAAGAATTTTTCATGATATACTTATTGAAATTAGTTTTATTAAAACTTTTCTGTATAAAATTAAACCTGTTATAGTGCTCCCATTTATACATTGTAGGAAAATCGAACCATTTAGTAGAGGAACTTTTTAATGCTACATATCTAAATAACAAATGTCATACAGAAATAGTGAAGTATTTATGCACTATGGTTAGAAACAAAAAATATCATTATCTACGCTGATCTAAATGTTTTTATCGTAGAAATTCTTGATATAAAGTGTTTGCCTCGAAATCCATTGCAGTATAACTAAGAATGGTAAATGCGGGAACATTTTCTTCTGAAAATCATGGCTGGAACAAAACCTTTTAATTCATCAGTTACCTTTATATAATTATTAATATTAAATTTTTTGAGTGAGTAAAAAATGAATATGTTTTAGAGGCGATTTTAAAAGAACATATTTTTGGTGATAATCAGTTTTCAGTTAATTCGTTTTGCTGATGTATATGGCGTCTGAACTTCCACCAAATAAATGCAATCGCCCTATTCCAACTCATGAATCAGAGATTTTATAAAACACAGAAAGCATTTATTGACGAACACGAACACAAAGAAACATTGTTCTGCCTTACATCTTTAAGAAGACATCATGAAATCTATGTGGCTAAGTATTAAAGAAACTGTGCATGCGCCGGCAACTACAGTTGGAAAGGGAAAGGGGGCCTCTCTAAGACGACACACCCCGGCCCCCGTTGAACGGTCGTCCAACACCTTTTTTTAACGGAAGTTGACAGAGTCTGTTGATGCTTCGCCCAAGAATTCCTTTAGAAGTTCTTATGTCTGTGACACAGACTATTCCATCTACTCCAGGATATGTCCCATTTCATGGGGCTTCTGCTATTATCCTTCAGATGTACCAGCTATCCTGGTTTGATTTTCAAATGAGGTATTTTCCATTTAACTCGAGTCTGCTAAGAATTTTAAGATATTCTTAGATCCAAATTTTGGGAAAGATGGGGCTAAGAGACTGGATGAGAGACCATCTAGAAGATAAAGAAATGCTAGTCAAGGAATCACTGGGTTCAGGTATTGACAAGAGTGGTGACCCAACCAAAAAAATGGTCAGAAGTTGAAAATCAGCAGGATCGGTAGAAAGAGGACACAATGACCTTGAATTCAAAACTGCTTCAATCTGTGTTACCAACGTAGTACGCACTTCAAAAGTCAACAGTGTTGATTTACTCACCTTCAACAAGATCCGTTTCATAGCTCAAATAGAGGTATAAAGTTCTACACTATACTTTCCTTAGAACAAAATCTTTGCACGGAATCCGATTTATATGCTTTCAGTAGGAAATCCAAAATATTTTTTGTACCCTTAAAATTAGTGACATTGTCACTCCATATGATTGAGGGTTTCGACCACCTATCTATAAATCTCCTAAGACAAGCTAAAAGACTTCTCAGTAGTCAAATCAGACACTACAAAATGGGTAGCCCTTGTGCTGAAACAAATGAAAATGGCTATGTATGATTTAGAAGTTATGGGATCAGCGAAATCGAGTCCCACCTTTTCAAATGGTCGAGATGGGATAACTCGGGCTCTGGGTAAGTCGCCCATTATTTGGTTAATAGTTTGACTTCCATCTTTAAAACAAGTCAGGCACCTATTTATCACACGTCTGATTCGATCTTGTCCAGAAGTTATCCTGTATGATTGGCCGATAAGAAAAAGTGTCGCCTGCGTGCCTGAATATAGAGATACTTTGTGAAAATGTTCTATGAAATGGTGCGACTTAGGTGAGAACAATTGAGGCTTCCCCCAACTCTTAACAGTTCATCTTTATCAAGAAATGGATTTAGAGATAAAATGTTACTATTTTTCGGAATTCGATGCTTTAAGCGTTAACTTTTTATTTCATACTTAAGATCTTTGTACATACTTTACTAGCATTTTGTATTTCGATAGGATTTAAATAATCTTTCTTTCTATTATAAAGTTTGCAGTAATTTTAATTAATTTGTCAAATGAATATTTTTAAATTAAATCATTCTCTGAAGAGCACCATACAAAGCTATGGTTTCAACATCTGTTTTGATAGTTCCAAAGATTTGGGATAAGACAACATTCTGTCTAAAAAATCAAGAGTATCCCTCCAAATATCACTATCTCGATATCAAATCGGCAGGATTATCCTTCCCAGGACAATGACGCCAATCTTTTGGATACCTTGAATTCTATTTTTCACTAAGGGTTTAAATCTGCTAGGAGCTCCCTTGATCCAAAAATAAATAATAGATGAATCGGCCCAGAAATAATGACCTATTGAATACTTTGGAGATTTTATTGCTCAGTCTGGCTACCAAGAGAGCACTCATCAATTCCAGTCTAGGTATTGAAATTGTTTTTAATGGAGCCACTCTGCACTTTGATGCGACAAAACTAGTAAAACTCTTTTCGTTCTTTAATGCTACTCGAAAATACATAACAGCTCCATATACTTTTTTAGAGGCATCAGAAAAACAGTGCATATGAATGTTATCTATTTTAGTGGAATAAATATCTCCAAAATAGTAACGCGGTATATTGAAAGTATTTAGTTCTAGAACTTCCCCACACCATTTATTCCAATCAGTGGGAAACACTCGTCCCAGTCTAAACCAAAGCGCCACTGTTCCTATATTAAAATCTTTAATCTAATTATAAATGGTCTGAGAAAACCTACAGGGTTTAAAAATACAACCTTCAACTTGCAAGAGATATCGTGTTGTGTTTATTTGTATCAAGATAAATTGTATTAAAGTTTCAGCATCGAAATGAAAGGAATCATGATTGGGGTCCCAAACAACTCCTAGTACCTTAGAAGGCATGAAAGTTTCAGTTTTAGGCTCAACGGATTGACCAATGTCCATTCCAATATCTTTCCATCGATCACTTAACTCTAATGATTAGTTTGCCACTTTCTTAAAATCAAACTTGCATTCTTAAAAATCTTAATACTTTCTAAGCTTGCTTTTAAAACCTCTTCTAAATTTTGCCGACTACTAATTAAATCATCAAAATATAAAGAACTATTTAAAATGGCACAAGTTTCAGGAAAATTATACACATACCTTTTCAAGTGATGCTTGATTGTTGCAGCGAGAAGGAATGAACTTGAACCGAATAAAACAAGGGTCATTCTATAAATCATAAATTTGTGTCGTTCTGAGCCATCTGGTTCCTGATCCCCAAAAATTCTCGATCTTCTTCATTAATATCTATCTTGAAGAATACCTGCTTTATATCAGCTGTAAATGAAAAATAGGATATTCTCTAAATCTAATCAAAAGAAGAAAATTATCAGGATTTAAATTTAATCCAAAATATAAATAATCCTTCAAGAATAGTTCTCCTTTACCATGGGGAGACGCAACGAAAACGCTACGTAATCTACTTGTCGTCTATCCTTAAGAATCGCTACTTTATGAAGCTAATAAAGTGCTAATTCGTTCATCTTTTTATTTTACCCACACGTAACTGGTTCAATAATACTCTCCTTTAGATACTCATCCACGATTGTTTTGTATTCAGTGAAAAGCAAGAGATCATTCAGAAACTTTGCTTTTAAACCTTTAGAGCAATTTCACGATTTTCGTATAACTTTTCCTTGATACCAGGTTTCTATTGGAGCTTTACTTGTAACTGTGAATAAAGAAAGTAATACCCGATTCAAATTCCTTCATAATTGCATCATCAAAAATATTTTCATTGGTATCAGCCTCAACATATAAGTTTTTTTTAATCCCCAAAGCTCTTTTAATTGATATGATATCATTTTTTCTTCTACTATAATTTTCATCTCTAATATTTGATTTTTCCTTGAAGGCACCAACCGAATAAAGTTTCAACTGCTACAAGCTTATCATTTAATCTTTTTATTCTACTAGTTACTATATCATAATAGTAATCAGCAGCCACTAAAAGTACAATTTATTTCTAAATTTATATCAATCAGCAAGCTGTAATACTTTTAATTGCTTATTTAACTTCGGAATATTGTTGTTAGATGCAGGTAAATTAGTTGCGGTCAGTTCGTTGTGATTCTCTAATATAACCTTAACAAAATTATATGATCTGTTGTTTCTTCAGCACCAAAACCATATGCTGATAGGGTTTAAGTAGTTAAGAAACTTCTCATGCTACCGTTGTCTAGCAAAATGCCAACTGTTTCAAGTCTATTATCGCCAAATGGAGGGCGAATACTGGCAGTACATGTTTGCAATAGTACAGAACAATGAGCGTTTTCTCGAATTTCCCGTTCCTTATTTTTTATATTGTAATTACAGTGGGAACCTACGGGTACAGTTTTATTCTCTGCATTAATAGTTAGTTTTTCCAGTTGATAACAAAGTGATCGGTTTTGCTTCTCTTTACAATTTTCACTCATCTCCTTTTTCCTAGTCTTTAATTCGATGATTTTGTTCTAGACATAAGAAACAACGACCTTGTTTTCTTAAAATATCCTCGCGAAGTTCTGAAATATGTGTCATTGCAATATATACATTTTTTTCTCAACTGGCGCTAAATATTCATGTATTTTTGACGAATTATTATTCCAAAAAATGCGATTTCTACTATATTGCCAATTATTTGTAAAGTTTTCTTTATAGCATGAATTCTTTTTACTGTATCTAGAACTTTTAAAATGAACGTTATGAGCGACGGGTTTATTTCTTTCACATCTAGAGCCACTTAGCAACTTGCATGTTTCTCTACATTCTATTTCAATTTTCAAAAATTTTTAACAGTTCCATAACATTAAATTTACTTTCTTCCGTTTTTTCCTAGTGTTTTCTATTAAAATCTAAAGCTGGATCTTCGGGTTTTAATTTAAGGAGAATCGGCTGAAGCAAATGACCGTACATTCCAGATGTAACTTTAAGTGACTCTAAGCTTCTAATTTGCATTTTTCAGATGTCATATAACTTTCTCAGTTCAATTATATTGCTCGAACCCTTTACAGGATAAAGAGTGAACAGTTTTGACATGTGAGCATTAATAACCAGTTCCTCTCAACCAAATCTTTCTTTTAATAACGTTAAAGCTTTATCACAATTTTCGTCGGATGATGCGAAGCCATTAACTACATTACCGGCAGATCCTCCTGACAAGGATTTTAGATACGCAAATTTATCTATTCTTAAGCTTTCGTTTTGAGTCAATAGAGTTTTGAAATTTATTCTAAAATTCTAACCATAAACATGAGTCACCGAAATATTTTTCGATACTCATTTTAGGTAGACCGACAGAATTGACTGTTCTGTTAAAATTAACACCAGATTCAATAATCGAATTATTTAACAAACCACTTTGTTTATTCAATGCCAAATTTTATTAAAAAGCAGCTTCTATTTCCTTATCGTATTCGTTTTTTTCTGAAATAATTTCTTGAAACTTACTATCTAATTTTCTTAATTGTTTTAACATCTCATTTAAATATTCTAAATGCCCTAGTAAGCTATCAACAGATTACTCTTAAAATTCGCTTTCTAATTTATTTATATGACAGCTCTAGACTTTTTCTCCATTCTCAAAATATATAAGTAACTAAATATATCAGTACAAAAGCAATATTTCAATTCAAAGAAATATTCATCAAAAAGTTATAATTAAAATTCTCCAGAAATTTAAAAGCAATTCAATCATTATCAAAGATTTCATCACATCAATAATATCAATTTCGATTTATATCTCTATCTATTTATAACCATCAAAATAATATTTTCATATCAATTCTAATTATTTCTTTCGAAAATCTGTACAACAGGTATTTCTTACCTTTCTTTTTCTTTTTTCTTTCTCTCCCTTCAGCGCAGCCAATATCTGATAGCAATTTCTTAATCATGATACTATCACATCGAACTTCCACATCCTCCCGGCCGACGCACCAAAAAAATGGCTGATGTATATGGCGTCTGAGCTTTCATCAAATAAATGTAAATGGAATCGCGCTATTCTAATTCTAGTGTGTGGTTTTAATTATATAGGTTTTAAAGTCTAGAAGCTATTTCTAGCTCTCAAGAATAAGAGATTTTAAAGAATACCGAAAACATTTATTGACGAACACGAATGATTAACACCAACACAAAGAAACATCGTTTTGCCTTACATCTCTAAGTGGCTAAGTATAAAAAAAGAAGCATATCAAAGTTCTAGAGAAACTGCACGTGCACCGGCAACTACAGCTGGAAAAGGAAAAGGGGCTTCTCTAAGACGGAACAACGCTCATGAGCAATGAATAGAACTTACAAACTTATTTTTATCATCTGAATTTAAGTGATTTTTCTATCGAAGTTTGTATAGAGAATATCCAAATAGGTAGAAGAACTAAAAAAGAAAATCAACATTTATTATATTTGTCATTTGTATTTATGGCCATGATAAATATTTGACTTCTACAACTGTTCTGCCCATAAATATGTTAATAGTAAGAGTTACCAACAAATGTATCCAACTGTTATTTTTTTAACCGATGTAATTCAAATTTTATTAAACCTTTTGAAATCAGTTGTCAAAGTCTTAGATTTGGAAATTGTGTCTTCTTTTTACATTAAAGAAATATTTTTGGTTTTAAAATTGTAGGAATTATATTCGTTCATTTTATTCTTCTCTTCAAAAATATCATAGCCTAATACTTCGTTATCAACTAATTTAATAGCGATAATAAGTTAGAAAAAATGGGCTTCATGTTACTGGAAAAAAAAACAAAAGTGAAACTGTGATGTCAACAAAATTTAGTTGGGTGACTACACCAAATTTGTCTTTTGAATTTGTTAGTTTATAACAATTACAGTCTGACAAAAACAACAGAAAAACAAAGAGAAAATTTATACATTATAGCATTTTTTAATCCAACTTGCACCACACATTCATGCCTCTCATTCTTAAACACTATCAAACACATAACATCACATTAACTCTCGCCGACGAGGCTCAGTCTGAAATGCCACCGTAATATAAAACATATTAATGTAAATACTGTGCTGACAACAGTTGGCCATTCTGACAACTAACAGATCATATTCATTATAAAACAATGGGTTTCAAGTCCCAATTTATATCAAAAATTGTTTACACAGTCTGAATTTAAAATTAAGAGTTGTGACTTTGGCAGCTTGATTTCAAAATTTGCTCTCGCGTTAATGAATTGATAATAAATAACATTTCATATTTACAAAGTTGGGAATCTTTTTTTTATGTAATTTTTATTAAACGTTATATAGATACTAATTGAAAAGACAAAAATTGTTTGGACAATCCTGAATATCTTAGGTGTCCTTTCTGTTCTTATATAAATAGAATGAATAATGAATGTTTAATCCCTTCAACTACAAAATTCAGTTAAATGTATTTGCATATTGACTGAAGAGAAAATTTAAAACTTAGTAGTTTGGAAGGTAATTGCTTTCATTTTTTGCTTGTATGTTTAAATGAACACAATTTTTAAAGTATTGTTTTCTTTGTAAAGATTGTAATATTTTACATTTTAAAAAATTATGAATTCTTTTATTTTTAGGGGCTGTTTTCTCACTTCATCTTTAATAGCAACATTATCAGTTTCACTGACCATTCCTTTAACCATTTTCTTTGACATTTTTCTAAAAAAGGTAATGTTTTTTTTCGTATATTAGAATACTTATTGAAAACTAAAATAGCTTTTATGGAATTGTATAATTTCAACTGGGTACTTAAAAACGTATTCGATTTTTTTTTTTTTTTTTTTTTTTTTTTTTTTTTTAATATTGCAGTTTTGCTTCACATTACGGAAATTTCAAAATTCTTATTGCTTTATTACAATTATTTCAAAATAGAGGATTCTGAACACTTATTTATTCATAAACTGTAAGGTACAGTTTTTTCTCAATGTTTTCAAATACTGTAATTGCGGCTCTCATACATCAAGTGGTCAGCCATCATAGCCTGGCAGCTTTTGCAATAAATTCTGTAACATTTATATTCTAATACATATTAACCTCTCCTGATTTTTGATATCTTAGAATGTATTTTACTCTTAATAGAACCCTGTCTTTGGTGTGGTTACAAAAATTGCTTAGATAATAAAATCTTTATTCCATCTGTAAATTAGGTTTGATATTTGAGAAATTCGTCCTGTATTTTATAAAATTATTGCCAAATTTCGGGTTAAGAAATATGTTTAATCATTTCATAGAGACAAATTTAAGAATAAATAGGGCCTTGAAATCTTGAAATATTTCATTGTTTTTTGCTATTTGATTATTAATTTTTTTTATTTGGTTCTTGGTAATGAAAAAAAATACTGATATCATTTACTCCTATGAAATATTTAAATTTGTTTCAAACTTTTAGTCACTTGTTTGAAATCCCCCCCCCAAAAAAAATTAAAATTCATTTTCTCTCTTAAAGTAATTATTTATTAGTTGCTTTGCTTATCATATTTTCCCTTTTGTTTCAACTAATTATTTTCTTAAACATTGACTTACTTTTGGATGTAGGTTGACTATCCATTGCAGTTTTTCTTGGGTACACTTCCTATGTTTGTGTCCTTTTTTGCTGTAGCTTTACTGACACATTATGAAAATTGGGATCCAGTATTAGTTGGTGTGAAAAAGCTAGTCAATTTCTGCAAAAAAACACAAAGGTCAGTATTTGAAATTGTAAGAAACATTACAGATTTATAGTTAAGAAGCTATCTTGTCATTTGTTATAGATTTTATGCTGTTTAGTATGTAATATTGTTTCTTTTATTTAATAGTTTGACAAAAATTTATCTTCACTGTATAAATATATACTTGCTAGTAATATTGATTTTTTTTATTGCAGAGTACATGACATTGATTATGAACAGACTGAGTCTCTCATAAGTGTAAATAGTGAATATACGTAACATTCTGCTATATTTCATCATCATAAATTTACTTGCTTCTATTCAAGATGTTTGGTTCTGTTAAAATCTGGAGCTTTATGTAATATTGAATGTTGAACCATCATGAAGCCAAATTACATTTTTTAAATCATTTTATTTTCATGTATTATATCATCATCATCACAAATTTTTTATACCATGAAATGAAATGGTTTCAAGACATCAAACTTCGTAAATTATTTTTTTCATTGTTTTTGAATCTTAATTATTGGACATAGACTTTGTAGATTACTTTTACATTGTTTGAATCTTTATTGTTTCTAAGTTTATTTATGTACAAAAAGTTACATATTTGTTATTTTTTTATGAGTTTATATGAATATTATTGCTAATTTCAGAAACAAATGCTAGTATTATATATTTGTTTTAAGAAATGTTTTAGAAGAAATATTTATAAATTTTCATATTTAGATATATATTTTAGTAATTTTTAGACATTTTTATGATCCATCTAATTTTAATTATTTACTGCTAATTTAAACATTTAATGCCAAATGCTTTACATTAATGTTATTGAAAACAGCTGCATACATGTTTTGCTAGTTGTATTTGAATGTAAATAGCAATAAATTTATATGTGATTTCTAAATTTCATATTTACAAACTGCCATGTGATAATAAATTTATGCCAGCAAATAATAAGTGTCTCATAAGTGTAAAAGTGAATATTTCAGAATTTGGAAAATAAAGAGCAAATGAAATTTGAGTTTTCATTTGAATGCATTTTTGATTTGTACTTTTAAATGGTGTTGTGAAGAGGAACACTTAAAAATGTTAATTGAATCTTATTAAATGTGTGTTCTAAAATCATTGGTATTTTATTGTTATTGAAAAATATGAAGAACATAATAAAAAAAATATTATTTTGAAAGTTTTATCCACTTATTTTATTATTTAAAAAAATGCCTGTTTCTTCCAAAATAAGGAAGGTTATACATTCTAAACTGTTCAAGCCTATTACTCTTAATCATTTAAGGCGGCCAGGGACAGTTACTTTACCGCTTTTGGGTGCAAAAATCAATTTTAACTTTAAACATTAGTAGGCATCAATGGCTAATTTTTTTTTTTAAGTTCCATATTTGAATACTTTTTAGAGAAGTTATGAGCAATTAAAGTTTGTATAGAAAGTTTCTACTCTCCCTTTTTTTTCCAGCTCCCGAAACTGTTCACCACTTTCTGAATACCCAGCCATTCAGAATAATTTTTAAACTGTTACTTTTAGTTTTAGGAGTTCTAAGTCTATTTTTTACAACTTCTACTTTCCAGTATTTATTTACTGTCATTTGGCATTTTTCTCTTGTTTAGTGATTCCTTTTCTTTTCTTGTTGCTTCATTTAATTATTTTCAAATTATATTCTCAATATATTTAGTTAATATAGTTTGTTTTGTCTATTATAATTTATCATGGATAATGTAATTAAATGGCACCACATACCTAAAGGACGACCTTCAAAGAAGCATTCAGTCGAAGTTGCTATTGGAATAAAAGCTTTGTTGAAATCATTGACAATTCTGCTTTTATACAAACTCCATCCAGAAAAAACGAAAGGCATCATTCTGATAGTAAGGAGGTAAGGAATGATTTCCATGCTTCCAGCTGTTTGTTGAGTATTCCATCTCCTAACACTATAATGGATCAGAACATGTGATTATTACTAAAAGAAATTACTTGCAACAATTGTGGAGAAAAAGGCCTAACTAGTCATGTAAAATTGGTGAAAATATTTTCATCAAGAAAGAAGAATATATAATTCATGTTCAAAAATTTGAAACTGGATTGAAAAATAATAGGCAGGATATGAAAAAAAAAAAGTAAGTCAATCCAGAAGTCAAGAAACGTGACTGTCTGAAATAAGAGATCCTTCAATATCGCTGAATTTTGATTGCAAAGCGATAATTCAAAGTTCTCCAAATGTGGAAAAAGGAAATAACCCATTTTGCCACATTGTATCATTGCATGTTTACTGACAAAAAAAAAACACCTTATCACAGTAAATGCTTTGCTGTAAAAAAAAATGTATAGTTCTTTTACCAGAGGACATTGGCAAAGGATGAATAGGCATTCCACCATGAATATCAAAAGTTGATATCAACATAAATTTTGCAACAATGTATTTCTGGCAAAACTCGAAAAATGAGAATGAAAATTGTAACCGGAACAAATGCCCCACAGAGCTGTTTGTTTCGAAGTGACGTTTAGAATTTGCTGTTATTTCTGCCTTTAGTGGATTTAACTTTAGCTATTTGACATCTGTGCAGCTGATGGATGATAATACAAATGATGAAATCTCTTATTATCGCAGAGAGAAACAGAAAAATAAACGGTTTTCATTTTAATAATCTTTCAAACTTCAACATTTTTTTTTATAGAAACTTGCATCAAGTACTAAAAAATCATGAAATAGGAAGGACTAATGTATAGGCCAAGAGAATTTAAAATTTTTAACATGCTTAATATTATTTTTTATATTGTTTGTTTTCTCAAATTTTAGACATTCCTGCTGAAGAATATCAATATGAATTAGCATTTTTTAAATTTTCATGTTGTAATTTAGAATATATTTTCATCCTTTATTGTTTTTAACATTATTAGATACTCAAATTAAATTTCTTTGCTTTAAATTACTTATTAAAAATGAAATATAAAATATTTGATTTCAGGTAAATAATGTAATAGTTTTTATAATTGATTTTTATTAATCAAATTTATTTTATAACAAACTTTTTTTTGCATAAAACTAAATTGCTAAAATGAATGAGATGAATTTCAATATTTTTACGATGTTTGAATTTATATATCTTTTCAGTTATTATGTAGAATTATATATGTTATGACTTAAAATTTATATAGACAGCAATATTAAGAGTATTTTATTGGTTAATATGAAATGTTAAGACACTTATTTTGAAAAATGCCATTTTCTTAAAACTTCAGAAATGATGATTTCAAAAAGATTTCAGGCGATTTTAGCATATATATAGAATATATTTCTTTATTAAATTGTAAATATTGTATTCTGCTTTAGATTTTGGACATAATTTCTTTTTTTTTTTTTTAAATCAAGAGTTTTGAGTATTATATGTGCTAATTTTGATATTCTTTTCCCGAATTTCTAGTTTTATCCTAACTTTTGTTTCAAAAAGGTTCAAGTTACTACTACTACTAAGAATAATAACGACTGGAACGCTCTGAAAAGTTTTCATTAAGTCTATTTATCATTATCAAAAATAATATTAGCCTCATACTCATAAATTAACATAAAGCAATAAAATTTTGTGTGTAAGCTTCTAAAGTGATACTCTTAATACCTGTAAACTTTGAAATTGCTGAAGTGAAAATTACAAAAAAAAAAAAAAAAAAAAAAAAAAAACCATACTAAGGTTTTTGGTTGCCTTAAGAAATTTTATCATTGAAATTTATTTTGTTTTAGTCAATAAATATATTTAGTAATTTTTCAATAATTCAAGTTTCTAATATATTCTCTAATAATTCCCTTTCTAATATATTGCCGTATTGGTGAAATATTTCACATTTCTGTGAACGAGTAATGAAGCTTTAAACTTATTCAATGGCCAACTCGCAAAGTGCAGCTTTGATCCTCTAAAAATTCAAATGATTTTAGTTGAAGGGAAATTTGTTTAAATTGTTAGTGTACAGAGATTATTTTGTTTAATGATTTGTCTACCTTGGAGCCTAATTAAATATTTATATTTTGAAACTTCTTTGGTGATTATCTTTAATTGTTTCAAAGAACCTAAAGCAATTATTTATATAATCTAAAATATTTTTTTCACAGGGAAATATATGCATGCCTAACAGTTTAGAAATTAACTATTGGACTCACTATGTACTTGCAATACAATAACTTAGATCGTATGCTGTCTAATCAAAAGTATCCAAACATTTTCGATTTTCAATAGAAAAGCAGATTGGACTACCATGCAATAAATGGGCTTCCATTGGCATTTAGGGGACCAAACAGAAATGATTTGAATTTGACATGTTTCACAGAAATCTAATACTGGTTTTGTTTGCTGTTCACGATACTTATATGCATTTTTGTTATAATAGCACGCATATTCGTAAAGATAAAGGTTTTTGAAAACGTGAGCCAAAAATTTTGTAATCAAATTTTATCGAACGATATACTGGCAGTTTTAATGATACAAGGGTTAGAAACATTTTCAGAGATTTTGTGTACTTAAAATTCAGTTCATTAATTAAACTGTAACAAATTGTATTACATCATTTCTAAAATCTTTAGAATTATTATCTATGATTTGGCATACACTATATGATTCAAAGCATCCTGACACTTTAATGTTTTACTTATCCACCATATACTTCAATTACTAAAATGAAATATTACCAATATTTTGCTGTTATCACTGCTACTATTATAAGGAACATTATCATCTTATTCTATAAATATATATTTGCATGAAGATCGTGTCTTGAATGGCACAAAATCAGCACAATAATGTAATGAAAATCTCGTGACCTCTGTCATTGATTAGGCTCATTGTGATCCATGCCTGTTCATTTCTTCACCAATCATGTTAGCTAACCATCTTTGTACAGCCTGAGCTTTATGTATAGTATCATAATCATGTTGAAACAAAAATACATCTTCTTTAAACTATTGACACAGTATATGTAGCGTGGAATTATTAAAAATGTCTGGGTTGCATTCGTTTTTTTTTTTTTTAACAAAAACCAGGATCAATCGATGAGAAACCGTTCCAAAACATTTTACTCCCCCCCACCGAAATTTACTTACGAAAATATATGTTTATTATTAGTATACATCAGGAAATAGAAAAATCAGTTATATTTATGGTCAACAAAAGTCATACATCTCAAATTTTAAAATAGTGGATAACTGAAAAGTCAATTATAAAATGTTGATAGATGATGAAAAATCTGCAAACAGGCTTTTGGTGGTGACACCACATTTCTATTAATCAGACAAATATAAAAGGAGTAAGACGAATTTGCAATTATGACATCAAATTTAAAAGTTTATTATAGATGAAAGTGGAGCTAACTTTGGACCTGTTGATGTGATTGACTGTTATCGTTGGGAAAAGTTCTGTTCGTAAGATATGAGAGATTTAAATTTGCCCGTTCTACTGTAAATATAAACGTACAGGTAGTATAGCTCACTAGACTGCATTTTTCAATCTCATGAAATTGGCCGAAAACCTCTAAGAAATTTCTGGTCAACTGTCAGTACAATGGGAAGTTCATCGGTAATTAACTTTTATTGTCGAAGAATGGCTTATTAATCACATAGTGGTGCGAACAATAATATGCATCGCTGACAGTTGTGAAAAGATCGAAAGCAGAGGGTTATACACTGTCTAAAAATAGAGGTATTACACTGTCTAAAAATATTATGGGAATAATGCATGCTTTTATGTTATCCGACATTAAAATCTGGGTGCTAAAAATGATCTTGAACAACATTCTACTGATCGTATTGCGTCAAGTGCTGAGAACTACGCGTAGAATTTGAGCTGCTATTAATTGATTGTGTTTGTCTCTTACTCCCTGTAAAGACGAAACAACTTAGGTAGACATTTTCAATAATTCTAAGCTGTCTGATGGATAAATTTTATTTTCTCTTATCGAGAAAACAAACTGTTTATATATATATATATATATATATATATATATATATA